>CM076580.1:1095904161-1096504161 GCA_034641835.2 Pinus albicaulis
CTGAGCTGATACCCAGATATACAATACCACCATGCATGGGCTTACCAATATAAGAATCCGTACATGATAATAGCATTTTAAAAGCACCCTCCTAGAGAAACTAATATAGTAGAAGTGCGGTTAGCTGAATAATGGAACAGAATATCATGCATGAGCCATATTTAAAGCGCTTGACTGATCCAAGTATCGGCATCAACTAGGATGAATCCTTACCAGAAATCAGTGAGCCACTCGCATTCCAAAACATGATACAAGAAGGATGGATGAGATTAAATGATATATTAAATAACATATAAAAGAGAGTTACAGACTATGAAATACCAAAGACCTGAATCGTCTTTGATAGATAGAACTCCTCCTCAATGAAACCCTATGGGCTCTGAGCCTTCATACAAGAGTTTTACAAACTGTATACAAAAATCCTTTCACTGCATAATTTTTTGATAAAAATCTATAACCTTTACAATGTGTTTCTTCTGGGTTTTTATAGCTGAGAAAGGAGTAGAGGTGGTAGGTGGACAATTAAATGTAGAATTAAAACTCAGAAGAGAAAAGGGTCGAAGCCCATTCTGTTTAAAATCAGCGCATTTATCTCCAGTACTCTCTGGAGGAAAGAATGGTCTTCGTCAGGCTTCCATTTAATTCAGGTATGTCTCTGCTGTACCTGGCTGCAGTACTCTGTAGTACTTTTTGGTGAATGAACAAGAAAGTGAAATAAAGATACAAAGGTCGACCATACTTCAAAACAAATTCTCTTGGCCGCTTCAGACTGTGATCAGTGCAGAACTTTCTTCAGGAACATGGTAAAATATAGAAGTAATATGGGCACTTTGTCCTTTAGAACAAATCTGCTAATATGAGAACCCTGATAGCTTTGATTTTTGTGCGCTGAGCCTTTCAAGTGATCTCGCGGTCCTTAGTACGGTACTTTGCCTTCGAAATTACTGAAATAAGGCTTAAATTCTTCAATTGCATGCCTTTAACTCTCTACTGCTCCATTGATATTCCTTTGCCACTTCCATGCTTGCCTCTGACTGTGAAATTTGTGCTTTAATAGCTCTGGGGAGGATTGTACAGAGTTTAAACTCTGTTCCTTTAATGAAAGTCTTGTCGGCATACCATTCTGGACCTTTCTCCATGATTTCACTTCTGAACATGGCCCTTTCCTGTGCTCTCGGGCTCTGCATTGCTATAACAGCGACTGTGAATCATGGTGGTGTTTAACGCCTGCACCCTGCAAAACATGCAACTGTATTAAGAAATCCATGCACAGAGGAGGTGGATGGTTACGGAGGACGGGCAGAATGGCTACGCAGCGGTGGTGAAATGGTGGCTCTACACGAAATGATGATGGGAAATGCTTTTGATATGGTGTAAACAGCGAACTAATAGGGTTTGACCAAAACATGCTTATGGACCATTCGATCGTGGTTTGGGGATGAAAATCAATGGCAGAGATCAAACAACGGAATAATATATGAAAGTGGGCGGAACAAATATGAAATATAAGACTTTCGTGTAAAGTCTTAAACTTTAAACTTCGAACAAAATACAAAGAAATGCGAAGGAAATGCAATGAAATGCGATGAGGGGGGACCCAGCCGGAGGCAAAGGGCGATCAAATCTTGACCATTAGATCCTAGATCTAATGGATGGTCAGGATCAAATCAGAGCATCACAATCGGGAGGAGCAAGGGGAACACACTATATAAGTTTTTTATTACGATTGGGACAGGGGAAGCGATGGCCGTTGGATTTACCCGGGGATCAACGGTGGAGATTCGTTTAGAGGGAAAAAGGGAAAGAGAGACGGGCTTGATGCGATAAGATCTGGGCCCTTGATTTCAAATATGGATGAATGGCTGTGATTGAATCGGGCAATCGCAATCAAAGGAGGGACAGGGGTGACACATTTCAAAATTGTGATTGCGATCGGTGGTGGGAGCGCAATTGAGCATTGACCGTTTGATCCAGAGATCAGATCGACGGTTCACATTCAATCAGAGGGGCATTGCGATCAGGGATCGGGAGTTCAGACTTGTGATTGCGATCAGAGGTCGGGGAGTGATTGAGCGCTGAACGTTGGATCAACAGGGAGATGGAAGGCTAGGATTTGATCGGAGCAATCGTAATCAGGGGGCGGGGAAGAGGGGATGCGATTGAACGCTGCGATTGCGACGGAGCAATTAGCACTGGACCGTCCGATATGGCAGGGAGATTGATGGTGGAGAAGTGGATCGGGGGATCGCAATCGGAGGGGGGCGGGGTGGCACATATTAAGACTTCCGATTGCGATTAGGCAGGGAGTGCGATTAGTGCTCCGCCGTCCGATATTTATGTCAGATCAATGGTAAAGAATGTGTCGCGGGACTTTGTTTAATAAAACAATCGCATCGGAACTTTTTTTTGATGTTACAAAGGGAAACGCCCGCCTGACGGCTCCAATTGCGATATAGCGCCCGGGGCTTAAACTCTCGGTCTCGGGTGCGGGTCACGTGGAGGAAAAGGTGCAGGGGCTTGGCCAAAAGGGGCTAGGGCCCGATTATATGAGAATCATGGAATTTGCGGCCTTTTATAATGCGGTTTAGAGGCAGGAGACGACAACGATAGGTAGAAAAAGGATTTTTGAGGCTGACAGAGGGGATTTGAGAGGTTTAAGCCACATTGCATACGAAAATTTTAATAGGGAGTTGTTTATGATCAACATATACGGTAATTATTCAATTTTTAGAATAAAATATCTTGTTTCGTTTTGGTTGCCCTCACAAGATCATAACAGATAATGCAGCGGCATTTAAATCCAAGAAGATGGTGGAGTTTTGCCATAAGTAAAATATTATACTGGGCCATTCAATAGCATAATACTCGCAGGGAAATGGATTGGAAGAGTCATGAAATAAGACTTTGGTGAATATAATCAAGAAAATGTTGGAAGCGAATAAGAAGAATTGGCATCTAAAAATTGTTAACGCATTATGGGCCGACAGAGTTAGTAGAAAGAAATCCATAGGTATGTCACCATTCGAATTGGTTTATGGCAATGATTCAGTATTTCCTATATCACTTACAATTCTGGTCATGAGATTACTACAAGAAGCTGGCAGTGAAGAGGATGATATTTAGTGAATGATCAATCAAATGATGCACCTTCAGAAAACAAGGGAAAAAGTTTCTCAAAACACTTTCCGGTTGTAGGAAAAAATAAATAAAATCTATGACCACAAAACCAAAGCAGAAAAAATTCAGTTAGAAGATGTAGTGCTAAGATGGGATGCACAAAATGAGGACAAAGGAAAGCATGGTAAGTTCGATAACCTATGGAAAGGACTGTATAAGATTTCAGCATACAGAGGATAGAACACTTTTCTTCTCACAGAGATGGATGGTCAAGATTTCCCAGGAGGGCCAGTGAATGGTAAGCTCTTGAAGCACTACTACTTTTAAGATGATTCTCTGAAATTATGTCACAGTCATTGTACATGCCATATTCATTTTTGGTAAGATTTCAAGTACATAGTCATTGAAGCTTGGGGCCCGAAGCGAAGGCTATAAAACTTGAATGATATGTGTAAGGTTTGCCAGTTTTTATTTAGTTTACAGTCATGGCTTGAGTCATGAGTCAGTCTACATTGTGTCAGTTTTCAGTCTTTGAAGTATTTTGACTGTATTGCCCAATGGATAAGGCTACTAGGTCTACGATGTTATTGGCACCTCCAAGGAGCTACCATCCCCATTGGAGCAAATGTTGGTGTCAGTCTTTTCATGCTGCCATCAGTGATAAAAATCTTCTCTTTTGCATTTTCATAGTAGGAGTCGCATACTATAACTTTTTATCACTCCATTAGGTCATGGATCCACTGATGGTTGGGATCACTTCATTATTTTTCCCTCATGAAAAATACTTGCTGGTTCTCCTCTCTATGGTATTCATTCATGATTCATTTTCACTCTGCAGTTCATTTTATTAGGTCATAGGTGTTGGTCTCATTAGGTTTTAGGGTTCCACCATAGTCAAATTAATGATGAAAGTTTCAATAAATATCAACAAGGACATGAGGATGCCAAATAAATTCAAATCATAGTATCTGGAAAAGTCAAATAGTTGTTCTTTTAAGCTTAATGTAATTTTCACCTCAAAACCATGTTTTGAGGTGAAAATAGAGTATTTTGTTTTTAGTATCATTTCTTAGGTAATTGTATGTTTCCATATGTAATAATTTGAACTTCAAAAGTTGCTATCTCCATAAAGCCAATGTTAGTCTTTCACAGCCCATCACCAAGGGTCAAAGGGGATTTTTCTTTGTCTGGTTTTCAAAAGTGTTCCATACATAATTTTCAGTGAAAATCATATTCTAAGCATGTTCAATAGAAGAAACTCAGAAAAAGCTTTCCAAGGGTATATCATACTCCAAAAATCAGCTTTTGGATCGGAAAATATGCCCATATGAATAAATGACTCAAAAAACATAGCTCTGCCCTTTTTTTCCATTACTTCACTAGCCTTTAACTTTAAAATTCTTACCTTTTTCTATATTTTCCCTTTACTGGAAAATCTTTGTATTGCTGTCTCCTACAGCTCCGATGCAAACGCATCACATCATCGCATATCGTATTTCTCACAATGACGAACCCTGCCATCTCGCTTCCACCGATGCGATAATCCTCTATCGCATCGCAACATCGCTTCATCCTCTATCGCATCGCATCGCCGCTTCATCCTCCATCACATTGCTTCATAATTCTCCGCCAATGCGATCATCATTTGCATCGCATCGTTCTATCGCCCGTCGCTCCTCGTTCATCGCTCCATCGCTCATCACATATCGTGATTTCCTCCGCCTAGAACATTCCCGCTCCTCTTCCATTTGCGATTGCGATTCCCATGGCCCACAACTTCTCTTTCTGCTCATTTCTAAGGAAAAATGGCTTTTCTCCATTCAAATGAGGCACATTCTTTTTATTTGTTTGAAAGGGTTTTCTTCAGCAAAAAGTTTAAAAGGGGCGAGCATTTTGTTAAGGTCATAAGTAACTGTGAATGCAGAGAACATTACAGCACCAACTCACGAAACGACGAAAAATGATAAATGTGGTGGAAAATTGGTTCTAGATTTGTTTTCTTTCCATTGGCTGGAGTAAATGTAACAGATAATACTGCCAAATGGTCGAGTATAAAGTTTCCTCTCTTTCAGAGGTATATCGTTGGGTTTTTCTATCTTCAGGTTTTTGTTTGTGGGCAGGTGAAATAGTTCCTCTTTTTACAGATTCGCCCCCTGAGGCTAGTCTATTTAATGTAATTTTTTAGTCATTTGTAGGGGTTGGAATCACTTGGGTTCTCTAAGATTGATTGTACAATATTTGTAATCAGCTTTGCAGGAAATTAAGAAGATTTGCAGCTATTTTTATGGGATCCCTGCGGTATGTAATTTTAGCACAGTTTCTTCTTTTGTAATCGTTTGTTAAATGTTTTATGTTTGCCATCATTCATTCCATTAATTTCTATTGAATGTTTTCAAGTTAGATAGGTAGAATCCATTTTTAGAGTGCTCTGCCTTGGGAAATCATTCAATATTTTATGTTTTCTACTGTTTGAGAAGGATTCATCTCATATGCCCTCCTGAGCTCCTCACCAATATAAAAACTTCACATCATTAAGCCAAAGGTGTTAAAGTTCATGCCTACCTTGCCCCATAGAATACCCTACATTTCTGAATTAATTTCCCAAACTTAAAATGCACAGCTCCGTCTGATCCAATAAACACCAACAAAATCTATCAAAACCTTTCGAGCTACTATACCTAGCCTAAAATATTTTTTCCACAGTCATCCTTGACTGAGATTCCTTGCGGAGAGAGCCCTCTCCTTGCCTTGTAGGGCTAGCTACAAGGTTAAGCGTGGTTTGTGGTTACCCTGGCTTGCCTTCCTTCAATCTGAGGTCAATATAGGTGATAACATCCTCCTCGATATTTTGAAAATTAAATAGGTACTAACTAGAAATGGTTGGGGAAATTGGGAAAATGTGATACTCCACCTATTAATGGCAGTGAGTCGCTCTTGAACATGACACTCTTTCACTTCATATCCATGACAGCTAGGTTGTGAAATATTCTTGTATTGTTTGTTCTTTACACCATATCAAAGCCTCCAAATTTGATTTTGGGTCAATGCGCCCAACTCCATAAAGTGTCGCTAATATGTTCAAGGGAATTCCTTCAACTGATATCTTCTGCAATAATTTGCAATACTCTTAAGCCTAAAATCATGTCTATTGTTCTTGAACTAATTCCACATCATCATCATTCTGTCTCAAATCTTGATACCTATTTCGTGTCATTCATGGGGTATCTAGGGCTTCACTAAGTGAATCTATGACACATCACATGCATTTGTGGCATACAAAACAAAACCCATAATTTGACTACATATTGGAAAATACATCTAAAAATCACATTATTCAACCCCCTACCAATATGAACCCAATAGACCTTCCCAATTTAAAAACCAATAACTTCACTATATACTGTAGGTATCCAATTTTTCATTAACATTTTTTATACCCCTTTATATTTTTTCATTAACTTTGAGCTCCATGTTTTAAACATTCCAATATAAAAACCCTTTACCCCCTAATATATGCTCAATATATTATGTCATTTTCCCCTCAATATATATACCCCAATATGAAAGGAAGTAGCTTGGTGTTTCTACCCCAGTGAAAACCTTGTGACATCAAGGCCCTCCTACGATGGCTCTCTCCCTGTCGACATCAGCTCATTATCCAGGAAGTTGACTTAGAAACTCCCATTCGTTCCTTAGGGCTTGCATATGTCAATGGAAAGTTTCCTCGCTCTTGGCGATGAGTTTTCATCAGTGATCTTTGATCGAAATATTTTGTGTTATGTTCGACTTTGGCTCACCAATTCACACCATATGGATTGTAATATAGTACCTTCAGATCCATTAACTTCATCAGTGGTTTCTCTCGAATTTGTTAACGAGTTACATCATTGTTTAGTAATCAGATGGTGTCTACCATGTTCGAATTCAACTCATTTACTCACATGGTTAGAATCGTACAGTGGACGATCGAATGAATGAGATAAAAGACCCCAGATCTAGTTCCCTGCATTCAAGTTGTGATTTAAATATTAACACCAAATTACAAAGTATGATGACTATGAGCATACACATAGTCATCCAATCATGGGTCCACTCTCTATCATGAGTGGAAAATACTTCTTGATCATTGTACATGTTATGTTAGCTTCTGTTTTGAGCATGGTTACTCCTCCCTTAGAAAAGATATCATGATGAAAATGTATTATAAAATATTATTATCTCCACCATTTTTCTTAATCCTTACTTTTCACAAGGTAAATCACTTCAGTCATCAATTTACGCTTCTAATTATGCACTTTAGGGAGAAATCTGTTATAGGCCGTTTTGTCACATATTGTCCATACGACTGTAAAATGAATCAATCAAGAGCCATGAACATGTTTTCATCATGCATAAACAAACCACCAAGCATGACCTTTCTAAAAAGTCAGAGTTTTTAGGATTAACTGCTCAAAATCAGTGTTTTTAACCCCATTGCATCCTATCCCCTTAGACACCCGCGTTCAACGTTATTTCCCTTTTCTGCACCAACATTGATCAGAGCTAGTTGCTCCCTTCTACACATGCACTTATTCTATAAATTTGATAAAATTAAAATTATTTGTGAAGCTTCCTATTTTCGAATCTTATGGAGGTTGTTTTAACCATTTACCATGTGAATCCTATTTGATCCTACTTTGAAAATTTCTCCTCTTATCCCTTTAGCTCATCCTCCCATCCTAAAATACCCTACCTCTCCTATAAATCTACTATCGTCCATAGCATCAGGGCTTAATTTTTGAGATAGATTATGCCCTCATGTTGTTGCCTTGAATATAAGAGAGCCATCATCTTCGTGAATTTGGGTGACATTGAAGTGTGCTTTGTGACAAGGAAGGAAAAGTCAACTTGGGGATATCCTTACAAGATCATCCACTATTATTGGTTGTAAAATATTTCCTATTTCTATTAATAAAAAGAGTATCTTGTTTTCCTATCTGTGTTGTAACACATTTATCTTCATATACGTCAATACCTTTTTGATTCATTGAATAAAGTAATTTAATTATTATACGTAGATGTTGTAGATCCTTGGATTGTTTTTCTTGTATGTGGAAGTTCTAAGTATGACATCTGGAGTTACAATCACTGCCCACAAGCAAGGAGGAAATCAAATCTTGTGATAGATTCCAAGTAAGATTCTTTCTCATTCTTCAATTTCTCTAAGGAAAAAACTTTATATTCTTTGTCTTTTGTTGTCATAGACTAGTCCACTAGGTCTAGGGGAAATACTTTTTTCCCCAATCGTAAATCCCACATAACAGATTTTTCTAAAGAAAAAAAAATATACAAGAAAAAATTTCACAACAACAAGAAATAAAAAGAATGGAAAAGGAAAAAACTTGAATCCCTTGTGTTGTTGCAACAAATACATTATGAACATATTCAAGAGGCATGACTATATTCACTATATAGTTGAAGAAATTCCCCAACCCACATTACTAGTAGCACCACCCAAATTTTCATCCATCTCGGGAGCCATCTCACTATTAATAACCAAATCAGATGTCGTAAATTGTTCAATTCCATCATTTTGGAAATCTTCCAAAATTGTATTCACTTCATTGTTTTCAAATGAAATATGCTTGTTCTGCAAATGACCTCTCTCTTCCCAAACAAGACCAATGTTAACAAAGCTATAAAAAAAGTCAATTATTTGGCATCACAAACATGCACAAAAGTGATCTTGGAAACAAAATCTTCGTCAGGTCAAAGAAATTCTAATTTTTCACTTATGATCTACATCCCTTTCATCTAGGAAATTTTTTGAAGCTCCTTTTTTTGTTGGTAATCGAATATTCTTCACGCTCAAACCACATCCTTGTTCTAATGATAGCATCTTATTTGGTATTCATTTTGTTTTTTGTGAGTACCAGGAGAGCGATGTATTTTCGCACCACTCTTGCTTCTTCCTTCGCTCAACATTTATACAGCAAATTTAAAATCGTTTCAAATGAAGTTTGCCAACTCCCTATCAAGCTAGTATTTGCTAATACAACTTAAAGAAAATTTAATTCCTTACCTCCCAAAACTATAAATATGTATTAAATATCGACAAAAAATAAATTTAAATTCCAACAAAAAATACTTCTAATTTTGAGGATAGACATATAAAACCAATGTTTAAAAAATTATATGTAATATTTCCAAGTTGGGAATAGCTACACTATTGGGAATAATCTGGGTTATTACCAATGTGGAGCTTCAGAAAACCATGAGAATTTCAATGTAGAGGAGCTATTTAGATGTCAAATAACATCACATGAGTATATGAAAGAACCTCAGCAAGAGATAGGCCTATATTCTCCTTCCCGGGTGGGGGAATGCAGTAATACAGGGCATAAACCTGCTGTCTTCATAAAATAATGCTATGAAAGTGACAAATGGGACCTGGATCCCTTAGAAGACATGATAAATAGTTCACAAGCAGAATTAGAGTTGAAAGAAATAACTCTAGCTCATATAAACAGATCTCCCCAAGTCTATGTAGCTAAAATAAGCCAAAACCCCATAGCCTAGCTCATGCAACAACTACTGAAGCAAGGAATGCATTATTATAATGAGGGTTTCTATAGAAATTGAAGAGAGAAGTCTGATATAGAGTTTACGTTAATCACACAGTGAAGAAATGGAGTTTTAATCTCTTATACAGCAAGAACAAGACACCCGGCAAAGGTTTCCGACAAAATGCATGTACAAAGCAGCATTGTAGAAAATAACGCAGTTCACTGCAACACTCTATTAAACATGACTGAATATGAAATATAAATGCTGAATAATATAGAGAATTTCCCTATGCCTTCTTATTGGAACTCCCAGAGGGAAATGAACACCTCCTCCTCAAAGACTAACATGCAAAGACAATGTTTAACCCAACAACAATGCTCCTGCAGAAAAGGGCACAGTTACTGAAGTAAAATGTGCTATGGATGAACATGGAGGAATGGCCCCAAGCCAAATACAAAAAATTAAGCTCAAATCACTTTCCTTTGATCCCTTAAGCAAGCTGATCTAAAGAGAGGATGGAATTCCCGCACAGGAATTCCTTGCACTAAGCAGTGCAACAACTCCAGCTAAACAACTGAAGCTTGCAATTGGTCTCAAGACCAAGATATTTGAATACATGAATACCTCTCCTTTGATGCTATGCCCTCCTATTATATTTGGTGAGCCTCCTCACCCTGGACCCCACACAATGTTGAGGTGACATTTTCATGAAGCTTCCTCTTTCAAAACTGTGTTGCCCTAGCTAGCTTACCTCCTCTTTGTGATAGCGCTGTTGACTTGGTCAACTATAACCAATCCACCTGCAATGCCTTTGTTCATACCAAGGGATATTCAATATAGCTCTCATATGTGTGTCTAGGCTGATCCTTGTTCACATTGAGCTAGTATCTTTGAGTGATTTCTTCCTCCTCAAGAATGCATGTTGACTTAGTCAAACTTCACTATGTCCCCATCCAATTTGTCCTTGTTCATACTTGGAAGTGTAAAACCAGCTCCTAAGGTGATATCCTTCCTTAATAAGATGGAATTTATTCATATTTTTATTTTTCATGGGCCTCCTTACCCATTTATTCCTCTCCTATGCGAAAGTAGCAAAATCTAATATTCCAAAATTGCTACGTGCAAATTTTGGAACATTATAGTCCTCCCCTCCCAAATTTTGCTTGTCCTCAAGCAACTGCAAGGATAAGACTGAAGAATATCCTCTCCTCCCATGTAGCAACCTCATATGATGCAATCCTCCAAGGATCAAGGTGTTCTATCATCAATATATCTCCAAGTTGCTCCTCCCAAGTGTGCAAGCCATCTATTGGGGAACATCCCAAATAGCTAACATGATGTGACAATGAAACATCCATGGAGGCAAAAATGGGTTGTTTGAAGGTTCTCTTGAAGCATGAGGGCTGATATAGATTGGGATTCATCATCCCCATTTGAATCTCTCCTCCCCAAGCTATCAACCAAACAAAATGAGTCACCCTCCAGTATGGCAACTCATTAAGGATCTCTTCCACCTTGAGCTCCTGCAAAGAAGGTGGGTTTCATAGCTGACTGTGTGGAGTCAAAATGTACATCTCTTATTTCTCCTCTCTCCACTTATGATATATATGGGGCTTTTGCTGATATATGGCTGAAATATAACAGTCTTCAAGAAAAACCCAAGCCACCCCATCAAATCCAACACCCATGAGGTATCTCCTCGAAGAACTCAAAACCTCCCAAATGAGACCTCTCACTTGAAGGAAAGATGTACAGCATGGCAATCAAGGTCTGCCCACTATTCTTTCTGAAATATGCAGCTTGTATAATGTGAAGAATCATCTTTTCAATGGGCCTCTTCACCTCTTATGCTACTCCTCCAATGGTGCTTCCTACAATCAATGTTTTAGCAGCATAATATGGAAGCATAAACATATGAAAACAAGGAGGTAGAACATAGTCCCAAACATGGAACCAACGCAGGGCATTCTTTTCCTGCCTCAATACATAGTGAAACAAGTGTTTGTTCAGCCACTTGTTTGCTGCCACATTCATTTTACAAAAGGGAATCATGAAAGCATAATTTGGCGCCAATGATGCACACCGAAAACCATGTGGCATTCCCCCACAATCCACAAATAGAATGGCCATCATAAACGCTGCAAGTGGCCTCAAGTACATAAAAATATAATATGCAAGAAGGAAAGACTCTTCTTGGTATGATATGATGCTCATATAGATAAGGAAGTGTAAAATACAAAACAAAATTTTACCTCCTCCATCATGTACTTTGGTCATTGAGCTAAAATGGCTCAAAAGTAAATTCTCCCTTGCTGCAGATGAGACGGAAGTGGTTGTGCTAACATTTTCTTCATATTCCATCTCCTCATATGATGATATACATTCAATGGAATGCCCTCCCAAGTGAACTCCTCCATTGAGGGATGGTATGCATAAAAATGCATGGAAGGAAAGTCCACAAATGATGCATGTAGATCTTTCTCCTTGTTCTTGTGAATCCAAGCAATGAAGGTCAAAAAATAGTAATGGATACTCACATCCATTACTTTTTCATGCCCATACTCTACATGCTTCCATGGTGCATTAGTTGTGAAGTGGTCTTGGCAACACTCTAGCAAGCAATCGAAGCTCCTAAGTGATAGTGCTGCTAGCCTTTGGAGTAGGGCGACTATCATTTCAAAGCTCAATTCTTTGACATAGATTGTGTCAAAGACTCTTCCCAAAATGCTGTTGTACATGTAGAGATCCTCCCAAGATAGAGGTGCTTCTCTTTGCACTATGCTAGTGCCATCCCTTTCTCCTGAAACATCATGCCAAGTGTGAGAGAAAATCTGCCCTTGCTCTCTCCCAATCCTAAAAAGCAAAAAATGACTTTGCTGCCTCACCATACCTCCATCATACAACCTATGTGGTGAAAACATAATGATCACATCACCATAATTCATCCACACTCCTTGCTGCCCCATGATGAAAGTATCCTGCCAATCTTCCTTCCTCTTCTCACCCCATGGAAAAGGACATGTCATAGGTTGACCAAACTCTCTCAAGAGTAGCCAATGCAACATTGCCTCTTGCTTCCCGGTGTCATAGACTTAGAAGAGGCTTACCAATCTCTTGCCTCCCATCCATATCCACTCAAATCCATGTGGATGCCTCCTATCTTCCTCCATATTGGCATTCCTCCAATGAGGTCTACCATCTTCCCATATCCGATTCTTCTCCTTTCATTTCATGGGATGCTGAAATGCAGCTCCTTGGAGATCTCCTAGAGAAAATATATAACCCATGATCATCTAGAACCTGTAAGGATCCAAGTGGGCTAAAGGAAAAGCCGCCTTGTTGCTACTTCTTGAAAGTGCTATAACCCTACTCCAGGGTGTTCTGGCTCTCTCATGTGTCAACCCTCAGATGAACATTTGCTTCTACATGAGTTTGTTTGGAGAAAATTTCACTCCATCCCTCAAGAATTTTAACTCCAGCCTCAAGGGTTATATGTAGCCCATCAGTGGTCCATAGGTTGATGGTTCAAATCTCCGTAGAACCCTTCAAGCTTTCACAACGCAGAGCAATTCTGCTGCTCTATCTCAGTAATACTATTTGATCCTGGGCCATTTGCAAACAAGTCTCCAACCCTTTCCATGAAATTTTCTGAAATGTTAAGACTTGGAAAGTTATGCATACCTTTGTGAGCCTTTGGAAAATCTTCTATGGCTGCAAGAGTTCCTCTCTTCAATGTGTTGCTGATCCAACTGCTGGTGTAGGAGGTTGCTCTCTCAAGGCTATGGTAGTGTTGATATTTGCCTCCTCCCATGGTGGTGTGGGTATACTCTCATTTGATGTTTGTTCATCAAAGGTTCTGATCAGCTCTCAAGTGAACTCATAAAAATAAGTCAGTCTAGTGTGGCTTAAGTGACTACACCACCAAGCATTAGCTTCACCCTCCAGGTGCAGCGCTGCAACTTCAGCTTCCTCCCTCTCTCCCACTAGATGAATTATGAAGAATGCCTCAGGATTTCTTACACAAGCTATTTCTATAGTTGACCCATCAAATTTAGACAATAGGAATCTATTGCCTCTGATCTCTCCTTTGTTGCAAGGTCTTTTCCCTTCTCTCAGTTGAATAAACTGAGGAAAATCTAGGTCTTCCTGAAAGCCATAGGTTGGCACTTGTATTATGCCAAATACCCACTTCGTGTATGAGAACAGGAAGTGCATGCATCTATTTTTGCTTCTTGAAACCCTCTAGAGGTCTCACTACAACTCTCTCCTCCTTGAAACCCTTTTGGAGTTTCAATGCATTTATATTATTCTTTATTCTTGGATCTGAAAATGGACGAGAGTAAGCTCATCCTCTCCATAATTTTCTTCTCCTCTTCTTCTTATATTCTTATTGGATCTGAAATCCACAGGCTGAGCCAAGATGGCAACTTTGATACCACTGTAATCTTCACAAGTTGGGAACAGGGAATAATCTGAGTTATTACCAATGTGGAGCTTCAAAAAACCATGAGCATTTCAATTTAGATAATCTCATTATATTTAAAATAACATCACACCAACAAATGAAAGAACCTCAGCAAGAGATAGGCCTATATTCTCCTTCCCGGGTAGGGGAATGCAGCAATACAGGGCATAAAACTGTTGTCTTTAGAAAATAATGCTATGAAAGTGAGAAATGGGACTTGGATCCCTTAGAAGACATGATATTTAGTTCACATTTGGAATTATATTTGAAATAAATAACTCTAGCTCATATAAACAGATCTCCCCAAATCTATGTAGCTAAAATAAGCCAAAACCTCATATCCTAGCTCATGCAACAACTATTGAAGCAAGAAATGCATTATTATAATGAGTGTTTCTGTATAAATTTAAGAGATAAGTCTGATATAGAGTTTACATTAATCACACAGCAAAGAAATGGAGGTTTAATCTCTTATACAGCAAGAACAAGACACCCGACAAAGGTTTCCGACAAAATGCATGTACAAAGCAGCACTGCAGAAAATAATGTAGTTCACTGCAACACTGTATTAACATGACTGAACATGAAATATAAATGTTGAATAATACATATAATGGCCCTAGTCATTCTTATTGGAACTCCCGAAGGGAAATGAACACCTCCTCCTCAAAGACTAGCATGCAAAGACAATGTTTAACCCATCAACAATGCTCCTGCATAAAAGGACATAGTTTCTAAAGTAAACTGCGCTGTGGATGAATGTGGAGGAATGGCCCCAAGAAAAATACATAAAATGAAGCTAAAATCACTCCCCTTTGATCCATTCAGCAAGCTGATCTAAAGAGAGGATGGAATTCCCGCACAAGAATTCCTTGCACTAAGCAGTGCAGCAACTCCGACTAAACAATTGAAGCTTGCAATTGGTCCCAAGACCAAGATAGCTGAATACATGAATACCTCTCCCTTGATGCTATGCCCTCCTTTTATATTTGGCAAGCCTCCTCACCCCGGACCCCACACAATGTTGAGGTGACTTCTTCATGAAGCTTCCTCTTTCAAAACTACGTTGCCCTAGCTAGCTTCCCTCCTCTTTGTGACAACGTTTTTGTCTTGGTCAATTATAACCAATCCACCTACAATGCCTCTGTTCACACCAAGGGATCTTCAATCTGGTTCTCATATATGTGTCTATGTTGATCCTTGTTCACATTGAGCTAGTCTCTTTGAGTGATTTCTTCTGCCTCAAGAATGCATGTTGACTTAGTCAAACTTCACTATTTCCCCATCCAATTTTTCCTTGTTCACTCTTGGAAGTGTAAAACCAACTCCTAAGGTGATATCCTTCCTTACTAACGTGGAATTTATTCATATTTTTATTTTTCATGGGCCTCCTTACCAATTTATTCCTCTCCTAGGTGAAAGTAGAAAAATCTAATATTCCAAAATTTATATGTGCAAAATTTTTGGAACATTACATTATATTTCCAAAATAAACATCAAAACATTATTTCCTACACCATATATCTTCATTGTGGAAGAAACACATACAAACATGGAAAAAATCGACATGTGTAGCCTTACGAGCACATACATCAAACGAGTGCAACAAAGATCTCGTACATATAACTAAATAGGTCACACAAATAAAGATGTTTAAAAACATTTCCTCTTAAGACTTCCTGTTCAAACAATAAAAAGCTATGCTATTCATGGATCCTTTCCAACAAAACCTTCCTTCTAGATATGCAAGAGAACCTTTCAATTTCTACAGGTTGCAAAAAACAAAAAAATACAAACTATATCCCAAATTTTCCAAAGCACCCTTAAACAAAATTAATCCCCAAAATATCAACCTTTACCATAGCCTTTCCCTCCATACCACATCAACATCTGGATTTCAATGATCTTAATAAAATGTTTAAAATCATTAAAGAGGATTACGGTCTTTGCAATGTCGAAAAATAAAACATCTTAAAGGCTCAAAGGCTAAAAAAATATATCCGAAGGTAGTGGAGGTATGTAAACAATGGAATTTTCATTTGGAGTAAGCGAAAAAACATTTCCATTTTCGATCAAATCATTGAGATCCTCAACCATATGCAGATCGAACCTTGTCGCCTCCATAATGGACAATCCATTGATAATTATTATATTGCACAATCTAGTCACCAAATGATACACCTTTAGTTGCACTTCAGAGTAGCTAGAAGAAAGGATTTTTTCTTCAGTGCTGTGCAAAGGAAGGTAACCTAGAAATATATTATTTATATCTGCGGAAATAGGTTTGAGGAAAGACCATCTATGCCCCTAATCATCTTCACAATATTCCAATCTTCACTCTTTCGAGACTTGACCAAATTCAAAGTTCTTCATCTCTTTGATTGACGAAAAGAAGGTTGAACCATTATTAGCAAGACAAAAAAGTTGATTCTTATATAGCCCTAACGACATACATTGTATTTCAACAATAAGAACAACTCAAAACTCTAATTGTTTCTTTTCAGATCCAACCACTAGACAGTGTACCCATATGTAGGGTAATATTCATAGTCTTTGTCTAGATACAAAAAATAAAAGCATTCCTTTAAAGAAGACATTATCTTTTGGTGTCATTACTGCCATACGGAAGCTTTATCCTTTGCCAAACCATGTCAACATTCAGTAGTAAAAATGATGAAATTAATGAATAGGTGACTAAAAATGCTAGTCACCGCAATTATTTCAAGTCAATTACTACTAAATTTGAGAAATTTGAAGTGACCGAACTTAAAATGACTAACTTAAATGGCTAATTTAGTCTTGGAATAAAATATATGATTAGATAATAAGTGACTAAGATAAAAGTGATTAACTTAAATGACTAATTTAGTATAGGGAAATATATGACTAGATAATAAGTGACTAAAATAAAATCGACTAACTTAAATGACTAATTTTGTTTAGGATTAAAATATATGACTAGATAATAAGTGACAAAATTAATAATGATTAATATAAATGACTATTATCGTCCAAGAATAAAAATATGGCCAAATAACAAGTACAACAAGTATATGATTTAGTCATTTATGTCAGTAATTTTTAATTGTGTCACTCCATAGATGGAAAATTGAAATTTTGGTACCAAAGTGTTACATTTCACTATAGGTGTCTTTGAATCCATTTGTAGTGTTAAAATTTAGAGACAAATGGGTCTCTGAATTTACAGTGTTAAAATTATGAATACCCTTTTGTCTCTAAAATTTAACAGTGTAGATGGATTCATCTACAATTAACATAATTGCATGTATCATCTATCAACTTTACACGAATGAATTCATCATAATTTTAGCAAAAGTTATAATATTAATTAGATTGCCAAATTAATATTTATATTTATATTTAATATCTCGCCATAAAGTTTAGTCTTTAAACTTCATTGATTTATATTAAAATTGTGAGTTGTTTTAAATCTAAGGTTAAATCTTCATATATACATTTAATAAATAGATAAATATAACATTTCTTATGTTAAACATGTGATTTCATTAAAATCTAGTATTAAATCATCATATTTACATTTGATAAACACTAAAATATATATTTATAGACCTATTTACTAAATAGGTATGAAAATTTATTAATTTAAGTATGAAACATAATTAATTTTTTAATGATGTATGAACCTTAGTTTTTTTGTAATTCAATTTTATATTCATGTAGGAAAAAATGAGTCCATATATTCAGTTACAAAATAGGTGGTAAACCTATACCCCTAAACCCCCTAATCCATTTAACCCTCTAAAACCTAAACCTATAAACCATTAAACCCTAATCCCTTAAGCCCTAATTCTCAACCCTGACACATTTAACCCCCTAAACCCATAAAACCCTAGCCCATTTAACCCCATAAACCCTAAACCTCTAAACCATTAAATCCCTAAACCCCTAACCCATTAACCCCTAAACTCCTAATCGTTAACGCTTAACCCATAAATCATATGACCTGGGGAATTTAACTTCTCCCTCTAAGAAACAAAAAAATGATGGCTTCAACATGAAAGGGTGAGGGAAATAGCTACATTTGCCACAATAACTATCTATTTTCCACATGTTTTGGCCGAGTCAACCAAATTTTATATCTTAGTTGATGGCATACAATCCATATAATTTGTCGAAGGGGTTCCACCTTAAAACTACTCATCAAATCATATGCCATGGGAACTCAATTTCTCCCTCTTAGAAACAATGAAATGATGGTTTGAGTATATAAAAGGTGAGGGAAATAGCTAGAGTTGGAACTAACATGCTACACTTCATGGCTACAGGGTCATCAACTAGTTGTTTCCTCTTATAAACACACCCAAATTTAACATCTCTAACACCACTTCAACAGTACCAATTTTTTTCTACAAACACACTAGTGTGACGCTATGAAGTCGAAAAAGTTTAATACTGGTCAGTTTACAACATGATTTGGGCTAACAACACTTCCTACTTATTCAGTTTTTTATTTTTGCATGTTATATATAGCCCACATTACCTTTCCATTCTTTCAGAGCTATGCTTTTACACTAGTCAACAATAATTGTTATAGAAGTTCTTTGATTGTTAAAATAAAAGTAATATTTCCAAGGCAGACTTTTGGAAGTATCTGTAAATGAGGTCTTATAGGTGTACCTTACCGATAGATGACAATATATGCTATTCTCAATGAAAATTAAGTACCAAATCCTCTCTGATCATCAAGAAAATATGGTTTGTAAGGTCTCTGCATTATAGTGAATTTCCTCTGTGTTGTTGTCCACATGCTGATATTATAACTACGAAAGTTTAGTCGCAATTTTGAGGTATGGCCTTGATTCTATCCGAAGCAGCTCCTCTTGTTATAGGGCTTTGGCACATGCTTACCATTCAACATAGCAGTATATGATAAACTTTGTATTCATAAACAAATGAATGATGATGACTCAGAAATGCCACTAAATGAATGAAATAACCATGGTTCTACGAGGATGTGTCCCTTAGGGTGGGAGGGGGCACCTCCATGTTTCCCATGTTCCCAAGGTGTCTTTTTCTTGTAGGATGCTCCAAGAAACATTTTTCCATGCATCTCTTTTGGGAAATGTGGTGAAACATAGAGGGAAATGCATTTTCGCAAAAGGGTTTTTTATTTTTCCCTTTTTCAGGCTGATTGAAGAAACATTTCTCTACATATCTCTATGGGAAATGTAGATGGAAAATTTTCACAAATGTGAAGGATGAATTTTCCAAAAGGAGGATTTTAAGCTTTTCCATATCAAAAAATGTGCTTTTGGATTTCTCTTTTAGATGTCTCGTAGAAAAAATGAGTTGCCAATTTTTATGGTGTCTCAAATGCTTCTACTTGCTTTTTTGACCATCCCTATACGTGCAACTAACACTACGATTCCTTGTATTCCTTCTCCAAGTTAATCTTTATTCACGTTGTGTTCACTCTTTCCACTTCCATTGAAACCCTCGCCTAGTCCAATATACCATCATTTCCACATGAGTTTTTGATCCACATTGTACTTTTGACTAATCAATGCTCATTACATTGTACTTCGTCAATTTTGGATTTTTGGCCATGTTATTAGTACCCCATTGTCGAGGTTCCTAGTGTAGTCAATGTTCTTTATCCACGTTGTGTTCACTCTTTCAAATGCAAGTGCAACCCACACCTAATCCAATATACCATCATTTCGACATGAGTAGTTGATCCACATGGTAATTTTGACTAATCAAAACTCATTAAATTGTGCTTTGTCAATTTTGGATATTTGGCAATGTTATTAGAACACCATTGTCAAGGTTTTTTGATCTTCATGGTGATCAAAGGTTATAGATATTTTTCCACTTTTTGTGGTATGTAGAAGTAATTGATTGATTTCTAGTAATAAAAGTTTGTTCCAATTATATATTGTGCGAGATTTTAAAAGCTAAGAAAAATGTCTCTCACTTTTCAGATAATATCATTGGATTGTTTACATATATAATCACAAAATATAGCAATAAGTGAGAAAAAAATATATATATGGAAGGAAAAAACCCCCACAAAGTTATTATTCATATACTCTTGGTATTCTAGCACTTGTGGAATAAGTTGGAGAGCCTCCTTGGAGAGCTTGTCTGCTAGGGTATTGAGTTCATGGTATATATGGCCACAAGAGAACCAATCCAATTTGTCATAGACTTGTTTTATACCATGAAAAATGTGAGCCAAATGAGGCGCCATTATGTTGAATTTGTTGCAAACTCAATCCACAACAAGTTTTGAATCCCCCAAAATATTTAGTTTTTTGACATCTTTTTGGTTGAACACATTGACAAGAGCCTAGAGAGTTGACAATTCAACTCTCATGTTTGTTCCCATACTTGGAGCATATTTGATATGCCAAAAATGAGCAAGTTTTGAATCTTTATTTCCACAATGATTTCATTTCATTGCTTTGATCATTGATTTTATGTCATCAATTAAATATTCCATTCCTCCATCAACAGGACTGCCTACATACAAACCTCCACTTTCAGGTTTTGTTTCTTTAAGTGGTTCCTGCCCAATGATTTTATACTCATCGATGCCAACTGGGTCTTATGGTAACATTTCATCTACTTTTCATCAACCTTTAAAGACAAAAATCGACAAAAATTCACACCCATTAATAGGAAAAAATAAACTTGCTACAATCCATTCTGGTGATATTATGGATATATTGAAACCATTCACACAGGCTTCAAAAACCACTTTGGATCCAGTTCAACTTCTGGATGGAAAGACAAACTCCTTGCCAGAATCTCTTGGAAATAAATCAAGTTCTCTTGCAGTTGCATTTTTCAATGACGAATATAATTGTAGTTTACAGTTTTCCATCAGTCCTCCATCTGAAGTATTGACTATAGATAAAGTAGATGGAGTTAATCTATCACCAGTGAACATGCCTGCTGCGACAACATGTGATCTCACTAATGGTACGGTTTCAAATTATTCTGTAGTTTCTGCACTTGAGTCTGGATTATATCATCATACTAGTAAAAAGAATAAAAATGTATCTAAAAAACAAGCAGGTCTTTCAACAAATGAATGTTCAAATAAGATGAAAAAATATGAGCATAAGCCTAAAAAGTAGCAGATGCAAAAACAAGTGTCATTGGTAGGAAGCTCTTCAAATATGGAAAGGGAGTCAAAAGGGGAGGTTTTTGCATAGAATTCTAAACTTTGTGGTTCTCATAGGTAGGTGGAGGATTTAATTTTGAGTAAGAATTCATCATCTACCTCAACAAATCCTCTAATGACAGCCCTACATAAGACAGTTAAAGTTGTTGATGGAGGGGCTAATTTTGACCTAGCTATAGAAACCATTATGCATTCTTCACTGCCAGAGCCTAATTTTGCAGCCCATCCTTGTGGTTCATTTATAAATTCCACAAAATGTGAAAATATACTATTTCCAAAGAAGTCATTAGGAAACATGGTTAATGTTGTGGACATGCACTCCCTCGTTAAGGATATAAGGAGTTTCATCATCTATTGATGAGACCACCGAAAGAAATATTTCGAGGGGAATCTTGGAACCTTTACAAGATTCAGAATCTGTGATTGAATTGATAATTTCTGATATGTCTTCATCTTTGGGAAGCTCTTGCGAGGGATATGAAGGAAAAACAGAAACTTCTGGGCTAGTTATAGAGTTTTCTACAAAGGATGTTGGAGTAGTAAAGGAAGCACCAGAAGATATGAAGTTTGATAACAATAATGTTCTTGTAGGAACATTGAAGAGTCCAACATGTAGTGAGGATGACATTAAATCAGATTAAAAACTTAGAACTGTGAAGAATAAACAATTTGAATCAACGAGTGATAATAATAGACAAAGTTGTTCCAATAATTTTGTTAATTCTGTAATTAGAGAGAAGCAAGATCTTGGAAATGTTCTCCATCTTGAGCATGGGACTGTTGTGGTTTTTGATTCCCCATTTGAGTTGTCAAGTTCACCTGATGCTGACATAAACAAAGAGTTGATTTATTTTTCCAGTTCTGTCATTGGAAAGGAATTAGCTAGTTTGCATGCTTAGGAGAGAAAAATAAATGGAATGCAAGAGAGTAGTTTTACATCTCAACTATCTACACATGACAATGACACAATGGTTGTTGATAAAAATATTCTCACAGAGAAAAAGGGTGAAGTGTTATTTGTATCTGCAAATACAGACAAGGTGTCTAAATGGGAATTGCAATCAGAAACTACAACAGTGTTTCCTAAAGTTGGTATGGCTATTTTGGAGGAAAAAACAATTTTTCTATCTAGTAACAAAGTTTTTGACCACAAAAAATCTTCTGGATATAGAAACAAAAGTAGGGTTAACCATGATAGTGCTAAAGTACTAGGGGAAGGTTCGGCCTCCAATGTGAAGGCAATTGGCACACAAGATAAGGGCCAAGTAATCACCACTAATAGTGATATTTGTGAATGCCTGCTCAATTTCAGGTGTCATATTTTCCTGCTGAAAGTGAAGGAAAGTAGGATTTAGTAGCTAGATTGACACAAAAGGATAATAAAATTTTTAAATGCTATTTTTGGAATATCTTCAGTCTTCATTCTAATTTGATGATATCCTGAACGAAGATCCAACTTGGTAAAATAAATTGCCCCATGTAATTCATCCAATAATTCATCAATCATAGGAATGGGAAATTTATCTTTAATGGTGAGCTTATTGAGATCCCTATAATCTGGACACGTGAACCATGATCCATCCTTCTTGTGTAACAATATTACAAGAGCAGAGAAATAATTTTGACTAGGTTGAATTATACCAGCCTCTAACATTTCTGCAATCATACGTCCAATTTCGCTCTTTTGGACATAAGGATATCTATAAGGCCTGAAATTTGGAGGAACACTTCCTGGAATCAAATGAATAGCATGATCATGATCACGAATAGGTGGGAGTCCTTTGGGAGTTTCAAACACCTTGGAATGATTGTCCAAGACTTTTTGGAGATCTAAATAAATAGATGATTTTGATGTTGGAACTTCTAGTGAGCATAATTGTGCAATTACGCCTAATTGTTCTTTCTTTAGAATCTTTTTCATGACATTAGAGCTTATTATCTTTCCTGGCTTCCTTGCAATACCCCATAATTCGACTTCCTTTCCTTCTGAAAATTTTTTCAAGAAAATTACTTGAAAATTAAAAGCTATTGTCCCCAAAGATTTTAACCATAGTACTCCTAGTACAACATCAGCATCTCCCATAGGAATGGAAAGCATTGGACTATTAAATACATATTCCCCCATGGTTAGCTTAATATTGTGGCATTCTCCAGAGAAATTTATAGTTCCTGCATTTGCAACCATCACTTGAAATTCTGGTGTTGGTTATAGGAAACAATTCAATTCCTTGGCTACCTTACAATGAATTAAATTATGGGTACTACATAAATCAATCAACACTATTACCTTTTTCTTCTTGATGTGTCCTTCTATCTTGAGAGTTTGAGGAGTGGTAATTCCTGCCAATGCATTACACGATATGGTCTGACTCATTTCTTCCTCTTCTAGGGTTAGTTCATGGTGTATACCCTCTTCTTTTGAAGATTCTTATTCATTTTCTTCTTCCTCTTCACAATCTATGTAAAACAATTTCTTCTCAGCACATTTATGACCTTTAGTGTATTTGCTATCACAACTGTAGCAAAGACCTTTTTCTATTTTTTCTTCCAATTTTTGTGGTGCCAACCATGTAGGTTGTGCAAATCTAGGAGTAGCAACACTTCCCTCTTTATAGAAGTGAGTGGTAGGCTTCCTTGTCGCCATAATTTACATTCAATTTTTCCAGCCAACCTGAATGCCTTCTCCAATGAATTAGGTTCCAAAATGTGAACTTCATGTTGCGTGTTATCCTTTAAAGTCGCTATGAAGAGATCAATCCTATGTTCCTCTGAAATACCAATTACCCTTATATTCAATTTTTGGAAGTCCTTAATGTGCTCCCCCACTGAACCCTTTTGTTTGAGATTTATCAATTGGCTAAAGAAGGTGTTGCTCTGTATATCCTCATAATGTGCTATCATTTCCTCCGTAAAAATTGACCAAGTGACAATATTTTTACGGGAGAAAAGCCATCGATGCCATACAAATGTATTTTGTTCTAAATGTAAAGTTGCAATGCGTACCTTTTTTGTGGTTTGCACATTATTGAGATCAAAATATTGCTCCATCTGTAGTATCCATGTTACAAGATCCTTTCCATCAAAATTCCTCATATCCATTTTTGGAATATTTCTTCCCTCCAAAATTAGAGTTTATGAAATCACGATTAACATTTATTTTTTTCTCATCATGAGTTTCCTCTACTATCTTTTCACCATTAGGAAAAATTTCTTGTATCAACTTTGTCAAACGTTCCATGTCTGCTTTTTGGTCATTCTTCATGTTTTCCATCTTAGATTCCCTGCCACCTTCCATGCCATCCATATTAGCTTCCATGCCATTCTTCAAACCATCCATCTTAGATTCCACGCCTTTCTTCAAACCATCCATCTTAGTTTCCATGCCTTTCATCAAAACTTCCATGTCATTTTTTGTTTCTCTTTGCGAGAGCGAAATTTGCTGCACTTGATCTTGTAATTTTGATATGTCATGTTGCCATTCTTTTTCTTCATGAGTCATAGTAGAGCCTTCTAAAGGCTTAATGGGTGTTGAATTCATTTTAGGGGCCATTTTAGAATCCAATACTGATATCTATTCTATAAAATTCCCTTGGAATCAATTTAACTTGATTCTTCAAACAAGACTTATGCAATTTGGAAAAGAAAAATACACACCTTTTACTTGCTTTTGAAGAGCTCGATATTGAAATTGAATTATCTCTATAATTTTGAATTCTCAATATCTGAAATTAGGCCCTGTAGTATCCCTCTAAAGCTTCTTTCAAATGCCACAGGTCTAACGAGATTTGGATTCTTCAAGGAAAAGCTATTTCCAATCCCCCACAATGACCCAATTATGGACTCGTTCAGTAGAGCGAAGTTGTATGACTTTCCACTATCAATGTTTCCTCCTTTAGCTCTATAATTGATAGATAGAAAAATACAGTCTGTGTACTTGTGGACACATTTTATAGCATTCCAATCCGATGCTCAGAGAAAGAGCTATGAATATTTTCCCAGGATCACCTCTTTGAGATGAAATTTAGGAGCCTGAAAAAGCCCTAACTTCCACAGACCATATCTCTAAAAATATTGCGAACCAAGCTCTGAAATTTTATGACGATGCTTCTCAGGATTTCATATTCACACTCTAAAAATTTCGGCTTTTGAACCGTCTTAGAAAAAAAATTATAACAAAAATGCCACGATGACATGTTTAGGTTAAATTTAGGAGCCTGCAAAAATACCTAACTTCCACAGATCATATCTCCTAAACTTTTGTGAACCAAGCTCTGAAATTTTGCGATGATGTTCCTCAAGATTTTGGCTTCGCACTCAAAATATTTCAGCTTCTGAACTTCGTAGAAAAGAATCTATAACAAAAATTCCACGATTACCTGTTTGGAGCAGCAAAACCCTAGAATCCAAAGCTCTGATACCATATGTTGTGAAACCAACTCCAAAAATAGAAGAAAAGAGATATCAACACCTTATAAATAAGCCACTTCAAGGGGGAAACCTCCAATAAATTACATGAATGAAAAATTCTTGGATGATACAAATTACAAAAACTCCTTTCTATATATAGGAGTCCATGGGGCCACAATGTAATCCTAGCCGACCTAACAATAATAATTTAAGGGCACAATAATAACAATATGGGGGTTACAGGGGTACAATAATAACCATAAGGGAGTTACAATAACAAAAATAAGGGACTATACTAGTAATATAGGGACCTAACAAATTGACACACAAGATAAGGGTTAATTAATCACCACTAATAGTGATATTTGTGAATTCCTTTTCAACTAAAGGTGTCATATTTTCCTACTGAAAGTGAAGGCAAGCATGATTTAGTATCTAGATTGACACAAAATGATAATAAAATTTATTCCAATGTTTCTACGAAGAATAGTGTTGCAAATGTTAGTGATGTTGCCAAGGTAGTAGTTGTCAAAAAGAAGAAGAAAAAGAAGGATTTTACACTAAGGAAAATGCTGCAACTCCCACACAGATTTATATTATGCTTATAAGGTTCAAGAGGAGAAGGATGAATATGTGAACCTTCCAGAACCATCCAAAATAGTAACCGATGTTGTCAAGAGTAAGACTTATTCAAAAGTGCCTGAGAAGCAAGTCCTGAAAGAAGTGGATGTCTGGGAAGATGCAACTGAGCTTTCAAATCCTATGAATCAAGTATCTATTTTAGTTAATGAATGTTTAGAAGACAAAATGTACTCCAGATATTTTTTGTTGACAATCAAGGATCAGTGCAAATATCTACCAAATCATTTTGAAATTTTTCAAGACACCATTGAATTACTTGGAAATTCCCAAGCACTTGCAAGTCATGTAGGAGAGGATAATGCATTAGCAAGCACTGTAAGAGGAATTGACATGTAGTTGAGTGGGAATTATCTACTTGAACATCGTGGGAGCAATATGGCTAGTTTGGATGATGATAGATGGGACAAGTCAGTGGATGATTTTTCTGATGGCTATGATATGCAGATGGATGCAGATCTTAGTGGTTCCTATGCTGTGTTTTGACTTGGCCAAGGCTATAATATTAGCTTTGCAAGAAATACCTATGCAACACATGAGTATGAATGTAATCCTTCTTGGAGGGACTTATGTGCAAGAACCACTTCCACAAGTTTGACTAGTGAGAAATAATTGTGATGCTGATAGGTGGTAGCATGTTTCTGTTTCTCAAAAGGGTTTGATTCCTCCTCCACAACCTTCTCTGCCCACAATCCATATATTAGAGAACCGATATGAAGTGGGCAAGGTTTCTGAGAGGATCAGTTGAAACAAAAACAAATTAAATGCATCCTTAATAAATTAATGCCCCAAAACATTGAGAAACTTTTTGAACAGGTCAAAGAAGTGAAAATTGACTCTACATCGTGTCTTCATAGTATAATATCTCAAATATTTGACAAAGCCTTGACGGAGCTAGGATTTTGTGAAATGTATGAAAATTTCTATTTTTAGCTTACTGCAAGAATACCAGAATTTTATGCAGATAATGAGAAGGTTATTTTCATGCGAGATATTTTGAACAAATGTTAGGAAGAATTTGAAAAAGATGAAAGAGAAGAGGCAAAGGCTGAGAAAGTAGAAGAGCATGGTCAAAAAATCCTTTCAACAAAAGAATGATGGGAGAATAAGGCTGCAACACGACAATGGATACTAGTAAATATAAGGTTTAGTTGGCAATATGATGCAGAGTGTTGTCCTTGATGGCAACCCACTTTATGAGGATGATGGAAACCTACTTAATGAAGTTGTTCTTGATGCTTGATAAGTTTATTAATGATGTAAATCTGATGTTCTACAAGTAGTACAGAAGTTGCAGAAGAAAGAAATATCAGTATGTGCAAGAATAATGATGAAAAAGGTGTGTTACAAGGCATACACGGGTTTGTCAAGGAGAAGGAGCGTATGCACGCAGAAAAGTACGTGCCAATTCGCGTATGATCAATTGCGCTCTAAATGTGTAAAACCAGGGGTTACTACCATGGTATTGACTCATTGTATTGAGCGTTGGATTGTCTATGAGATCCCGTCCAGGAATACCATCGAAAGTGATGTGGTTTTGGCTCATGGTATTGACAAAGGCTAAATCTATATAAGGAGAAGAAATTAATTGTGCAAAGGGTGCAAGATGTCTGAGTTTGAATGAATACTTCAATTTGAAGTATGTCTGAATGGAAAGGGTAACAGTTTTATGATAGATCTAATTCTATGATGCACCTATGAAGAAAATGATGAAGAGGGATCTCTAGATCTGAAATGTATATGTATCTTCTGGATCTATTTATGGAATGATTAGATCTGTGATCTGGCAAATCTGTGCTGAAGTAAAGAATGAAGATATGAGCTGTTTATCTGTTCTGGAGAGCTGCACTGCCCTAAAATGTCTTAAGATCTATACGCATTTTTGTCAAGGATAAAGCGCGTATATACGCAGCTTGTATTCGGCGAAAGCGCGTATGGGAAGTGAAGTCAGCTCTGAAATGTGTGCAGATGTATACGCGGGTTGGTATTTGTGAAAGCGCGTATATACGCAGGATTAGTGAAGAAAAAGCGTGTATGTAATCTAGGGTTTGCTGGAGTGTGTGGAAAGAAATGTCTGATCAGTTCTGTTGTTTTACTGCTATCTGTCAATCATGATCTGAGTTGTTCGAATATTGATTATGCTGCTATAGAGCAAGTTGTTGGTTTGATGAATGTTCCTTGAGCTTAATTGTGTGGGTTGGATCCAGTATGAAAATTGATGAAACGTGGTCCACAAAGGTGCTGAAGGTTGAAGCCTTCAGTCAGGGGGTTGTAGCTCCCTTCCAGGTGAGGCTGGTAAACGAGAGCAGGGGGTCGTAGCTCCCTTCCAGGAGAGGCTGGTAAACGAGAGCAGGGGGTTGTAGCTCCCTTCCAGGAGAGGCTGGTAAATGAGAGAAGGTTGTAGCCTTCTGCAGGTGGGTGACTGCGTGCTGGTATGAGTCTACGCCAGTACATGGTTGTAAGATGTTTTCTCTATAATAAAATATTGAAGGCTGAGACAACGGCAGCGGTGGTTTTCTCCCGACTTGGGTTTCGACCTAAATCCTGGTGTTCATGTGTGATGGTTTATTTTTTTATTACTGCACATGCTTACTGTTAACTAAACATCCGATGAATGAATGATGCATAGACCTAAGTAATGAAATAAATGCATAATAAGATCTCTGTGTATATGCGAGTTTTATGAAGGATATTTGTGTGCATACGCTAGTTGGCTTCAGCAAAGTAGCGTATGGGTTTTAGTGATTGGAAAAGTAAAAAGTTTTGAGTAAGTCCTAAATACTGATTCACCCCCCCCTCTTAGTATTTTTCCCAACAATTGGTATCAGAGCAGGTCCTTCTGCAGAAGCTTGATCACTTGAAGGAGATCCGTTGAAATGGGAAGTCATGAAGGAGTAATGTCTATAAGGCCTCCTCTATTCAATGGAAATAATTTGTTATTCTGGAAGATATGAACAAAAGCATATCTACAAAGTCTTGGTGCAGAAGTATGGGCAATTGTAGAAGGAGGTTATCAATATCCGGCAAGTATTCCTACTGATGCAGCAGAAAGGAAGAAATATGAAATCAATGCCAAAGCCGTCAATGTCTTATTAGGAAGCATGTATGAACTAGAATTTGCTAAAGTGATGCAGCTAAATTCAGCAAAAGAAATATGGAACAAAATCATTTTGAGCTATGAAGGAGATACAAAGGTAAAAAGTGAAAAACTTCAAACTCTCAGAATAGAATATGAAAATTTAAAGATGCATAGTGATGAGAGTATTGCCAGTTTCTTTTTACGTCTAGATGATATTGTAAATCATATGAGAAGTTTGGGTGAGACCATAACCGATACTACTCTGGTGGAAAAAGTCTTAAGATCTTTAACTTCAAAATTTGAGTCAAAAGTATCAGCTATTGAAGAAAGGCAAGATCTGAAAACTCTTACTATTGTTCAACTACATGGTATTCTGACTGCTTATGAAATGAGACAAGGAGGTCCCTCTCAAATCAAAGAAGCTACTTTTAAGGCGTGTGCAAAAGGAAAATAAAAGGAAGTTGTCAAGGAATCAAATTATATATCAGAAGAAGAAGAAGCAAATTTTGTGAGAAGACTCCAACCAGGTATTGGAAGATTCAAAGGTAAGCTTCCCTTCAAATGTTTTGATTGTGGAAGAGTTGGTCATTATGCTGCGAAATGTCCTTATAGAGAAAATCATGATAAAGGGAAAAAATTTGTAAAGGGAAAGAGTTATTATGCAAATGAAGATAATAATGAAATGACAAGTGAAGATGAAGAAGATTCTGACCAAGATCTGAAAGCGCTCATGGCAAGGAAGCAAAAGAAGAAGGCTACTCAAAGAAAGAAGATACCTCATAAAACATGTGCAGCAGAAAATGAAGAAGAGGAAACAGGTATTGATTGTTGGTTTTGTGATCCACTTTCTTGTGCATGCAATGGTGAAGATAGAGAAAGTAACATTATAAGTCTAGAAGCAAATCTCAAGATCAATGATAAAAGAAATGATTGGAATAAATTTCATAAGAGAGAATCTATCTACAAAGATATGATCTCTAGAATGAATGAACATAAAGAAATACTGAATGGACAGATAGACAAGTATCAAAAGTTGTATGTTTATGCAACTAATCAAAGTGAAAGACTTGAAGCAGAAATCATCTCTCTCAAAGAAGATATGGAAAAATCAAATAAGAAGAATGAAGAAATCCTGTCATTTGAAAAGGAAGGACTTGAAGCAGAAATCATCTCTCTCAAAGAAGATCTGGAAAAAGCAAATAAGAAGAATGAAGAGCTGTTACAAACATGTGAAGAACAAGAAAATTGGTTGAAGGAAGAAATTTTAAAATTGAATGATCAAGTAGAAGAAGGAAAAAGGGTCGAAGAAAGCATGAAGAAGCAATGCCAAAAATTGGAGGTTGAGGTAAACATTCTCAAAGGTAAATTAGAAAAACAGGATAAAATCTTGAGGTTTCAAGATAGTACTAAGATTCTGGACAATATTCTTAGTAGTGTAACTTGACTTCAAAAAATAGAAGAAAAGAATATAAACGCCTTTAGAAATAAGCCACTTAGAGGGCAACCTCCAATACATTACATAAATGAACAATTCTTGGATGATACAAATGAACAAAACCTCCTTTCTATATATAGGAGTCCATGGGGCCATAATGTAATCCTAGTGGGCCACAATGTAATCTAGCCGACCTAACAATAATAATTTAAGGGCACAATAATAACAAAATGGGGGTTACAAGGGTACAATAATAACAATAAGGGGGTTACACTAACAACAATAAGGGACTATACTAGTAATATAGGGACCTAACATGCCCCTCTCCTTCAAAAAAGTGTTGTCCTCAACACTTGAGTAGCTCTGGGTGCTTCTGTACAAAATTCTCATCCTCCCATGTAGAATCTTCAGTGGGTAAGTTCTTCCACTTGATGAGATACTCTGAAATTGATCGATTCCGTAGTTGTCGAGTTCTTTTTTTCCATGACTGCTTCAGGTTCCAATATGATTTTCCCTTCCCCATCAAGTTCTGGCAATACTGTTTGAACTGGAAGATTTTCACCTATAACCTTCTTTAAGCATGAAACATGGAAAACTGGATGTACTCGCGAAGAAGCAGAAAGCTCCAATTTGTATGCCATAGTACCAATCTTTTGCAACACCTTGTAAGGACCATAGTACTTTGGCGATAATTTATTATCCTTCTTTTCTTGCTTGAGGGACATTTTTTTGTATGGTTGTAGCCGTAAAAATACCCAATCTCCTACATCAAAACTTCTCTACCTGTGATGTTGATCTGCATGTTGTTTCAGTCGATTTTGTGCCAAATTCAGGTTATCCTTTAAGAGTTGGAGAACTTCTTGCTGATGCTCGATGTGATCTTCCTCTGCTTGAACCTTCGAATTTTCCCTTAAAGATGATGTGATGGATGGTGGATGATATCCATAAAGTGCCATAAATGGGGTCATTTTTGCTGCAGTATGGAAGGAAGTGTTATACCACCATTCAACAAGAGGTAACCACTTGACCCATTGTGTTTGTTTATGAGATACAAAACAACGAAGATATCCTTCCAAACATTTATTTACTATCTCAGTTTGACCATCAGATTGAGGATGATAAGATGAGCTATGAGCTAATTGAGTACCCAAGCAAGAAAATAACTCCGTCCAAAAATTTCCAGTAAAAATGGGATCTCTGTCGCTCACAATAACCCTTGGGCTTCCATGTAGCTTTTGAATTCTGTCCATAAATGTAGTAACAAATGTACTTGCTTTAAATGGATGAGATAATGCACAAAAGTGTGCATACTTGGTAAGTCTATCAACTACCACCATGATGACACTCTTTCCTTCGGACTTAGGTAAACCTGTGATAAAATCCATTGAAATCTCCTCCCAACGTTGACTTGGAATGGATAAAGATTGTAGAAGTCCTGGGGTCTTAATTGTTTCCACTTTATTCTGCTGGCAAACCAAACATTCCGCCACAAACTTTCGAATATCAGATTTAAGGCCATCCCAAAAAATTTCTTTCTTCACCCTGTGGTAAGTTTTTAAAAATCCCGAGTGTCCTCCTAAAGGAGAAGTGTGCAATTCCAGAAGAATCTTTTGTTTTAGTTGGGAATTCTCACAAAGATATAAGTGATCTTTGTACCATAAGGAATCATTTTTCCAACTAAATGTATCAGATGTACTAGGATCTTGCTGCAACTTTCGAATGAGTATCCATACATCTTTGTCCTTCTTCCATTCATCTCTTGCTTCAGTTATCCAATCTGGTTGGATAATAGAAATGGCACAAAGCAATGCTTCCACCTCTTCATTCTTTCTTGAGAGTGCATCTGCAACAACATTCGGCTTTCCTTTTTTGTAGATTATTTCAAAGTCATAACCCAACATCTTTGTGACCCATTTTTGCTGTTCTTCTGACGATAGTCTTTGTTCCAAAAAGTGTTTAAGACTATCATGATCAGTTTTTACCTTGAAGTGTCTTCCGAAACATTTGGACTTTTTGCATATAATTGTTTCTCCTGCAATAGTTTGAGCACCCTGTCAACATGTTCAACATGATCCTTCCAAGACCTGCTGTAGATTAGTATATCATCAAAAAATACTAGCACAAATTTTCTAAGGAAGGGTTTGAAAATGGAATTCATCAACCCTTGGAATGTAGAAGGTGCATTGGTAAGGCCAAAAGGCATGACCAAAAATTCATAATGACCCTCATGAGTTCGAAATGCTGTTTTTGGAATATCTTCGGTCTTCATTCTAATTTGATGATATCCTGAACAAAGATCCAACTTGGTAAAATAAATTGCTCCATGTAATTCATCCAATAATTCATCAATCACAGGAATGGGAAATTTGTCTTTAATGGTGAGCTTATTGGGCTCCCTATAATCCGGACACATTCGCCATGATCCATCCTTCTTGTGTACCAATACTACAGGAGCAGAGAAAGAACTTTGACTGGGTTGAATTATACCTGCCTCTAACATTTCTGCAATCATACGTTCAATTTCGCTTTTTTGGAAGTAAGGATATCTATAAGGCCTGATGTTAGGATACACTTCCTGGAATCAAATGAATAGCGTGATCATGATCACGAATAGGTGGGAGTCCTTTGGGAGTTTCAAACACCTTGGAATGATTGTCCAAGACTTGTTGGAGATCTGCAGAAATAGATGATTTTGATGTTGGAACTTCTAGTGAGCATAATTGTGCAATTACGCCTCGCTATTCTTTCTTTAGAAGCTTTTTCATGACATTAGAGCTTATTATCCTTCCTGGCTTCCCCGCAATACCCCGTAATTCAACTTCCTTTCCTTCTGAAAAAAATTTCAAGAAAAGTTCTTGAGAATTAAAAGCTACCGTCCCCAAAGATTGTAACCATTGTACTCCTAGTACAACATCAGCACCTCCCATAGGAATGGCAAGCATTGGACTAGTCAATACATATTCCCCCTTGGTTAGCTTGATATTATGGCATTTTCCAGAGCAATTTATAGTTCCTCCATTTGCAACCATCACTTGACATTCTGGTGCTGGGTATAGGAAGCAATTTAATTCCTTGGCTACCTTACAATGAATAAAATTATGGGTGCTACCTGAATCAATCAACACTATTACCTTTTTCTTCTTGATTTGTCCTTTTATCTTGAGAGTTTGAGTGGTAATTCCTGCCAGTGCATTACACGATATGGTCGGATTCATTTCTTCCTCTTCTGGGGCTGGTTCCTGGTGTATATCCTCTTCTTGTTCATTTTCTTCTTCCTCTTCACAATCTATGTAAAATAATTTCTTCTCAGCACACTTATGACCTTTAGTGTATTTCCTATCACAACTATAGCAAAGCCCTTTTGCTCTTTTTTCTTCCAATTGTTGTGGTGTCAACCTTGTAGGTTGTGGAAATCTAGGCGTAGTAACACTTCCTTCTTTATAGAATTGAGTAGTAGGCTTCCTTGTCGCCATAATTTTACATTCAACTTTTCTTGCCAACCTGAATGCCTTCTCCAATGAATCAGGTTCTAAAACACGAACTTCATGTTGGATGTTATCCTTTAGAGTGCCTATGAAGAGATCAATCCTGTGTTCCTCTGGAATATCAGTTACCCTTATATTCAATTTTTGGAAGTCCTCAATGTGCTGCCTCACTAAACCCTTTTGTTTGAGATTTATCAATTGGCTAAAGAAGGTGTTGCTCTTTGTATCCTCATAATGTGCTATCATTTCCTCAGTAAAAATTGACCAAGTGACAATTTTTTTACGGGAGCAAAGCCATCGATACCATACAAATGTATTTTTTTCTAAATGTAAAGTTGCAATGCGTACCTTTTTTGTGTTTTGCATGTTATGGAGATCAAAATATTGCTCCATCTGTAGTATCCATGTTACAAGATCCTTTCCATCAAACTTCCTCATATCCATTTTTGGAATATGGTGGTTCTTCCTACCAACATTAGAGTTTATGAAATCACAATTAACATTTATTTTGTTCTCATCATGAGATTCTTCTACTATCTTTTCACCATTAGGAAACCTTTCTTGTATAAACTTTGTCAAACCTTCCATGTCTGCTTTTAGAAAATTCTTCATGTTTTCCATTTTCTCATCGATCTTAGCTTCCATGTCATCAATATTAGCTTCCATGCCCACTTCCATGCCATCCATCTTAGCTTCCAAACCAACCATCTTAGCTTCCACGCCTTTCTTCAAACCATCCATCTTAGTTTCCATGCCTTTCTTCAAAACTTCCATTTCATTTTTTGTTGTTCTTTGCGAGAGCAAAATTTGCTCTTGTAATTTTGATATGTCATGTTGCCATTCTTCATCTTCATGAGTCATAGTAGAGCCTTCTGAAGGCTTAATGGGTGTTGAATTCTTTTTAGGGGCCATTTTAGAGTACAATACTGATATATATTCTACACTATGCCCTTGGAATCAATTCAACTTGATTCTTCAAACAAGACTTATGCAATTCGGAAAAAAAATACACACCTTTTACTAGCTTTTAGGAGATCGATATTGAAATTGAATTATCTCTGTAATTGAAAATCTTCGATATCTAAAATTCAGCCCTGTAGTAGCCCTCTGAAGCTTCTTTCAAATGCCATAGGTCTGACCTGATTTTGATTCTCCAAGACAAAGTTGTGTCCAATCTCCCACAATGACCTAATTCTGGACTGGTTCAGTAGAGTGAACTTGTACGACTTGCCACGTGTCACTGTTTTGTCTTTTGTTTCTGAAATTGATAGCAAAAACTTGATTCTTCAAACAAGACTTATGCAATTCGGAAAAAAAATACACACCTTTTACTAGCTTTTAGGAGATCGATATTGAAATTGAATTATCTCTATAATTGAAAATCTTCGATATCTGAAATTCAGCCCTGTAGTAGCCCTCTGAAGCTTCTTTCAAATGCCATAGGTCTGACCTGATTTTGATTCTCCAAGACAAAGTTGTGTCCAATCTCCCACAATGACCTAATTCTGGACTGGTTCAGTAGAGTGAACTTGTACGACTTGCCACGTGTCACTGTTTTGTCTTTTGTTTCTGAAATTGATAGCAAAAAAACTACAGGCCGTGTAATTGTTACTACTTTTGACGACACTCCAATCCAATCTTCAGAGAGGTAGTTATTGAACTTTTCCCACGATCACCTCTTTGAGATGAAATTCAGGAGCCTGAAAAAGCACTACCTTCCACAGATCATATCTCCAAAAATGTTGCGAAAAATTCTCTGAAATTTTTTGATGAATTTCCTCAGGATTTCAGCTTCGCACCATATGAATTTCAGATTCTGAACCTTCGTAGAAAAAATATTATAGCGCAAATGCCACGATGACCTGTTTAGGAGCCTGAAAAAATACCTGACTTCCACAGATCATATCTCCAAAATTATTGCGAACCAAACTCTGAAATTTTTATACAAGCTTCCTCAGGATTTTTTCTTCGCACCCTAAAAATTTCAGCTTCTGAAACTTCGTATAAAAAAAGTTATAGCGAAAATGCCACGATGACCTGTTTGGAGCAGCGAAACCCTAGAATCCAAAGCTCCGATACCAAATGTTGTGTAACCAGCTCCAAAAATAGAAGAAAAGAGATATCAACGCCTTAGAAATAAGCCACTTCGAGGGGGCAACCTCCAATACATTACATAAATGAACAGTTCTTGGATGATACAATTTACAAAACCTCCTTTCTATATATAGGAGTCCATGGGGCCATAATGTAATCCTAGTGGGCCACAATGTAATCCTAGCCGACCTAACAATAATAATTTAAGGGCACAATAATAACAAAATGGGGGTTACAAGGGTACAATAACAACAATAAGGGGTTTACACTAACAATAATAAGGGGCTATACTAGTGATATAGGGACCTAACATGTTTTTACTACAAAGTGGAAATTTTTAGCTCCTGAGGAGGTAAAAGGTTTTATGGTCCACTACCATATTTATTATGAAGCCAAACTTGAAATTTTTTTTGGTTTTTTCTGAGTTTTATAGGTTAAGGAGTGTTCTACGTCTAATTTCGCACTTAGCTAAGGTGTTCAAACAAACAGAGTTGCTCTTATGGCTTGGTAACCGGTTCCTTCAAGGTTTGGTAAGGCTATGGAGAATCCTAAGGGTTACTTAGTTTGTCACTTATTCAATTAAGTCCTATCATGATTACCATTTGTTAGGTAGTGCTCGAAGAAAGTTACTTATGTTATACTGGACCTAAAAGGTTTAAAGAAAAGTTTTGAAAACTTCTAATTCTCAGTAGGTCCCATCGTGATCGCCATTATGTTGGTGGCGATGAGGTGGCTAATAATCACTCGATATTCTTGAAAATAAGGGATTTCTAAAGTCCTAAGGGGTACTTATATTGTTACTGACTCAGAGGTCCCACCGTGATCTCCATTACGTTGGTGTCCCGTGTTTTGACAGTTTGGAAAATCAAAAGACAAGGCAACATCAAAACCAATCTTTAGAGTTCCAGGATCTAGTCCTCCTGTTCTCAGAGAGGGATCTCTCAAATATTTGTTTGCAAAGGTTTATCTTGTGTGATTTGATTATGGATTTTAGACTAGTTATTAAGTGCAGATGTTTGTTTGGTTGGATTGAGTTGATACAATAGAACATGGAAGGTCTAGGAAAGATAGACAGAAAGAGGAAATATCTGGTTCATTGGGCAATGGAGTCAAAATAAGGTCATGACAAACACTTCAAGGGATATGGGATATCAAAGGGAATATATAACTTGGCCACAGGATCCTTTTGTTTTTGGAATGAAGTGAACATTAATGATTTGAAAAAAGAAGTTTAATTCTCAACAAAGGGAAATTGAAAACATAACTTTAAAAATAAAGAGATATTTGATAGACAGGGCTAACCATAAATTCTACAAACATTCTTTAAGAAACTAATGACTTCAAGAAAACTTTTAAAATGAAATCTAAGATTCGGGGAACTCCCTATTTCCTCAAAGATTTTATTTTAAAGGATTTAGAAAACATAAAATATTCACTGATAGTTTCATTCATAGAAGAGGGAACACCTAAATAACATCTATGCTTACAACTATAAATACCTTCAAAACAACTGTTCAAGCAATGGCAAAGGGAAAGATCAAAACCGACCTCTTTGATTAACTTAAAACAATGGTACTTTAAAGGGAGACTTCAATAACAGATTTCAAGTGATAGCAGACAAGCAGGGAGAACCATAAATCATGCTAAAACCAACTATTTGAGCTATTATAGAAATAAGAAAGCATGAAGACTAAAGAGAAATTTTAAAGCCTCTAAAATACTTCAGCAGAAGAAAACATAAAACAGTGAAGGATGAACAGGTCTAAGGTGCTTCCAGGAGTCATTTCTTAGCCTAAAACTTTCAACCTACTGTAGTAAGAAATTATGGAACATAATGAAAACAGGAGAAAAAATTGAACAGTTCAAAATACTTCACCAACAGCCAAGCTCATGAATCCAATGATAGAGCCTTCTCAGGAACAACATGTGACAACATCATCAAGACATCTAAGACTTCAATTTGTTTTTCAATTTCAACAGACTTGTATATTTATTCAGAGAGTTTCAGTGTTACAACTTGTAATCAAACAACAACCAACAACTCACTCATCTTCTGCTGTAGTATATATAGAAAGATGAGGAGGTGAGATCCGATAAAAGATCTCAATTACAATTAATACAGAATTAAATGGCTCATGGCCTTTGAGGGGTTCAATGAGGAGGTTCACATACATATCCTCTGTATTAAATGATTTTTATAATGATTTCAAGCTCGGTAGAAATTTTGTTGACCTTTGAGGCATTGTGTGGTGTCAAATTAACTCTGCAGACATTCTTTGCATTGAAGTTCTTGGCAGAAGTAACTTCTTCGGCTGTGTCGAGGCAAAAATCTGATCCCGATCAATAAATTCAGCTCCTGATTGAATACTTTGAGGCACAGGTGGCGCTTTAGTCACAGGGAGGAATCAATTCGCCTCCATTTGTGGTGGTGGAGGTTTTCTCGTCGGTGAAACCTTTTGGATTTGCTTTGAACTCTGTTTTATCCTGGGGATTAGGTTTATAATGATAATTTTGGGTCATAATCCTCATAAAAAATCCATTAATCCTCTTCTCTGATAATTTCCTGATCTTCAGCGCTGATACTCCTTTCATGTTCTTAATCCATGTTTTCTTGCTGTTACGCAGGGTTTACCAGGGTCGGTAATGTATCAATGGTTCATGAAACATTGATAGTTGTGAAGATTAACCCCGGTGGTCGATTTCCTTTGATAAATCGAAAGTAAGAGATTCGTCACCCTCTTCTCTCGAATTTCCTTCGTTCATAATAAAAAACCTTCAAAAACCTGCAAAATAGAAACAAAACATTATAAAATCCTGCTTTTATTGGTTTTACTGCATTGGAATGCGCGGAGGGAGCGTGGCTTTTGGATGGCATCATCCAACGGTCCAGATTTATTGGGAGTGATCGTGGCATGGACGAAGGAGAGAACAAGTCTGAGCCGTCAATCTGCAGAGATCGACAGTCGAGATTGGGTGATGGAAAGTCAGCGGCGGGGAATCATTGACCGGGCGACGGAATCGGGCAATGAAATGTGGACCGTCGATCTTCAGATCAGATCGACGGCGGAGATTGTTTTTCTGCTGCACGAAGGCGAGTTTATCATGCAGGCACTTTGGTTAACCATCAGACACTTTCGAAGAGCAATGGCCGTTGGATGAGGGGGCCCAGATTGGACGGCGGAGATTTATTTCGCTCCATGCCCTGGACCGAACGTTATTGCATGGGGGATAACTTTAATGCGCCGGGACGGCGGTTTTGGAAAAGGTACAGAGGACGCATGGTGGCAAGCGTATGGAATCACCATCGATTGGTAGAAAACCACCCTCCGCCCAAAGGTGGTACGAAAGATACCAGGTGGGTTTGGAAAACATCGCGCTGGAGGTGGGGACCACGGTAAGTCGCGCTCCGCACCGTCCGATCTGTGGAGCAAATCAACGGTGGCGATTTAAGTTTGAACCAGCGGGGACCACAAGGTAAATCAGAGTCTGCACCGTCGGATCTGTGGGTTGGATGAATGGCTGTGATGCGTTTGCGCGACGGGTCCACCCATTTAAAAATAAAAACACGTGAATTGATTTTTCACGTTAAAACTTTGGAAATGTGGGTTTTCAAATTTTACAAAGGAAAAACAGGACCGACAATGGATTTATTTATTGTTTTAGCGCCTGATTGCTTAGCGACCGGTTCTGGCACCAGCACGCATGGATGGGGGAAGGGTTAGAGTCTTAGTGAAAAGGGCTAAGGTCTGATGCATAAACAATATGCATTTTTCATGATTTTTTTAATGGTTTTTGAAGGAAATAGAGGGTTCTGATAAGGCTAAGAAGGAGTCTTAGACCTTATGAAATGGATTTTATGAAATGGGAAGGGAAGAAAACATGAAATTATGGGATTTTCATGGGGAATGGGAAAATAGAAAATTAGGTTACTATGGTAAGGAAAAAAGGGAAAAATGGGGTTTGCAGCATTATTTTGGCTTTGGAAATCAGCAGGACTCTGAGTTCTGAAGGGAAACATTAGTGAATATTACCCAAGGATAGGATATTATCAAAATTCTTCAAGTATCAGCAATTTTAGTAATGAAATTGTTTCTTGGAGGCTATCCAACATCATTTAGTCACCATTTGATATGACAAATTTTTATGGGTGGCTAACAATACATAGAGTAGATTGCATCTATCAATGCTCTCATCATTAGTCCTGTTGGCCATGTAGGATCCAAACATATCATCAGCATAGTGAAAAACAAGAAGTATAGACATATGGATGAACATGAACAATGTCAAACCATATTCTCCCAATAACAACCAATGCAACAAAGCCTTCTACTACCATGCTAGATCAACATCAAAATAAATCAGAGAGCCATACTCTCTCAAAATAAGCCACCAAAATAATGCTTCTTGCTGCCATGCCACATCAACATCAATGTGAGTATGAGAGCCATACTCTCTCAATAGAAGCCACCACAACAATGCCTCTTGCTGCCACACCACATCATCATTGTACCAAATGTAGTGGCCATATTATCTCAAGAGAAGCCACCGTAGTAAGGCATCTTGCTGCCCCATCACATCATCATCATACCATGTACAATTACCATAATCCCCCAACAGAAGCCAATGCTGTAAGGCCTCCTATTGCCATCCTCTATCATCATCATGCAATGTATGGGAAGAAATCAGCCCATACTCTCCCAAAAGAAACCACAACAACAACGATTATTGATGTCATCTTACATTATCATGATGCAATTCATGGAGCAAAAAAATAATGATTGACATATGGAATGTCTCATCAAAATAATACAAGTAAGCTCCCTTATGCCACTTCACGTGAGAGTGATGTGTTGACCAAAACCAAAGTAGATACATGAACATGAGATATATCCCAAACAAAAATACATGTAAAGACATGAGACATATCCCAAAAAAATAAAATACATGGACATAAGATATATCATGAGATCTCAAAACTCTCTCACCAATAACCAGCGCAGCCATCCCTCCTGCTACTTCATGTCATCAATGATATGTACGACATGGATCCTGGAAATGCGAGATGTGGGGTAGTACCCATACTCACCCAAAAGTAAGTAGTGCAGCTATGCTTCTTGCTACCTGGAATTATAGATATGAAGTAAGGTAGGAGACCTCCTTCCCCTCATCAAGATCCATTTATCCCAATGTAGATGATGTATCATGCCAAGATCAAACTTGGTATCATCCCATTGTAGAATACCAACATCCTCCAACTGAATAGTTTGCACTCCATGAGATGTTGAAGTGCACCTCCATTGATGTCTCTCCATGAGATCCTCTCATCAAAGGCCCATTGGAACCCATAAGGCTCCATACATGTTGTAGGTGGGATCTGTTCTTTGATCTATGAGATGCTCATCAAAGAAACTTCATCTTTATAGTGGGGAATGCTCACCATCACAAGATGTCTACCCTCTATCATTTTCCCCTCCAGTGCTTCATGAGTGAAGCTACATTTAGAATGCTCCAATAATAATGGGGCCCTCTCATCATCACTGTTGCTAAGTGACAACGTTGTAGATCTGCAAGGTGATACATGTGATGTCTCATGGCCACACACAATGCTAAACTCATAGTTTGGCATAGTACTGAATAGGACTGTGCTCTTCCCATCTTCTGTAACTCCACACTTCAACAAAAAGTGTTGGGTGTATCTTAACCATGACAAAATGGGATAGAAATACATCTTCTCCTTGATCAAATCAAGGGTCCTCTATGTAGTGATAATTTTCTTCTCCAAATCAGCAAGGTGCTCTAATCCTTGGTTATGCACTTTCCCTGATGGAATGTTCTCAAAAATCTCAATATGAGGTACTGAAATAACATGAAATTAAAGTATGTGCAAACCTTGGATAAGATTATCATCGAGAACTTCTTGCACATCTACAAGAGTTCCTTCCACCAGTGCAATGGTCTCTCCAACTACTGGTACTGATGATGGTTTCTCTCCTATTCTACCAACACTGGAATCTGCTTCCTCTTCATGCATCACATGAATCATACATGGGGCTCCAAATGTCAATAGCTTAAGATCATCTTGCAAAGATGCAAGTGATATTCCTCTTTATGAAAGTACTATTGCAGCTAATGGTGGTGGTAGAGGCTCCTCCTCCTAAGTGATAATGAGGGCATCTTCTTTTGGATCTTCATGTACTATCTCCTCAATGATGGGAGATGTTTCCATGTCAGATTTCTTTGGTTTCTTTCTACCATATTTCTTCTTCATTCTTATAATGAAATCTACATAAGAAGACACCTTCATTTGTGACAAGTTACTGAACCACCAATCTCTAGCTTCACCATCTATGTGCAACACTACAAACTCCACAACCTCTCTTTCTGATATAGGATATTTCAGAAAGAAGGTAGCCAATTCTTCCCTCCAAGCCCTCAACGTTCTTGTGGAAGATCCATCAAATGTAGGCAAGAAGAATCTATGTCTCTTTCTTCTATTACTGCTTTTGGATCTCCTCTCTTCTTTGAGTTGTAAAAACTGTTGGAGAGAGAGATTATCCTTTGATGCTCTTGGTTGTGACTTGTACTTAGATAGATATTTTCTTAGGGCTCATGCCCCAAGCGTCCTTCACATTCATATTCTTCTCCTTCCTTCTCAAATAAAGGGGATATATTATAATTATGTGAAGCTCTTTTCTTCTTCAGTTTTCTTTGCTGCTGATAAGAAGTACTGGGACCTTCTTGATTTTGAAACCTCCTTAAGGTTTCTCTTCACCCTTCTCTATTCATTTCATTGATCTCCTTGGAGAGATCCTTCATAGATCTCAAGAAATATTATGCAAAACTTAATCCCACCATAGTATTAGATCTCTACTATCTTCTTTTCATATGTTGTCAATAATTTCCACATGATGAGCCAAAGATCATGCTCTGATACCACTGTAATATCCCAAAATGGAATAATGCATTGATACACAAACAAAATATTTGAAACTGCAACAAGAATACATAAAAGATTCAATAATCATAGAATATACATAATAGGTGAGCCTTTTATTATTATTGGAGATGGATTTTAGATTACAATAGTGCTCAAAATAGATTCACTCAAGCCAAAAAAGTGGCCTATAATGACCCTGAAAACATGCCAAAGAAGGCACTGTGTAACTGGAGAGCTACTGGAGCAAATACTATACTGTCCCTTCAGTAGATAATGTACATATGGCTGTTGGCTGAAAGGAAAATTAATATCTATGGAAATTTGGAGCTCTGATGATTCCAATATTCTAAATCTCGGCACTATGATGGAAACCCAGGATAACCCAAAAAGGATTTTACAAATCTATGAGTTTAGGAAAATCACTCTCTTAGTGCTTCACTATACAACTGTTGGGTATGCATATCTGAAGCTAGATATGACAAATAAATGGCTGCAATATGTCACAATATTATATCTATGTTGAACAGCTGATCCCTTCACTAGATCCTCAAGCTGGAAACTCAAGATATAGCTCTTCAATCCTTCTATTGTGATTCCTGTTGCTGCTACACAACCGCTGCAAAAAATTGCACTGTCAAGGATGGGGACTCTCTAGTCTTATTTTGAATAATGAAATTTAGCTCAGAAAAGATGGAAATAGTGAATAAAAAGTGAAGGAATGGTCCTCCATAGGATTTCAAGCTGAAATGCTAAAAAATTCCCTCCTCCAAAGGATCTACAAGAATGGACTGCGCAATCCTTGATTGGATTGTTGCTGCATGGAGGTATGATAGGTTTGGCCTAATTCCTGATACAGATCTAAAGTGCTAGAAGGGTGATCTTGAAGCTAAAGGTGATAGGATAAATTCTTCACCGGTTCCTCAGCTAAAATACTGAAGGACAACCTCCTCCTCTCAAACCCTGATGCAAAAATGTGTTATTTATGAAGATGTATGGGTTGCAGAAAGTAGGAAAAATATGGCACCAATTCCTGATGATGAATGGTAGCTCATAATAACCTTCCCAGAGTAGGCACTCAAAGTCCCCTGTGGGTAAGGGTGGGATTCCCACTCTGAAACACCCTGTGCTAAACAACACTACAGACTTAGCTAAACAGCATAAGCGTGCATAGAAATGTCAAATGACAAAACCAAATCTAAACAGATCAAACATAATAATACAAATTGTGCCTTGTATTGTGCCTTCATCTTCCTTATATATATTGTGAGCCTTCCCATGCCTTGGCCCACCTCATAACTGTGTTGTACATGTGGACATAGGTCTCCATGTTGACTGTGTCGTCTCTCCATGATATCCATCATGATCTGCATTTAATTCCTACTCTCTCCATCATGTGTGCACTAGATGCACCACTTCCTCCACTATCTCATCATTAATGTTTTATGTCTTACTTTTAATGCACCATGATCTTAGTTGACCTCCTCTAAGATCCTCATGATTTTACATTTAAGATCCATGATCTTACTTGACTACTTCAACCTCCATGATCTATCTCATTAATGAGACATGATCTCCACTCCTTTCACATTAAGAAGCTTCTCCAGTACTTCATAATGTATATCTAACTCTGAAATATCCACATACACACATCAAAAGTGGATTTTATTTATCTTTGGGGTTTATGGGTCCCTCCACCCTCTTATTTACTTAATTAATTATGAAATTTCAGAACTCTAATATTCCAATTATCTTGTGGAAAATTGGAAATATTACACTCGAAGTGGCTGAATTCTAAGGCATTGATCTCTCTTTTCTTCTATTTTTGGAGCTGGTTTCATAACATTTGGTATCAGAGCTTTGGATTCTAGGGTTTCCCTGCTCCAAATAGATCATCGTGAAATTTTTGCTATAATTGTTTTTCTACGAAGATTCATAAGCTAAAAAGTTTATCACACGAAGCCTAAATCCTGAGGAACATAGTGTAGAAATTTTAGATCTTGGTTCGCAGTATTTTTGGAGATATGATCTATGGAAGTTAGGGTTTTCTCAGGCTCCTGAATTTCATCTCAAAGAGGTGATCATGGGAAAATATTCATAACTCTTTCTGTAAGCATTGGATTCGAATTTTGTTAAAAGTGACCACAAGTAAACAGACTGTGGTTTCCTGTGTATCAATTTTTAGAGCCAAAGGAAGAAAAAATGACACGTGGCACGCTGCATGACTTCACTCTACTGAACCAATCCATAATTAGGTAATTGTGGGAGCTTGGGCATAACTTTTCGTTGAAGAATCCAAATTAGGTCAGACCTGTGGCATTCGAATGAAGATTCAGAGGGCTACTATAGGACCGAATTTCAGATATTGAATATCAGAAATCATAGAGATAATTTATTTTAATATCAAGCTCCTCAAAAGAAAGAAAAAGGTGTGTATTTTTTTTTCGAATTGCATAAGTCTTGTTTGAAAAATTAGTTTGAATTGATTCCAAGGGCATATTGTAGAATAGATATCAGTATTGGGTTCTAAAATTCCCTCTAAAAATAATTCAACACCCATTAATCCTTCATAAGGCTCTACTATAACTCATGAAGATGAAGAAGTGCAACATGACATATCAAAATTACAAGAGAAAATGCACCAAAATTTTCTCTCGCAAAGAGCAACAAAAAATGAAATGGAAGTTTTTAAGAAAGGTGTGGAAGCTAAGATGGATGGTTTGAAGAAAGGCATGGAAGCTAAGATGGATGGCATGGAAGATGGCATGGCATCTAAGATGGATGACATGGAAGCTAAGATCGATGAAAAAATGAAAGACAACATGGAAAACATGAAGAATTATCTAAAAGCGGATTTGACAAAGTTGATACAAGAAATGTTTCCTAATGGAAAAAAGATAGTAGAGGAAACTCATGATGAGAAAAAAATAAATGTTAATCGTGATTTCATAAACTCTAATATTGGATGGAAAAACCACCATATTCCAAATATGGATATGAGGAAGTTTGATGGCAAGGATTCCATAACATGGATACTACAGATAGAGCAATATTTTGATCTCAATAATGTGCAAAACACACAAAATGTACGCATTGCAACTTTAAATTTAGAAAAAAATACATTTGTATGGTATCGATGGCTTTGCTCCCGTAAAAAAATTGTCACTTGGTCAATTTTTACGGAGGAAATGATAGCACATTATGAGGATGCAAAGAGCAACACCTTCTTTATCCAATTGATAAATATCAGACAAAAGGGTTCAGTGGTGGAGCACATTGAGGAATTCCAAAAATTGAATATATGGGTAACTAATATTCCAGAGGAACATAGGATTAATGTCTTCATAGGGACTTTAAAGGATAACATCCAACATGAGGTTTTCATTTCGAAACCTAATTCATTGGAGAAGGCATTCAGGTTGGCAAGAAAAATTGAATGTAAAATTATGGCGACAAGGAAGCCTACCACTCACATCGATAAAGATGGAATTTTTTCTACTCATAGACTTCCACAACCTACATGGTTGACACCATAAAAATTGGAAGAAAAAAGAGAAAAATGGATTTGCTACTATTTTGATAGAAATACACTAAAGATCATAAGTGTGCTGAGAATAAATTATTTTACATAGATTGTGAAGAGGAGGAAGTAAATGAACAAGAAGCTTCAAAACAAGAGGATATAGACCAGGAACCAACCCTAGAAGAAGAAGAAATGAGTCTAACCATATCATATAATGCATTGGGAGGAATTACCACTCCTCAAACTCTCAATATAGAGGGACATATCAAGAAGAAAAAGGTAATAATGTTGATTGATTCGGGTAGTACCAATAATTTTGTTCATTGTAAGGTAGCCAAGGAATTGAATTGTTTCGTATACCCAACACCACAATGTCAAGTGATGGTTTCAAATGGAGGAACTATAAATTTCTCTGTAAAATGCCATAATATCAAGCTAACCATGTGGGAATATGTATTGAATAGTCCAATGCTTTCCATTCCAATGGGAGGTGCTGATGTTGTACTAGGAGTACAATGGTTACAATCTTTGGGGATGATATCTATTACTTTTCAAGAAATTTTCTTGAATTTTTTTTGGAAGGAAAGGAAGTCAAATTACGAGGTATCGTACGGAATCCGAGAAAGATAATAAGCTCTAATTTCATGAAAAAGCTTCTGAAGAAAGAACAATGAGGTGTAATTGCACAATTATGCTCACTATAATTTCCAACATCAAAATCATCTATTTCTCCAGATATCCAAAAAAGTCTTGGACAACCATTTGAAGGTGTTTGAAACTCCCAAAGGACTCCCACCTATTTGTGATCACGATGATGCTATTCATTTGATTCTAGGAAGTGTCCCTCCAAACATTAGAACTTAAAGATATCCTTATTTCCAAAAGAGCGAAAATGAACGTATGATTGCAGAAATGTTAGAGGTTGGTATAATTCAACCTAGTCAAAGTTCTTTTTATACTCCGGTAGTATTGGCATACAAGAAGTGATGGTTTCAAATGGAGGAACTATAAATTTCTCTGTAAAATGCCATAATATCAAGCTAACCATGTGGGAATATGTATTGAATAGTCCAATGCTTTCCATTCCAATGGGAGGTGCTGATGTTGTACTAGGAGTACAATGGTTACAATCTTTGGGGATGATATCTATTACTTTTCAAGAAATTTTCTTGAATTTTTTTTGGAAGGAAAGGAAGTCAAATTACGAGGTATCGTACGGAATCCGAGAAAGATAATAAGCTCTAATTTCATGAAAAAGCTTCTGAAGAAAGAACAATGAGGTGTAATTGCACAATTATGCTCACTATAATTTCCAACATCAAAATCATCTATTTCTCCAGATATCCAAAAAAGTCTTGGACAACCATTTGAAGGTGTTTGAAACTCCCAAAGGACTCCCACCTATTTGTGATCACGATGATGCTATTCATTTGATTCTAGGAAGTGTCCCTCCAAACATTAGAACTTAAAGATATCCTTATTTCCAAAAGAGCGAAAATGAACGTATGATTGCAGAAATGTTAGAGGTTGGTATAATTCAACCTAGTCAAAGTTCTTTTTATACTCCGGTAGTATTGGCATACAAGAAGGATGGATCATGGCATATTTTTCCGGATTATAGGGAGCTCAATAAGCTCACTATTAAAGATAATTTTCCCATTCCTGTGATTGATGAATTATTGGATGAATTACATGGAGGAATTTATGTTACCAAGTTGGATCTTCGTTCAATATATCATCAAATTAGAATGAAGACTGAAGATATTCTGAAAACAACATTTCAAACTCATGAGGGTCATTATGAATTTTTGGTCATGCCTTTTTGCCTTACCAATGCACCTTCTACATTTCAAGGGTTGATGAATTCCATTTTCAAACCCTTCCATAGAAAATTTGTGCTAGTATTTTTTGAGATATACTAATATATAGTAGGTCTTGGAAGGATCATGTCCAACATGTTAACAGGGTGCTCAAACTATTGGAGGAGAAAAAATTATATGCAAAAACATCCAAATGTTTCTTTGGAGTATAAGAGGTGGAATATTTGGGTCATATTGTATCTCATGAGGGTGTTAAGGTAGACCCTAACAAAATTAAATCCATTAAGGAATGGAAAGTCCCCACAACCATAAAGTAGTTACTAGGATTTCTCAGGTTAACAGGGTATTATTGCAAGTTTGTTAAGAATTATGGGATAATAGCAGCACCTCTAACAACATTATTGAAGAAACATGAACTTTCATGGAATCCTGAAGCAGCTAAGGGCGCCTTTGAACATCTTAAAGAGGCAATGTGCCTAACAACGGTCTTAGCTACACCAGACTTCACAAAAACCTTTATTGTGGAATGTGATGCCTCAGGAAATGCAATTGGTGGTGTTTTAATGCAAGAAGGAAGACACATTGTTTTTTAAGGCCATCCAATCAAAGGAAAGTATTTACAGAAAGCTATTTATGAGAAGGAAATTTTGGCAATACTACATGCACTAAAGAAATGGTGACCTTACCTAATGGGAATACACTTCAAGGTAAAAAATGATCATGATAGTCTTAAACACTTTTTGGAACAAATACTATATTTAGAAGAGCAGCAAAAATGGGTCACAAATATGTTGGGTTATGAATTTGAAATCATATACAAAAAATATAAGTTAAATGTTGTTGCAAATGCACTCTCAAGAAAGGATGAAGAAGTGGAAGCATTGCTTTGTGTCATTTCTATTATCCAACCAAATTGGATAACCAAAGCAAGGGATGAATGGAAGAAGGACGAAGAAGTGTGGTCACTCATTCAAAAGTTGCAGAAATATCCTAGTACATCTGATACATTTAGTTGGAAAAATTATTCCTTATAGTAAAAATATCACTTATATATTTGTAATAATTCCCAAATAAAACAAAATATTATTTTGGAATTGCACACTTCTCCTTTACGAGGACACTCAAGATTTTTTAAAATTTACCACAGGTTGAAGAAAGATTTTTTTTTGGGATGGCCTTAAATCTGATATTCAAATGTTTGTGGTATAATTTTTGGTTTGCCAGCAAAATAAAGGTTAGATAAATAAGACCCCGAGTCTTCTACAACCTTTATCCATTCCAAGTCAATGTTGGGAGGAGATTTCAATGGATTTTATCATAGGTTTACCTAAGTCTGAAGGAAAGAGTTTCATCATGGTGGTAGTTGATAGACTTACCAAGTATGCACACTTTTGTGCATTATCTCATCCATTTAAAGAAAGTACAGTTGCTACTGCATTTATGGAAATAATTCAAAAGCTACATGGAAACTCAAAGATTATTTTAAGTGACAGAGATCCCATTTTTACTGGAAATTTTTGGACGGATTTATTTTCTTGTTTGGGTACTCAACTAGCTCATAGCTCATCTTATCATCCTCAATCTGATGGTCAAACTAAGATAGTGAATAAATTTTTGGAAGGATATCTTTGTTGTTTTGTATCTGATAATAAAGCACAATGGGTCAAGTGGTTACCTCTCATTGAGTGGTCGTATAACACTTCCATACTGCAGCAAAAATGTCCCCATTTATGGTACTTTATGGATATCATCTAACATCCATCATATCATCTTTAAGAGAAAATTCTAAGGTTCAAGCATTGGAAGATCACATCGAGCATCAAAAAGAAGTTATCCAACTCTTAAAGGATAACCTAAATTTGGCACATAATCGAATGAAACAACAGGAAAATCAACATCGCAACCATAGAATTTTTGATGTAGGAGACTGGTTATTTTATGGCTACAACCATACAAACAAATGTCCCTCAAGCAAGCTAAGAAGGATAATAAATTATCTCCAAAGTACTATGGTCATTACAAGGTGTTGCAAAATATTGGTACTATGGAATAAAAATTGGAGCTTCCCGCTTCTTTGCAAGTGCATCCATATTTCCATGTTTCATGCTTAAATAAGGTTATAGGTGACAAAATTCCAGTCCGAACAATATTGCATGAACTTGATGAGGAAGGAAAAATCATATTGGAACCTGAAGCAGTCATGGAAACAAGAACTCGAAAACTATGAAATCAATCAATTTTAGAATGTCTCATTAAGTGGAAGAACTTACCCACTGAAGATTCTACATGGGAGAATGAGAATTTCATACAAAAGCATCCAGAGCTACTCAAGCATTGAGGACATCACTTTTTTGAAGTAGAGGGGCATGTTAGGTCCCTATATTACTAGTGTAGTCCCTTATTTTTGCTAGTGTAACCCCCTTATTGTTATTGTTGTACCCCTGTAACCCCAATATTGTTATTATTATGACCTTACATTATTATTGTTAGGTTGACTAGGATTATATTGTGAACCCATGGAATCCTATATATAGAAGGAGGTTTTGTCATTTGTATCATCCAAGAAATGTTCATTTATGTAATGTAAAGGAGGTTACCCCCTCAAAGTGGTTGAATTCTAAGGTGTTGATGTATCTTTTCTTCTATTTTTGGAGCTGGTTTCATAACAAAAACTGATTTTTCAAACAATAGTTATGCAATTTGAAAACAATACACACATTTTTCTTGATTTTTAGGAGCTCGATATTGAAACTAAATTATATTTTTGATTTCAAATATTCAATATCTGAAATTCGGTCCTGTAGTAGAACTCTAAATCTTCTTTCCAATGCCACAAGTCTGACCTGATTTGGATTCTTCAAGGAAAATTTATGTCCAATCTCCCACAATGACCTAATTATGGACTAGTTCAGTAGAGCGAACTTGTACAGTGTGCCACGTGTCATTGTTTCCTTCTTCAGCTCTCTAAAATTACTACAGTCCATTTAAAAAATTTTATGGCATTCCAATCTGATGCTCAGAGAGAGCGTTACGATGATTTTCCCAAGGTCACCTTGTTTAGATGAAATTCGAGAGCCTGCAAAAACCCTACTATCCACAGATCCTATCTCCAAAAATATTGTGAACCAATATCTGAAATTTTTACATGGTGCTCCTAAAGATTTCGTCTTCACGTGGTAAAAATTTCAGCTTCGGAATCTTCATAGAAAACAAGTTATAGTAAAATTCCATGATGACCTGTTTGGAGTAGCGTAACCCTAGAATCGAAAGCTCTGATACCAAATGTTATGAAACCATCTCCAAAAATAGAAGAAAAGAGAGATAAACACCTTAGAAATAAGCCACTTCGAGGGGGAAACCTCATTTACATTACATAAATGAAAAATTCTTGGATGATACAAATTACAAAACCTCCTTCTATATATAGGAGTCCACGGGGTCACAATATAATCCTAGCGGACCAAACAATAATAATGTAAGGGCACAATAATAACAATATTGGGGTTACAGGGGTACAAAAATAACACTAATAGGGCTAAACTAACAACAATAAGGGGCTGCACTAGTAATATAGGGACTTAACATCCATGATGATTACAGACAAAGAAACAAGGATAATAGCTTGGCATTTTCACCCCATTATGAATTCTATTTCATCATTGTCAAGTGTAACTTGTACAAGTATCAACACAATGTCATATGTTTCCATGTGTCTTGCCACATCATCATGTGAAATGTAATGATGTATTTTCAAGAGAATGACAAATTTTAATGTGTGGAAGTTCAAGAGTCATATGTGGAATATGAATATTCATATATGGAAAAAATATCCATTAGGGAAGGTCCAAAAATATTATGAATTTCCAAGAGTCATATGTGAAATGTGAAAAGTCGCATGTGGACAAATGAGTCAAATATAAGTTCAATAGTCATTATAAAAGTTCAAAATACTTATGGAATATCAAAGGTTGCATGGTAAATCTAAGAGTCATCAGGGTAGTTCAAGCGTCACGGGGATATGAAAATTCATTCCTCTTGTTATAAATAGTCCCTCATAACTCAAGAAAAGGGATTTTGGAGGCTTAGACTTTGGAGAGTTAAGCTTGGCTTCCTCAGCTTGGCATAGGAAATAATATCATTCTTTTGGAGCATGCTCCACTATTGGAACTAGTTCCTTACCATTGTAACTATGTTCTTGGATAATTCACCTAATAATTGAAGCTCATTTATCCAACACACTTTCATTCATGTATCATGAATTTTTTAAGACTATTCTTTGGATGTTTTTGCTATATGTTTTCATTCTCCTATACTAAAAAAATTGAACTATTTCAGTGGCTTTGTTGCTTACCTTGTTGAATGTGTGTTTTATTTTCTTTCATGAATCATTGTTATATTGTGAAATATTTATCAAGTTAATCAATGAATATTTCCTTTCTCTCATGTGCTTCTCTTAGGATAGTACTATTACTTTCCTTCTATAGACCCACTCTTGTATCTCTCTAGTGAAAAACTCCTTTTATACATTGTAAATGGTGCTTCACAATGTCAACTCACTTACTTGTTCGAATGTTATGTGTGTAATCTTTTATGTTATCCATTGAAACCAAGGAAAACCTTAAGTTATGGTGGTCAGGTTGATACTCTTGATGGGGCTCCTAATCCAAATGGTGTGAGGTATAATTGGGAATTCACATCGGGGAGACCCCTGTATGTTGGCGGTATCCAACATCTTCAACATTCTCGAGATGGGGATGTTACTCCCAATAGTGTGAGGTCTAATTATGACTTCACATCAGGAAGAAATCTATATGTTGATGGTATCCAGTACCATCAACAAGTTGTGTACACATTCTTTATGGGTTTTTTTTACTTGGAGAAGGGATATTAATAAAAGTGTTTCATCTCTCTTTATCTCTTGAAGTAAACAAATATCATAACAAAGAAAATGTCTCATCTTGTTCTATTTATGAAGATTGATTGATTCTTTCTTTTACATTAATATTTACACAAAATAATAGTTGGAATATAATTGGAGGTGAAATAGTATCTTTATAGCCTTTTCATTTATCTTTATGTATAATGTGGTTCATTTAATTGGTAAGGTTTATGTCTACGCAACTTTGTTGATTTCTCCATTACACTTCAAGATTATTCATCAAATTATGTTCTTGACTCCATTTTCCCAAAGGTGGATGCAAATGGAGGCTTGATTTTTATCCATTTGTATTAATCCATAAATTCATACCTTTGTAATATGTTTCAAACATCTGTAGTAAATAATATATTTTCTTCTCTTATCTCGGATTCCTATAGTATGACAAACCTTTTCTTTGTCTGGATTTTGGACCAAAGAGATTAGATAGTTGAATTCTTCTTGAATATCCTAGGAATCACAAACCTAAAATTACTACCTCTGTAGTGATACAAAAACTTACACTTCATCTTCTTGTGGTGACACTGAAATAGAACATATCCCAAAATTATGTAAAAACTTTGGACCTTATAGTTCTTTATTCGGATTACATCAGACTTCAAGTTTATTTCTTCACAAAGGCTCAGTTACAAGCCTTATTTAATGTTTCTTGAGAAATATTATTTTCATCAAGGTTTACAAATCAAAATTTTTCTATAAATTTGTGCCAAAATTACAATTCATTACTTGGAGCATGAGTCATCTCTAGTCCACCTGTCTTCTATTGAGACAAACAAGGTGACCTTGCTAATTTTCACTGGTTTTTAGTTGATTCATCATCAAATTAGCTATACTTAGTTGGGATAAGAATACATGAGCTTTCATGATGAAGGTGCCTTTCTAGGCTATAGTTATTCATCTTTAGTTGAGGGGAGAGAGTGCATGGATTTTCTCACTTCACTTCAACTAAGTTGCATGAGGGTTAAACTAGGAGTGCATTCCTTTATCTCTCTCTTCTGCTTCACCTTACATCACTCCACTAGAAAGAACGCATGAGTCACTTGAGGAAAATGTGTGTATTTAACTTCAAATCACCTCTCTTCACTTCATTCCAACCATGATGCATGAAAAATTTCAGTTGGGAATGATTGATATCACTTCACTCCACATCGCTTTTTAGTGAGTACATGAATTGAATGCATGGCCATTATTTTGTAGAATTTGTTTTATATAATCAACAACGCTTCATCTCTATCTCTTCTTTACTTCTTTCCTTGTTATATATACTATATGCAAGGTATTTTATTGCAATATATTTATTTCACTACTTCCAAGAATGTTTATGACTGGAAAAGAAAATGTTTTCTTTATTTCACTACTTCTAGGAATGTTTATGATAGGAATATAAGATCTTTTGTTCCGTTGAAGATATATTTCAGAAATATTGGTAAGGGTTGAAAAGAAGGTAGGATATTATTTGTTTAAATAATTTACATAAATGAATGTGAAATTGATTATTTATTTATATAATTGAAATAACTTTTCTTTTGTTAAAATATGTAGTCTCTAGGACATGGCCACAATGATCCTGATTGATTAGATGATGATGAGTTGTTCATTTCTCCCAACCCAATCATAAAAATCAATAATGTTATGGTTAGAATGAAAAAATAACTTGTTCGTTTGATTCACATTAGAGATAAAATTACTGAGATAAAATTAGGATCAACATTTTCAACCAACATCCTCAGAGATATCAGGTAATAACCATACTTTAAAGTGATTTTTTTATGTCATAAGTTCATTTATGAATTTATTTTTTTAGGCTTTTACATTATCTAATTGAAAAAAAAAATTCTTTCTTATACATGATTTTTTAGTAGAGATCACACCATAGCATACGGCCAGCACGAGCCAGATTTCAATGCCAGAGAATGTATTACATGAGGATCCTCTACCATAAGAGGAGCACAGGGCAGTCATTCCAACAGTGTCAACTAGTGCATGAGGTAAATAATTACATTACAAATGTATTTTCTAGTATTGATGAAGTAATTCAATGATATTTCCTTTGAATGAGTTCTTTGAGTCATTGGGTAGCCTCATCCTTTCTTCGTGTAAAAAGAGGATTACAATTAAAATATTTAATTGCAAATGGTGTAGTAATTATAATATTTCTTATTTCAACTCGAGATCATGTAAAGGATGAGGCTACCCAAGAAGAGGAAAATATGGCCACATATGAAACTACACCTCTTTCCTCTGCTACCGAAGCAAGTAAAGAAAACTTTAATGTTCTTTTTAATAGTTAAATACTTGTATCCTGAGGAAAAAATGAAATACTCGTAATAATAAAAAAAAAAAAATATGAATCTAAAATTTCTTTCTTGTTACAGTTAATGATCCACCCCTCTTGCAGCACCCTCAACGACGTCATGAGTGCATGACCAGCTCATCAAAAATAAAGAAAACGAAAAAGAAATGATTGTACTGGCTATATAATTAGAAACATCGTGTCTCGTATTATGAAAACATATTTTTGATGAAAAAATTTATTGAGATGAAGTATTTTGTGTCTATGGTTAATGAATGAATATTATATTTCAATCAATTATTGTTATATGTTTCTTTATGTACAAAACCACATATGTTTATTTATCAATTTTCTGTTTTGCTAATGTGTATGCATGAATCGTAATATTTTCCTACGAACAACCAAATCAATGTTGAATTTTTTGTTTCTCCGTAAAATCAAGGAATTCTTTCTCCAATATTAGACTAATCTAATAAATTATTCTTGAAACCAAGAGGAGATCATTCAGGTATTCATGCACTTCAATATTTTCTAATTTTATTTATTCATAAAAAAAATTCTTAATTTATTTTACTATTTTACTTATTCTTTATCTACCTTTAACACATTTTTTGTGCATTGAAGGTATTTTTATTCCAGAAAGCTAATGTCCAAAAAATTAACATGGTTGGAAAGAAATTAGATGAATTTCTCCTCTTAAGTAGCCATTCCTTTCCAGTATGCACCCTGACTTTTTCATTTCAATTATAATACTCCTTTGTTGTCGGTTATTTTCTAGTCCATTGTCAGTTATTTGTCAGTTATTCCAATGCTTGGAGTCCCAAGAGAAGGAGCTCAGAAGTTTTCTTGAAAATTTTTGTGTTGTCAAAGATTTCATTGTGCTAACAATATTCATGATCGTGCTAAGTGGACTATTTAGAAATCATGAGAAATTAGTCAGTTACAACTACATCTCATGGAAATGGTCATAGATGAATGACTTTCTTAACATAGTTGATTCCCAAAAATGATATCTAATATTCATGATTGTCAGGTTATGGAAATTTAAAAATATCGAAGATATTTACAGACCTTTTTTACTACTTCCAAGTGTTAGAATTCCAATGTAGAATCAAATTCCTAGACATGATAATTACTTGCAATAAATATTATAGTTATTCTTATTAATTTGTTAATATAATCTATCAAGTAATTATACAAGAAATTATAGATCATATAGGACAAGAATGATAAGAATATTTATCATGATAACCAACATTATCAAGTGACACCGTCCTTGTCAACAAGATTTATCTCACCAAAGAAAATAACAAACTTTATTACACAATAATTTGTATCTCTCCACTAAAAATTATTTCAAGCTACCAAAAATTCTCTTCTTGGTTCATATAGATTGCAAGTCATATCGAAGTGATCTACCAAAATCTCACAGGAATTATCTTCATTGTAATTAGGTCAACTTCAACAAACCTTTCTCAAGCTCTCACATATTGTATTTCATAGTTCACATACAGGGATCATTGTCCCATAATATGAAGCCACAACATTGCACTAGTTGTCACATAATGAAAAATTACATTCTCAAATAGAGAAGGCACTTTAGGAATATCGATTCCATATAGATATTAACTTTAGGAAATTGAGATCAATATTATTCAAACAACTCGAGAATTCAGATTGGACCTCTCAGAGCTAGATGAGATGCAAAATGTTGGAATTTATAATTATTTAGGACCTTTAAAAAATCAATTTTGACATTTATAATTATTTAGGACCTTTGTATTATTCTCCAAAATTCCCCATTATGTCATGCATTAAAATAGTTAATAAAAGACCACACTAAAACATGTGTTTTGGTACCCAACCCAAGAATAAAATAGATGCACGTATTAACATAATACTCTCATAAATAAATAAATATTGCATAGTTATGTTTGTTTTGCTTTATTTTTTGTGTAAAGGCTTGAAATGTCACTAATTCATAAAGATGTTACATATGAGAGTATGTTACCCTTTTGGTCTTCTCGTAAGGAGACCAGACCAGTAGGATAGGTAGAGAACCTTGAGGTTATGAAAACCTCGCTTGATTAGATGATTAGACAAAATTAAGGAGATTTCAAAGTTAATAATCTTTTCCAACTGGCTCTTTCCATTAAAAATTTCAAAATTTACCCTACAAATTTTAACGTACTTCATAAACTTGACACAGAGAATGATAGCCCATGGATATAAACATTTAGAAGTAGCATACAATCACATTGGAGGAGCATAAGATAAACAGAACTGGAGATAGTAATTTTCCTTAGCCACTAGAAACATGAGCCTCTTGACTGTGAGCATAGTATCAACCAAGGGAAACTATGCCCATTGTTTCCCCTACCATGATCATGGCTTCAGTTGTGAGGTAACTAACCCAAAGCACTGTGGTTATGCCCACCACAATGTCCAAAATTTTATCTATGATGGAATTCACCCTTACCCTGGGAAATACGACCACAGACACATGAATGTGGAGCTCTGTTATGACAAAAATTAGAATTGTTGCATATGTTATCCCTATACTTGTACCTGAATAATTGGAGACAAAGAGCGAAGGAGTGATTGAAGGAATAATAGCTCCATTGGGACAATGGAATGCCAATTATGTAGGAGTACCAATATTCATGAGCGGCCTGATGGGCATGAGCCATTGAATTCTTGTACGTCATGTTGAACAATTTTTGTAGCCAAAATTTATAACGGTGACCATTCATTGTAGCCATCAAATGAAGAGAAGACAAGAGAGTTGGGGCATGATATGGGACAAGAGGTTGAGGTTTATCGTCCACCCTAAGCCTCATAGTTCCAATGCATACTTTGAATTGGGTCAAATGCATAATAAGATATGCATCAAGATGTAGACTCGCCACCTTGTTAAGAACTAGAGAACATGAAAGGATCATTTAGTGGATGTAAACATGATTGTTGCAAAGAACATTGACATTATTATTGAAACATGACATATCTTTTCAGGGAGAGTAAACTATTGTGTTGATAGTGTGTGTCTTGTGGTGGGATAAATAGGAAATCTTCCAAGCTCTACAGTGATAATCTACTTGCAACTCAAGGCGCAAGAACATAGCATTATTTTTTTCCATCATATTCTTGTGATTAAGAGCCAGGCTCATGTACTTACTTGTTGAAATCATTAAGGCTCCCAGCATGTCGTACTTACTCATTGAATTTTTTAAGGATTCCAATGTGTGAGGAGTTAATTTTTAGTACCCTTGCATTGGATTATTCATTTTCTCAGGAAGGTAGCAAGGATCTACAATCATATTAATCATATTCATGAGGTTTGTCCTATACTCTCATCCATTGGGGGGTTTATTTTTCTTTCTATCTTTAATTTTTTGTTTGATTCTTTTTGTGTTTGATTTTATGCATTTTTATTTCCTTTTACTTTAAGAGACAATTTTTGCTACCTCGAATTACCATTTTTGTTCCCTCAAGTAACAACTATTGTTCCCTCAAGTCTCAATTGATTTTCCCTCAGGTCTCAGCTATTGCGACATCTGATTATCTTTTATAAATGTGTGCCTCTTGGGACTTGTTATTTTCTATGATCATTTAAATTCCCATTTTCCTCAATAGTGACTATTTTTGGATTGAAGAACGTTACCATCCTGAGATTACTTGGGGGGTAAGGGGTTTTTGTGGGTGACACTTTTTTGAGTGTGTATCATTTCACTCTAGTTATTATTTTTACCTTTTTGTATGGAGGACCATTTTTATAAATATCTCTATAACCTTTGAAAAGAGGATGTTGTCATTTATAATTATTTAGGACACATTAAAATAGCTAATAAAATATCGTAGTGAAATATGTGTTTTGGTACCCAATCCAAGAACAAACTAAATGTGCTTAATAACATAAGACTCTCGTAAATAATTAAATATTGCATAGTTTTTTTTTTGGGTAAGTTAAGCTATTCTATTAATTCGAGAAAATAAACATTACATATGCTACAGGCGGGGTTGGCAAGCTACGCTTAACCAATCCCAGCCTTAGTTGTTCGGTTTCGGGACTGCCTCAGTGGAGGAAACCAACCCAAAAAGTACTTGAGACAGGAAATTACAATATGCGCAGCAATGCTGATATATCTAGATATTACAAAATATTCAGAAACAAGGGTATAGTACTAGTGGTAGCATGCTTAACAAAAATTATGGAAGAATTGTGCAGCTTCCCAGGCCTTAATTTTCATCTTCATCATCACTGTCAGGGACCTCCTCCTCTATGGGGCAAGCATGCGCTTACGCAACCACCTCCTCAGAGTCTGCCACTGGACACCTGGGTTTGGGGACAGGTGCACAGAGGATGGGGGACTCTGGATCCTCTGCATCAAGGACGCGTGTATAGATTCCATCACCCAGACATTAGATTCATCGTCCTCCTCCACTTGAGTCAGCTCAGTCTTGCAAGGCAGGGGGTGCACCTTGTGCGCTATGGTGGATTTCCATGGGCCACACCTACCTATCTGTGTAGTTTTCACCAGAGCTTCTTCCTCCTACTCAAGATCGGGGCTCTGTTTGGAAAAAATGTCGGAGGAGGAGCCATCCACCGACTCCAAAAGGTTGTCCTCTCCACGGTGATAAAGGCCAAGGAGAGCCCCTCTCTAACCACCTCGGATGGTTATCTGGCGTAATTTGGGGACCATTTCACAATGAGGCAAGGGAGGGACTTCAAGGGAAGGGTGTGCAACAGGGGGACAAACGGTGTTGGCGACTGGGGGAGCATAAGGGCTAGGGAAGAGGTGCACACACTCGGAAGTCACAGCCAGGGGACTGCACAGCGTAGTGCATAGTAGAGGGTTACACGATGGTCTGTAATCAGGGAGGTACCAAAGCAGAGTCAAAAGGAAAGGCAAAGAGAATTTATTGTGAGTTTCTCAGGGCTAAGGACTCATCCTTTTAAAGGGTCTTGGACACATGCGAGGGGATGGAAATGAGTAAGCCTCGCACGTAGCTGCATGACATAACCAATTTCTTGAGTAGTATCGAGGTAAGGGTGATGGATGATAGACATATCAATCATGTTAATCATTTATGGTTATGGTTGCAGTGGGTTTATCCTGGAGAGGGTGACGCTCTATGCAACGTCTCATCATCATACCTTATCCTGTTTGTCTTGTGCAGATAGCTAACGGTTTGAGGATCTGCATCAGGTGAGACTCTACACAGAAGATCTTCATGCTCCAAGGTGTGGGAGAGATGATTATTGTTCATGCCAGTTCTATCACCTGCATCTGAGGTAATTATTTCATAGTTAAGTTTGTTTTGCTTTCTATATTTAATTTATTGTTTGTTTTTTTTGTGTTTGATTTTCCACCTTTTTTATTTGATTTTACTTTAAGATATTGTTGTTTCTACATTGAATTACCATTGTTGTTCCCTCAAGTAACATTTTTTGTTCCTTCAAGTATCAGTTGTTGTTCCCTCAAGTCAAAATTGTTGTTCCCTTAAGTCTTAGTTGTTGCGACCTCTAATTCTCTTCTGTACATTTGTGCCACTTGAGACTTGTTATTTTCTATGATCATTTAAATTCCTACTGTCCTTAATAGTGAATATTCCTGGATTGAATAACCTTACCATCCTAAGATCACTTGGGGGATAAGGGGCTTTCATGGATTGATTTTTTTTTAGTGTGTATCATTTCACTCTAGTTATTGTCTTTATCATTTTTCAAGCAAAACACACACACACACACACACACACGTATATATTCTTTTCCAAATCAACACTTGTATTATGAATTTATATGGAGGACCATTTTTATAAATATTTCCATAACCTTTAAAAAACAATGTTGTAATTTATAATTATTTAGGATCTATGCGTTATTCTCTAGAATTCCACATCATGTCACAAATTAAAATATTTAATAAAATACCATGTAGTGAAAGATGTGTTTTTGTACCCATCCCAAGAACGAACTAAATGTGCTTAATAACATAAGACTCTTGTAAATAAATAAATATTGCATATTTATGTTTGTTTTGATTTCTATCTTTAATTAGTTGTTTTATTGTTTGTGTTTTATTTTCCACCTTTATATTTTCTTTTACTTTACGATATAGTTGTTTCTACCTCGAATTATCATTGGTGTTCCCTCAAGTAATAATTGTTGTCCCCTCAAGTCAAAATCATTGGTTGCTCAGGTCTGAGTTGTTGCGACCTCTAATTATCTTCTATACATTTGTGCCTCTTAGGAATTGTTATTTTCTATAATCATTTAATTTTTTTTCTTGTCCTTAATAATGAATATGCATGGATTGAAGAACCTTACCATCCTGAGATTACTTGGAGGGTAAGGGATTTTTGTGGGTTAAAATTTTTTGAGTGTGTATCATTTCACTCTATTTATTCCTTTTTACCTTTTTAAAGTAACACACACACACACACACATATATATGCCTTTCCAAATCAACACTAGTAATATGAATTTCTGTGGAGGACCATTTTATAAATGCCTCCAAAACCTTTAAAAACAAATGTTGGCATTATAATTATTTAGGACATTTTGCGCTATTCTCTAAATTTCCCCATCATGCCACACAATAAAATAGTTAACAAAAGTCCATAGTGAAATATTTTTTTCGTACCCAACCCAAGGACAAACTAAATGTGCTTGATAACATAAGGCTCTCATAAATAAATAAATATTGCATAGTTATGTTTTTTTTCATTTCTATATTTAATTTTTTGTTTGATTGTTTGATCTTTCACTTTTTTTTAATTTTCTTTTACTTTAAGATACAAGTTTGACTACCTTTAATTACAATTATTGTTCCCTCAATAAATTGTTGGCATTCCCTTAAGTAATAGTTTTTTTTTCCCTCAAGTCACAATTGTTGTTCCCTCAGGTCACAGTTGGTGCGACCTCTAATTATATTTTATAAATGTGTGCCTCTTGGGACATTTTATTTTATATGATCCTCTGTAGTGATTATTCCTAGATTGAAGAACCTTACCATCGTGAGATCACTTGGGGTAAGGGGTTTTCATGGGTTAAAATGTTTTGAGTGTGTGTCATTTAACTTTAGTTATTATTTTTACCTATTTTCAAGCAACCTACATATATATATATATATATATATATGCCTTTCCAAATAAACAGTAGTAATATGAATTTCTATGGAGGTTCTTTTTTATAAATATCTCCATAACATTTAAAAAAACAACGTTGGCATTATAATTATTTAGGACCTTTGCGCTATTCTCCAAAATGCCCCATCATGTCACACATTAAAATATTTAATAAAATACCATAGTGAAAGATTTTTTTGGTACCAACCCATGAATAAACTAAATGTGAGTAATAACATAAGACTGTCAAAAATAAATGAATATTGCATAGTTATGTGTTTTTTCTTTTTATCTTTGTTGTTTGATTGTTTTTTGTTTGATTTTCCACCTTTTTTATTTTCTTTTACTTTATGATACATTATTTCTACCTCAAATTACTATTTTTTTTCCCTCAAGTAACAATTTTCTTTCCCTCAAGTAACATTTGTTGTTCCCTCAAGTCACAATCGATGTTCACTCAGGTCTTAGTTGTTGTGACATCTAATTCTCTTTTATAGATTTGTGCCTCTTGGGACTTGTTATTTTTTATGATCCTTTAAATTCTAGTTTACCTTAATATTGATTATGCTTGGATTGAAGAACCTCACCTTCCTGAGATCACTTGGGGGTAAGGGGTTTTTGTGGGTTAAAACTTTTCTAGTGTGCATAATTTCACTCTAGTTATTATTTTTATCTTTTTAAAGAAACATATATATATATATATATATATATTCCCTTTCAAATCAACACTAGTAATATGAATTTCTATAGAAGACCATTTTTATAAATATCTCCATAACCTTTAAAAATGAAATGTTCATATTTATAATTATCTATGACCTTTGTGCTATTCTCCAGAATGCCCCATCATGGAACATACTAAAATAGTTAATAAAAGACCATAATGAAACATGTGTTTTGGTACCCAACCCAAGAACAAACTAAATGTTCTTAATAACATAGGATTGTCTTAAATAAATAAATATCACATAGTTATGTTTTTTTTCTTTCTATCTTTAATTTGTTGTTCGATTGTTTTTGTGTTTGATTTTATACCCTTTTTTTTTTCTTTTACTTTAAGATATATTTTTTTCTACTTCAAATTACCATTGTTGTTCCCTCAAGTAACAGGTATCATTCCCTCAAGTAACAGTTGTTGTTCCCTCAAGCCACAATTGTTATTCCCTTAGGTCTCAGTTGTTGCAACCTCTAATTATCTTTTATACATTTGTACCTCTTGGAACTTGTTATTTTCTATTACCCTTGGAACGATTGTTCTCATTTTATTCCTAATTCCTCATTCTTGTAGTTTTGATTCAACAAAGAATAGAGTAGATTTTCTAAATTTCCATGTGAGGGAATAATTGATTTCAAATAGGAGTGAAGTTGTCAATTGATTTAGGAATTAATGAATGAATAATTAGATGTAGCTGATAGGATAGCATAGGAGACTTCATACAAAACTATCATTAGTTTTTGATAATTGCTTTCATAGAATTTTCTTGAATTCCTTGAAATAACCAGGTTGACAAATCAATGTTTAGGTAGCATTAGGGGAATTTTGAGGTATAAAATGGGCCTCATAATGAAATTATAAAATAATAATGGAAATAATAAAATAATATTAAAGTGCATCGTTAAATTTTAGAGGGAAAAAGGAAAAACTACCTTTTCAACTCGTATTTTCAATTTATCTCCCTATGGGCTTACTCAAATTTCAAGTGGGAATGCTCGTTGGATGAAAATTTTGATTCCTCATCTAAGGAGTACCCATGTTTCCTACTTTAGATGGACACTGCTACATGAAAAATATGATTATAATGAGAAATACATGAAAAATGTGAATGGAATCACGTTTTTTCATGTAGCAAGGTCCATCGAAAGTATGCAACATAGGTACTCCTTGGATGAGGAATTAAATTTTGCATCAAACAAGTACTCTCGCTTGAAATTTGAGTAAAAATGTAGCGATATAAGTTGAAAATACAAGTTGAAAAGTAGTTTTATTATTTTATTTAAAAGAAAAATTATTAATCGTTTTACTTTTTTACCCCAAAAATAGTGAATCGTCTCCCACGGTTGACATCATCATCTTGAATCCTATTGGTTCTTAAAAAGTTTATTTTGGTTGTACATTTTTCTTAGGAGGCCCATTTAGACCTCAAAAGTTCTCTAATTTTAATTGTTTAACTTTAAGAAGTTAATAAGCTCAACAAAGAGTATATGCCAAGATGCTTTCAAAATATCTTTCAGATAAAATTATGCAAATATGTACAAATTCTAGTGAGCATATAGGTTAGGAGAGAAGTGAAGGTGGGAGCTACAAGATCTCATATGTGTACTTTATTTTAGATTGATGCAATAGTAATAAAAATTTACCCCATTTCATTTCATTTGCATGTCTCTTCTTATTGTGTATGTTTTGATTTTGATTTCATATATGTGCATTGACATTATTATTGTAGGAGAATAGGAATTGATTGTTCTCTTTGTGTGAAGGTTACTGGGAATAAATAGGAGCTAATATTTCTAGGAGATCTTCCCCAAGATGACTGCAAAAAATATTCGCTTTCTCACAATAGGAGGTAAATATTTCATTGTCTCTTTGTGATATATAGTGCATTTTTTGGATTTTTTTCTTCTTTGCATCAATTCCATACACACACACACACACACACTATCTCATAAAATTGTGGGAAAGTTTGTATGAATTAAACTAGCTTATTCTTGTAGGTGAAATTTTCTCTTAAACACCAAGAGGGCTTGTAGATTCAGAGAATGCACATTATTGGTATTGCTCAGTTGTATTTTCCCAAAGGGACATGTAGTAAGGATATCAAGAAATTGTACATATTTTTTGATATGATGTGGAGACATGATATCAAGTTGGTTATCACATATATACATTTTGGATATATTAATTTATTGTGTATTATATCTTTATTGTTATATAAAAAATATCAATGGAATGGGTAGTAGAGATTATATTAATAAAAAACAATAAAAGGGTCCTAGTACCTTACATATGTTTTCTGAAAATATCAAAACCATTTCGAGCGAGTAAACATAAGGATTATTGTCACCGGGACTACATGACCAACTATAACATAAAATACAATAGTTGTATAGCTTGCAGTAGACCCCAACAGAAATATACAATTGCAGAAATACATTATAAACTAAAATTGGTAGATAGGATTAAGCTACATAACCAAAAAATACCTCCAGTGAGTGAAGTGACCGCATGATATGTAGAAATTTGAATAATAGATGAATTATTCACCGAGATTATCCTGATTACACATTATTTAAGCTTCATGCATAATACATAACCTCTTCTACAATTGATCATCAATATGCGGAAATAGAAAGCAGTCGCATGCGCTCATTAAAAGATAATCAAGCACACATATCAACACAGTATGTAATGGGGAAAGCAATAGCTGAAAACCCCCAACTTTCTGTATATTATAATGATAGAGAACATGTAACAATACATAGCACAAAGCTCTCACAACTCTCAGCACTATCTCAATGCTACACACAAAACTAGTTGAGAAATAGAACAAGTCACAGGTTCAAATCTCCTCCACAAGTCTGCCTGCCTCTACTGCGCAATTCAAGTTGATTAATGATGAGATCCAAGTTCGAATCCCACTAGCTCCAACTGCACAATCCTCATTGGCAATCTCCATCAATGTGTGTGCAAATCTCATGCACAGCCAATAGTCACAACTGATAGTAGACTTACCCTTTCACCCACCTCTAACACTGGTCTCCACTGAACTGTCCATGCATTGCATTTAACTAATGTGTTCTTTAGTTGATTTATGAGTTAATATTTAGTGAATTAATTAATAATTAATTCACACCACTCATCACTAGTGTATTTTTCAGTTAGACTAAATACAACTAGTTCAACTAAGTTAAACAAAACACAACTCCACCAAACTCTGCCACATGAGTTCTAATTGAAGTCAACCATGCAATAGCTCAACTAACCCTTAGGAAAAGCATATTTCCTTCTGTCATCTGCATGTGCCACATCCAAGCATCAAACTAAAGTGCTCCAAGAGGATAAGATAATGTTTATAGTCTAAATATTATTAAGGGTTAATAATATTTGACTGTTCTATTTTTAGCCCGGCAGTCTAAAAATAGAAACCGCCAAATGTCTAAAAATAGAGGTCCATCTATTTTTACCAACTCGACCAATCATCCATAAATAGCATCCTGCAACTCATAGACCATGATCCATATGTCTAAAAATAGACATAGTCTAAAAATAGACTTTGCACCAAAAATAGCCTGCGGGCCCACTTAGTGAAGGCGACTTCATTTCACTAAGCTCCATCATCTTGTTGCATTTTCAACACTTCCTCTCAACAAGATATGGATTATCTGAAACCCCTATCCTGCCTCTGTGGTATTCTAATTTTCTCCTGGTGAGCGCCTTCATCAAGATAGCAGCATCCTGATCCTCCGTGGGAATATATGAAAGTAACATGATTCTCTGCTGCACACAATCTCTGATATGATGGTACCTGATGTCGATGTGTTTGGATCTATCATGAAATACTGGATTAGCCGAGAGTTTAATGCAACTCTGTTTATCACAATAAATCACAGTAGGCTCCAAGTGTGACCCGAACAACCCGACCAGGATCTTCCTCATCCATATGGCCTCGCATGCAGCCAAGCTTGCTGCCATATACTCAGCCTCTGCTGAACTGAGTGCCACGGATCTCTGCTTCCTGCTGTACCAAGAAACTGTTGTCGACCCGATACTAAAGATCCCTCCAGATGTGCTCTTTCTGTCCGTTGGGCTCCCTGCCCAATCTGCATCCGTGAAGCCACACAGCTTCACCTCATCCTCCTGTCTGTACCACAATCCATATCCCGATGTGCCTCTAAGATAACACAATACATGCTTGCCTGCCTTCCAGAAGAGCTTGGTTGGCTTAACCATAGCTTGTGAAAGCTGGTTAACAGCATAGCATATATCGGGTCGTGTATTGACCAGATACATAAGCGACCCCACCAACTGTCGATAAACAGTGGCATCCACTACCTCAGCTGAAGTAGCATCCTCCTTCCTCCAACCACCAGGAAGAGGAGTATCAACAGGCTTGCAGCCATGCATGTTGAACTTCTCCAGTATCTCCCGGGCATACTTACCCTGAGAAACAAACAGTCCATCACTACGCTGCCAAATTTCCAATCCCGGGAAATAATGAAGGAGGCCCAAGTCCTTCATCTCAAACTCTTTTGCAAGATCCTCCTTGCATGAGAGTATCAACAGCTCATCACCTGTCAAATCAGATCATCTACATACAGTACAATGATCAGCAACTTCCCCTCCACCACAATCTGGTACAGGTTAGGATCCGCCTCACTCTTGGAGAATCCAAGTCCGGTGAAATAACTGTCTATCCGTGTGTACCAAGCACGAGGTGTTTGCTTCAGCCCGTACAGTGCTCTCTTGAGTCGGCACACATGCGACTCACTGCTGAAGATCTCGAAACCTTCGGGCTACTCTATGTACACCTCCTCCTCAATGACTCCGTTGAGGAACGCAGTCTTCACATCCATCTGATGGATGTGCCATCCCATCTGCGTTGAGAGAGCTAGGATCGTCCGTATGGAAGAGTACCTTGCGACAGGTGCAAAGGTCTCCTCATAATCGATCCCCTCGATCTGTGAGAAGCCACGGGAAAAAAATCTTGCCTTGTACTTCTCCACACTCCCGTCAGCCGCCTGCTTCACTTTGTAGATCCATCGCGAACCCGCCACTGATTTCCCCTTCGGTCGCGGGACAATCTCCCATGCACTGTTTCTGACAATCGAATCATACTCTTCCACCATGGCATCTACCCATGCGGGGTCCTCCACAGCTTCCTCGAAAGAGGATGGCTTTGTCACGACACATTTTCTCACAAGAGCCATGTATCCAGTGTACCGGTCCGGTGACTGTCTCTGTCTGCGCTGTGCTATAGGTGGTCCTACAACCTTCTCTGCATCTTGAGCCAGTCGCTCAACTTCTGTAGTGCGCTTGCGCCCTCTGATGGTTGGCGCTGCATGAGTGGTCTCTTCCACTCCATGAACTTCCTCATGTGGCTGATCCACATCCTGAAGCTCATCCTTAGGAACTAATAGCTCCTCATCTACATGCAAGTGTGGCTCCCTCTCAAGCGAACACTGCATGGCTTTCTCCTCCTGAAATTTGATATCCCGTCGCACAACAGTCTTGCGACTATCTGGAAAATACACACGATAGTTTTGGGGCGTATCAGTGTACCCCACAAATATCCCAACCTCTGCGGTCGGATCCAGCTTCTTCCTAGCATCCTTCGTCACATGCATGTAGACAGGTGAACCAAAAATCCTCAAATGGGAAATGTCAGGTCTCTTACCAGAAAACGCCTCCTCCGGTGTACTCATGCCAAGTATCTTGTGAGGACAACAGTTCTGCACATATACTGCAGTATTGCATGCCTCCGCCCACAAGTGAAGGGGTAGGCCGTGATCATGCAACATCGCCCCTGTAGCACCCACGATTGTTCTGTTCTTCCGCTCAGCAACCCCATTCTGCTGTGGGTTATGAGGTGCAATGAGCTCTCTCCGAATCCCTTCTGCGCTGCAAAATTCCTTGAATTCAGCAGAGATGAATTCACCACCATTGTCGCTCCTAAGAGCCTTCACATGCTTCCCCGATTCCTTCTCAACCAGCGCCTTGAACTCACAGAACTTTGAGTATGTCTCGCTCTTCTTCTGCATGAAGAAGATCCAGCACTTCCGAGAGAAATCATCAACAAAGATCACATAGTACTTTTGCTTTGCTGTCGAAGCTACTGAGAAAGGACCACACACGTCTGTGTGAACTCTCTCAAGGATCGTCGTGGCGCGACTATCCTTCTCGTGAAAGGTGGCTTTCACAAATTTTCCCAAGGTACACCCCTTGCATTGATCTGACTGCACAAGAGTGCCCTTAGGAAGCCCAGTAGAAATCTGCTGCAGTATCTTCAAAGCTCCATGGTGAAGGTGGCCCAATCTCCGGTGCCACAGCTCGCCATCATCCCGGCTCACCACTCCTTCCGCCTTGCATGCCATTGTTGTGCAGCCATCTACTTGCAATTAATAAAGGTTCTTGATTCGAACCCCTATCTTTCGGGTTTCTCCAGTTGTCTTACTGCGCAGGAAAGCCTTTCCTTCACTAAAGACCACATCATACCCCTTGTCTTCCAACATCGCCACAGAGATCAGATTCTTCTTCAATCCTGGAACATGCATCACTTCCTTCAATACGAAGGGTTTACCAGACTCCCTCTCAAAGGAAATGGTACCGATACCGGTCGCACTATATCTACCATCATCGCCCATCTCGATGTGTACTCCAAGATCTTTCTCATCCAGATCTGAAAATAGATCTTGATCTCCAGTCATGTGAAAAGACACACCACTGTCCAAGAACCATACTGATCCCATCACACTTGAGACCAAGCATGCGATCAGTGAAAAATCCAGCTCAAAATGTGAGGTTAAGGCCTCTCCCACTGCAGATCCAGCAGCATGCTTATTTTTCTTCTTCTGCGGACAATTTGTGGCATAATGTCTGTGCTGGTGACAGTGAAAGCACTTCACCTTGGACATGTCTTGCTTCTTGCCTTTCGCACCGGAATGAGAAGCTTTCTTGCTCTTCCCCTTCTTTGCTTTGGTAGCCAAAGCACAATTTTCTTCATCAAGTGCCTTTGATGAAGATCCGTCTCTGGTAGTCTGCCTTATCTCCTCTTGCATGAGATTCGACCAAAATCGCTCCCATCCCGGCAATTTCTCCCGACCATTGACAGAGTCCTGATAGGAATGCCAACTCTTCAGAAGACCAAGGAGAGCCAGGTCCACCAAGTCCTCATCATCGACAGTCACCCACGCACTTCCCAGCTCATCTCTACATTGGGTGAACTTCGTGAGGTACTTGGCGATATTGTCGCCTTTCTCCATATTAATGTTTCTGAGTTTATCCTTGAGCGCCAACTTCCTCTGGTCGCTCTTGCTTTGGAATAGATCTGTCAACACTTTCCACATCAATTATGGAGAAGCTTTTCCATGTAGGTTGGATACAAAGTGATCCTTCACGCCCTCCAACAGAATCCTTCGACATTTCACCATCTTCTTTTGCCAAGCTTCAACTTGAGCAGCATCAGTAGGCTTTGGGACTTCATGATCTATGAATTCCTTCAGCCCGTTATCATCTAATACCACCTCCATTCTATCCTTCCATGCAACATAATTCGAATTTCCCTCAAGGGCATATTGCAGTTGCAAACCGTTGAAAGACATTTCAACTCTAGCACCAAGAAAACTACTGCAAATTCGAATTCCAAATTCTGCTGCAAATTCGAATTCCACCAGCTCAAAACTCAACTGCTTCCGATCTGTGAGAAAAAATTATTTCTAGCACGGAGATCGACTGTAGGGGCATTTACTGGATATATCACCTTTCAAATAAAGGATGGATCCAGAGGCTACCTGGCCCGTTACAGACTCTGTCTACCGAAATAATTGTAATCACTGTAATAGATCTGATGATCAATTCTGCTCCGATACCATGTAGAAATTTGAATAATAGCTGAATTATTCACTGAGATTATCCTGACTACACACTATTTAAGCTTCATGCATAATACATAACCTCTTCTACAATTGATCATCAATATGCGGAAATAGAAAGCAGTCACATGTGCTCATTAAAACATAATCAAGCACATATCAACACAGTATGTAATGGGGAAAGAAATAGCTGAAAACCCCCAACTATCTGTATATTATAATGATAGAGAACATGTAACAATACATAGCACAAATCTCTCACAGCTCTTAGCACTATCTCAATGCTACACACAAAACTAGTTGAGAAATAGAACAAGTCACAGGTTCAAATCTCCTCCACAAGTTTGCCTGCCTCTACTGCGCAATTCAAGTTGATTAATGATGAGATCCAAGTTCGAATCCCACTAGATCCAACTGCGCAATCCTCATTGGCAATCTCCATCAATGTGTGTGCAAATCTCATGCACAGCCAATAGTCACAACTAATAGTAGACTCACCCTTTCACCCACCTCTAACACTGGTCTCCACTGAACTGTCCATGCATTGCAGTTAACTGATGTGTTCTTTAGTTGATTTATGAGTTACTATTTAGTGAATTAATTAATAATTAATTCACACCACTCATCACTAGTGTATTTTTCAGTTAGAATAAATACAACTAGTTCAACTAAGTTAAACAAAACACAACTCCACCAAACTCTGCCACATGAGTTCTAACTGAAGTCAACCATGCAATAGCTCAACTAACCCTTAGGAAAAGTGTATTTCCTTCTGTCAGCTGCATGTGCCACATCCAAGCATCAAATTGAAGTGCTCCAAGAGGATAAGATAATGTTTATAGTCTAAATATTATTAAGGGTTAATAATATTTGACTGTTCTATTTTTAGCCCGGCAGTCTAAAAATAGAAACCGCCTAATGTCTAAAAATAGAGGTCCATCTATTTTTACCAACTCAACCAATCATCCATAAATAGCATCCTGCAACTCATAGACCATGATCCATATGTCTAAAAATAGACATAGTCTAAAAATAGACTTTGCGCCAAAAAATAGCCTGTGGGCCCACTTAGTGAAGGCGACTTCATTTCACTAAGCTCCATCATCTTGTTGCATTTTCAATAGATAGGATTAAGCTACATAACCAAAAAATACCTCCAGTGAGTGCAGTGACCGCATGATATTTTCTCTTAAACACCAAGAGGCCGTGTAGATTCAGAGAATGCACATTGTTGATATTTCTCAATTATGTTGTCCCGAAGGGAAATGTAGTAAGGATATCAAGAAATTGTACATATGTTTTGACATTATATCAAGTTGGTTATCACATACATACATTTTGGATATAGTTATTTACTGTACAATATATATTTATTGTTATAATTAGTTTTCTAACTGAATGGGTAATAGAGATTATATTAATAAAACAAGGAGAGGTCTAGTCCCTTTCATCTATTATCTGAAAATATCAAAACTATTTCAACCAAGTAAACATAAGTTTTATTATCACTAGGACTACATGACCAACTATAACATAAGAGACGACAACTAGCTTACAGTAAAACCCCAACATAAATATACACTTGCACTAGAAATACATTATAAACCAAAATTGGTAGATAGGATTGAGCTACAGAACCAAAAAATACCTCTAGTGAGAGAATAAAATGCACCAGGTGCTTGGGCCATTATCATTCAGACCTCTTGGATGACGAGGCCTCTTACATGCAGAAGGAACCAGTAAAATATTATTGTTTTCAAAGAGAGTTATACTACTAGAGGAGGTTGAAACTTCTAGTACAACAACACGAGAGTTTATATGGCATTTTTATTTCATTATCCTATTGAGAGAGAGCTCTATTTCAACATGATGGACCAACAATTTTCTTCCAAGAAAATCTGGAAGGCGCTTCTTTGATGTTCCACCATATTATCTATATTTTTTAAGGGAGAGTATCAAAGGAATCCAACATTTGATTGATAATTTCAGAAGGCTATTTTTTTTCCAGTGAAACTAAGATTTCCTCCCTCGTGTGAAGAGAACCTTGAGCTGATCCAAAGAATGGAACTAAAGAGTTTCCATATTCTACCTAATCCATGATGCAAAAAAAAGTTGGCACCCAATTACTAGACACACAGTGAAACCATGATGAGATCTTAGTCTTCAAAGAGTTTCATAAATAGGAGAAGGTGGGTCGCCAACATAAGCCAACATGAAACAATAAATATCTAACTTCCATGTAGAGATATCTTGAGAAAAAAAACGATGAGGAAAGATCGCAGCAGGAAAATAATATAAAATTCATACTCTCTTGAAATTTTATGATCATGACAGTCGAGAGAGGTGGATTAAATAAAACGTGTAGTGTGTGTGCTCTTTTGGCTATAAAAGTAAGTAGATGTACAAGGATGATGTAAAGTGTTGACATTGATGCATGACATGGAATGATGATGCAAGTGTTGTAGAGTTTTAAGCGTTGCAAACAATCCAAATTTGTCTATGTATAACAAGGATCCTTTCTGATTTTCATTTTTTTAATTATCAACTATGTTGGTATTGTGACATCGGTCTAACCATTGTATTTATTTTTTTTAAATTGTTGGGGCCATTGGTCTTGTGACCAAAATTCCCATGGTACAAGAATTGTAACATATTTTTTAAAATTAGTGATTTTGTAGGTCTTGCAATAGGATTTCCCACGTCTTAAACATCACAACTACGACATTGGCATCAAAACATATTTTTTTAAAATTTGTGGGATTATGGATCTTGCAACAATACTTCCCATAGTAAAAACATCGCAATTATGGCCCAATCTTCGCAACATACTTTGTAGAATTAGTTCATGTGATGGGTGTTCCTATAATGTAGACATGGTAACTACGACCTAGTCGACGCAACATACTTTGTAGAATTAGTTAGCTCATCGGTATTTCAATGAAATTTCCCATGAAAAAACATCACATGACCATAAAAAACAGGTTATTTGGTGATAAAAATTAAGATGTGCCTTGCGACAGCCATTCCCACACCTAAAGGTCACAACTATTTCAAGTTTATTTCAGTATTTTGACGCCAGTTTCAACAGCAGAAACAGGTTGTCCTGTAGTCGGAATTGCATGATATAACATATAAAGTTTGAATATTAAGGAGATGCCACATATACAAATGTAAAATGTTTTGCATTTCATGAAGTCTCTTTTTTGTCGTTATAACTACAAAAGAACGTCGCAAGAAAGACGAAGAGCCATAAAAAAAATTCTCAATATTTAGTAGTGAGGGGAATATGAAGTGGAAAGGGGAAAAGAAAAAAATATAGTACCCACAAAACACCAGAGAAAATATCTCAAAAACCATTTTAACTTGACAATCATACAAAGGAGAAGTGTTGGAAGTTTCATCCAGAGATCAACCTGAAGAAGAAAAAGAAATATGATAAGAAGAAAAATATCATTCCAACTAATACAAAAAACCAGGTGGAATGTAGATCAAGCAAGGATGAGAATAATTTCTATACATCATTTTAGAAGTAGGTGAATCTGAGCATCCTTCGGCAATATAAAGAGAATAAAAATACCATACTCTTCCATATAAAGATACAGGTAAAGAAGGAAAATATTGATGTTATGCTCCAATTAAATAATAAGTGAATATCATTACAATAGATTTGGTCATCAAAGTGGGATTAGAATTTAAGGATCATCCAATCCCATATCCACTAGGGTGAGAAAATAAGGATTCAAAAATGAACGTAACCAAATAGTGCAAAATCATATTTTTCTATCAATTTTGATCTTACTAATGAAATAGATTTAGATGTAGTTCCTCTTGATGCATTTTTATAAGTCCTTATATGTACATGTGGGATGTAATATTCAAGTGGAAATTCAACTAATACTACCTCCATCAAGGATGGAAATCCCTTCACCATCAATATGCATAAAGGAAAGTCCATAATTTCACTCGTAACTGCCAATGAAGCCAAGAAACTAATTAGTTCTAGAAAGAAGTATGTTTTAATATTCTTAAGAGAAAATAAATATGTAGAAGAGTCAATGAGGTAAAATTAATCACTAGAGGGATGTATTAAGCGCCAAAAACAACAACTAGAAGATTTGTTATAGATATACAAGGGTTTGGTCCAAGAGATTTAAGAGATACCACCCAAGAGGGAAGTGGAGCATGAGATACAACTATTGCCATACATCCCCATTGTTAAACATTTAGCTATATAAGTAATCCATTATCAAAGCGAGGTGAATAAGAAATTGCAGCAGCTACTAGAACAAGGTGTCATTCAACCAATTACCTCACCATCTAGGTCATTCATCATCATTGTTCTAAAGAAGGATGATACTTAGAATATGTGTATTAATTATGAGGCATTAAACAAAATTACGCTTAAGAAAAGGTACGCCCTACCTAGGATATATGATTTGTTGGATTAGTTGGATCAAGCCAAATACTTCACTAAGTTAGATTTAAAGCCAAGATATCACTAGGTTTGGGTCAAATAATGAGATACTTTGAAGACCACCATCAAAACTAAGAAAGGTTTGTATAAATCGTTAGTCATGTTGTATGGCCTATGTAATGTGCCATCTATGTTATGTGGTTAATGAATTATATATTACACCTTTTATAGATTCATTTGTTATTTTCTATTTGGATGATATACTAGTATATAATGATACCTGATAAGAGCACATATCACATTTGACGTAAGTGATATAGACATTAAAGAAGCATTGATTGTTGGAAAATCTCAAGTGTGAGTTTTCACAACAATATTCAGTGTATCTAGGATATGTGATTGGTCAAGGAAAGTTGAAGATATATCTGTCCAAGGTGGAGTCCCTCATGAAGTGGTCAGTGCTAACTAATGTTTCTAAGGTCGAGAGTTTCATTGGGGCAGCATGAGGAAATTCATAACCTCATTTTCAGCAGTAATGACACAACTACACACCATAATAATGAGTGGAAATAGTTTTTAGTGGTAAAAATATTGGTAGAGCGTGAGGAGTTAAAGAAGAATATTAGTCAAGCACTAGTTCTACAATTACCAAACTTGTGGCAACCCTTCAAAGTGGAGATAAATGTGAGTAGGTATGTAGTTGGAGTGGCCTTGATGAAGGGTAGAAGGCATGTATGCTACCATTCTGAAGTATTTCATGGGATAGTTCTCAACTCCCTACCTAATGCAAGGAGATATATTTCATAGTGCAAGCTATAAAGAAATGGAAACACTATCTGCACACATTCACCACCAAAAGAGACAAAATTTCCTCCTCCATGAAGAATAAATTAGCATTCATAGTAAAAAGAACAAGATATATGTTGATAACAATCAACAACATACATAAGAAAGGAAATCACATGTACCTTCATTAATATTAAACATTAGTGTATCATATACCTTGAGTTTGTTGTTGCTCCTCCTCAATCCTCGACTTAGCCATTTCCTAGATCCAGAAATATAGGGATGATATCACATAATATACAAGTATAAAATTAAACTAGATGTATAAGTAAGCTATCTATATTATTCCCTCCCTCTCCGCTTGAGACGGTCCCATTACATGGGTTTTTTTCCATCCCTCGGGAAAATATATCTAGACACCTAAGGCCTCTTGATAGTTAGGAAAACTATACAATAATAGACCCCTAACCAACTCATACAAAAGAAATTCATTTTTTTCTCCTTGGGAATGACAAAATATAGAAACGTTTTCTCAAATATGAAACAATTAGTGTTTCATAATTATGAAATCATGGCAAAATAATTATGAGAAATTAATAATTTATGTAATTCCAACCCTATAACATCCCATAATTTCCTTGTAAGACCCATTTAAATAAAATAAAGTGTCAAAAGGGATGAATTCTAGCCAATAACTAAGGTATGTTGAACTAGGGTTTCTCTTTCTATAGTGGAGTGGAAAATAGGCTTAGAACACCTAATGGTGGAGGGATTTTCCCACCTATCAACATGGTTGGGTCATTATTTTATAAATATATATCATGTAATTTTATAATATCAAGTCAAAATTCATTAGGAATACGTTTTGTAGTTCATTTTAGGAAAAATATGACTAAAGGTTTATCACTATCCTCTTGTTTGCTTTTTTACTATAAAGCATTAAATTATATAGATAATGAATTTAAAAATTATATCTTCATATCCTCATTCAAATTTCCAATCTCAACTTTACTAACCTCAGTGGTGTTCTTTAACGTTGAATGAATCATAGACACTTAACCCCTTACTTTTCTCATGTTATCTCTTGAATAATTTTTTAACAAAATTCTTATGTTATCATAAATAAACTAGTAAATATCTCTAGTAGCAATTTAATTAAGATATTCCTCTAAGTATTTTCAAACACCCCCTTAGCAACACGAGCTTAAATGGCTCATCATCAAGTTTACAATTTGTAGAGTTGTTATAACTGAACCAAAATCTCTCAGCATAATCTTCCAAAGTTCTATTAAGTCTTTGATTCATGTGGAAAATTCCATCCACTATTTATCATGCTTTAAAATAATATTTGTATTTCATTAAGAAAACAATATTTATTTCTTCATGAGTACTAATATTGCATTCTTTCATATCCATAAACCATTTAAAGCAACATCCTTCAAATTTGAAAGAAACATTCTGAGCTTTGAAGGTCTAATTTTGTATTCATATGTCCTGCAAAATATTCCAAACTAAAACAAAAAGGTGTCTAGGTCATTTATGGGTAGTCAATAAAATAGTGAAAGAACTACAAGATTAATATTTTTCATTTTATCCTCATCATTAGTCTCTATAATAGGAAAATAAGGTTCCTCTTATTCTTCATGATGCACCTTCCTTCATTCCCATATTCCATCCTCATGTAATTCCTACCTATATTTGATGTTGAACAAAGTATCAAATCATGAATCAATATAATTATATTTTTTTCGATGCTCGAATTCCCCAAAGATGAAATCCTGGTAGTTCTTGTTCAAATTTAACCACAAGTTCATCTTTCATAGTATGAGAGTGTTGGGTGTACTATATGTTTGAATAATGGACCAAAATTTAATTTCAATTCGGGTTCCATGGACTTCAAGGCACAACACTAGAAATGCGAGAGAGCACCCCTAGCAACCTGCAAATCAAATTCTAGTCTAACTTGTGCATAAATCTCTTTGTAAATTCCTGAAAAAAATGACCAATTTTACTCCTGCACTCAAAAGAAACTTTAGAAAACATAAACACTAATCCTAAAATCTTTGAAAACAACCCTAATTATTGATCAATTTAAAAAAAAAAAAAATCTAACATTTTGACAATTTAAAGAGAAAACCCTTCTATTAAATTAATTTGAAAACCAACACATAAAATCCAAATTTGATTCATGCACTATGCTTTATTTTATACTTGGTCATACAAATACAAATCAATCAAAGTTATCACTCTGAAATAAAATGGAAGCCTTTCTCAAATATTCAAATCAGTCCCCAAACTTTACTATGAAAATTATGTAACAAAACATCAATGTATTATAAGCCCATCAATTAAAAGTAAATCACTGTGTGAAAATAGAATATCTCATAATCACATTGTTTTCATATTCACTCATACACACAACTCATAATTAAATTTTCTCAAAACCACTATTAATAAAATCCAAATCTTCACTGGTTTTGTGGAAGGTAATAAACATAATGAATGCAAATAAAGAATTTTGAAAGCAAGCATCGAGACATTATTTTTTAAGCGAAAAATTATTTTCTTCCTATTTTACACAACTAATTGCACTTGGTGTACTTCTTATACTCAATGCGGTTCTTGAAATGCAAAAATCCAACAACCTACCCATATTGAGTAAATAGTTATCAAGGCGGGTATGGAATGAATGGGTATCTAAATCAAGATGTCACCAATGCATTCATTAAACCTAGATCTATCACGAAGTTGGGTTGTCTAGGTTACATTTAGTTTGTAGCTTAGGAATATTAAAAGAGCTTTGACATTCTAGATTCAACTAAGACCAAATTCTTAGCTTAACAAAGACCAAGAAAAGAACCATCTGATGCTTTTCAAGCATTTTCGATGTCAAAAATTAAACAAGTTCCGAATTTGGGCATTCATCGAGATAATCAAAAAAAATTTGAGGATGCATCACTCTGAATCTAGACCAAGAGTAATGATAAAGGTGAATTAGACTTTATTTCAAAGGGAAATAATATGTACTATTGAAACCTCTCAACTGAGACCACAAGGGACCATATCTAATGCTCAAACCAAACCTTAAAAGGAGCCACACCAACAATCAAAACACATGTTTTAATTTAATACTGCGCAAAGTATAGATATTATACAATAACACCCAAAACATGTGATGAAGAGTGGATATAATGCTTGAATTGAACCTTTATCTTCCATTACAAGTTCCTCAAGTGTCTGCGATCAAATTAGCCATGAAAATGTTTCATCTATATATATGAAAATAAATCTAAGAAATGCATATATAGATCTATTAATCCACCATGATTATAACAATATCAATCACAAAATAACTAATATAAAACACACCAATGTTAAATATATAGATAATGCACACCAGAGGGGGATGTCGAGCTGGACTGGTGGGCCCAACCAGATCATCTCGACCCCCTATCCGAAGAATTAGATCAAGAGTGATAAATAACCATTCATGCACACAAATCACATGAATGAAAATTGGGCATCAGAACCTTTATATTGATCAAGTTCGGTCCTTATTACATTAAGGAGAGGAAGATTACAGTGCCCAAAAAAGGGTTGATCCTCCTAATCTTGACCAACAACAACACTATGATAACATTCCCCGTCCCTTTTCACAAGACCATTATTTAATTTATATTGGAATTACAATATAGTGATGGCTTTGTCAGGCCAATTTATGTTACAAACAAATAATCAAATCATATCTATCTATTTGTCAAAAATAGATCCAGTATAGCTACTATTCCAAACAAAGGAGACCGGATAAGATAATATTCTAACCATTCACCCTCGATGGATCAACAAAATTCAATCATGGGCAAAGAAACTAGTTCCAGAAATGTCCCAACTATTTTCTTGTAAATTCTTAGTTTGAACAAATAAGTCAGATCTTTGACTTACTAGCTGGCCACCTCGATCATCATCCTATGCCTCAAATTTCCATATAAGTGATGTCCTCAGGAATAACAATAATAATAATCACTTTTTTATTTTATTACAAGGTCTCTGAGACTGCCAATTGGCTATGGGCCCTCGTGGCTACCTCCAACAACAAAAGATCTTTGACTAGTGAAAGCAGATGAACTGATGCAGGAATCCAAAATTGGTGCAGGAACCTAATTCATAGTATAGGGAAGTGAGTGTAGGAATAAGGCCAACCACCAAGGGTTGGGAAATCTCATATGAAGAAATTTTTTCCAATTTTTAGATTTGCAAACACAAAACTCATCATTAATAATGGTTTAAATGTATAATATTTTTAAAATAAGGGAAATGTGCTAAATAACAAATATTTAATTTAGCATCTCCAAGAATGCACAAAATTACGAAAATAACCATACAAAATAAACATGAGCATGAGGGGTTTTCTAGTAAAAAGTGATGCAAAACTATACAAAATGGAGGCCTGACATCCCCCCATGACGATCATCTTGCATATACTCATGCAAAAGAAATTAATTGATGTATTTTCACTCCCTTGAAAAAAAAAAAGATTAAGACATACATAGATGACCTTTTCACTTGCAATAATGTTCCTGCAACTCCATGTAATACAAAATTCCTCTTCTTAGATATGGTTGTTCTAAAATGGAAATACATGTTGGTTCATTTTTGTAATGGACTCAAAAAGGGTCTAATACCAGGGTTGCCATAAAAATGATGAATTACAAGGATAGTGTTATCATGAAATAGTGAGCCATCAAAATTCCCATAAAGGATCTTAGGAGTATCCTTAGTCATAATTTCTTCATATCAAAATTCATATTACAACTAAAAGTGATATAATTTGAAAGCCATGGTGTTAAAAAAAAGGATGGAAATAGGGAAAAAGAAAGATGACAAAATAATACCTTCCCAAGGTGACCATATTACCATTATCCAAGCATATAGTTGAATCTCCTCTTGTTCAAGAAAAGTGAATCACATGCACTAAGGGTCCCAAATCCATGAAAACCTTCATATATTTGAAAGACAGAACTCCAAATCACATAACTAAAAGGATATTAAATCCATTTTGAGAGAGATATGATAATGAGTTCAGGGAAAGAAACAAAGACCAAGTAAATCATAGTGTAAAATTAACTTTGCTACCATGGGCATGGCACTGCTGCTATCAGGCATCTATAGCCTCAAGAGGGATTCCTTTTAACCCCAAAAAATGCTTGTGTCCCATCTATTAGATATATATTTAGAGTCATTTAAAAGCATTCACTTTTTTTTAATGAATTAACTTAAGGTCATTGTTCTTTATTTCTAACCAACTAACGATAGGGCCATTCACAAGAACTAACAACAATGAACAAGTTGTCTCATGATGAGACCTCTTGTCTTCCAAATTTTCAAATGAAATCCATTACCCTAGCTTGGTGAGCAATAGCAGTAATGTGTTGTGAAACCAACTCCAAAAATAGAAGAAAAGAGATATCAACGCCTTAGAAATAAGCCACTTTGAGGGGGGAAATTCCAATACATTACATGAATGAACAATTCTTGGATGATACAAATTACAAAACCTCCTTTCTATATATAGGAATCCATGGGGCCACAATGTAATCCTAGTGGGGTGACAATGTAATCCTAGCCAACCTAACAATAATAATTTAAGGGCACAATAATAAAAATATGGGGGTTCCCCGGATGCGGGTGATTAATTGCAATGGTACGTGGTTGAGACTGTGGGTTGGCACGTGGATTCAACACTTCGCCACCAAAAATCATGCCATTTTCCTCATTAATATGCCTACTGTCATTTGTATTTCCGCGTTAATACAGCATAGAAGCCCAGACCAGCTTACGTTCATAACGAGAATGGCTTCCTCTGGAAGCTTCATTCTTGCTCTGCCTCCCTTGCATTCTAGCTGCTCCCCTGTTGCTGCAGAGCCCAGATCTCGAACTAGCACAGGGCGTCGCTGCTCCATCATTTGCTACATTGATTTAGCTCCTGACCTTCACATATTGTAGAGCTCACTCTGCAATCTGTGGCTCAGTTTTCCCAATGTGACTTCCCCTGCTCTACGAGATAGCCCTCCCCTGATCTCTACTCCCTCCACCGGTTACGCCCTCTCCGTCCCCAAGCATTCTACTAGTCGCACCCATCACCTTGCTCAGAGAATCATGCCGCACCTCTGATAGCGTATGCATTGCCGAAGAGGCAGTAGTTGTGATCATCTCACCCACCAACCCTCCACTTCTACTACTGACTCTTCGTCTCCCTCCTCGGATAATTTCACCAATCATTTCCCTGATACCAGAAGCAGTCGTGGTCGAGGGCGTGGGCGTGGGCTTTCTCAATATGAAATGGGCTTGCCGCACTTCCTTGTCTCTCCAATTATCAACCCTACACATCTCCACACCACCCATATTCATTTCCCTTACTCGCTAAACCATCCCACTATAACTGCCACCATTACCATCAAGCTCAAGGAGGAGCCCCCCGGTTCGGAAGCTGAGCATTCTAGTGCATGGTTGGAGAAAAGCGCTGGCGGCAAGCATATTACTCCTCAAAGTGTCATCTTGAAGAGAAAAGCTCCCAGCTATAGTGATACTCAGGACATGGGCCATGAAGACAATCTGGGCAACATCAAGCGAGGCAACCACAATGTCAAAGATGACAAGCAGGCAGAGGAAGATGACCTGTATGCCTATGGCTATCGTGTTGTTGAAGAACCCCCCCTCAATCTCTCATGACACCTAATCTAGTCAAATATCACAGTTTTTTTCTTCACAAGTTTTTGGCTGGGTACACTCCTAAGCTCATCATGTTTACTTTCTCATCGCTTTAGTTTTTTGATACGTTAATGTTCCAAGGCCAGTTTCCCCTACGTGGGCGGCATGTTTTAGTTTTCTTCGATTAGGTTAGTGGGATAGTTTTTTGTATGTATGTTATGTCTGGTAAACTTTTTAAGTCATTTTTGCAGTGTAAGAATGCCGCTACTATGGGCAAGCTCCGCTGAGGCTGGTGCCTCTTTGTCAAACTTTTTGTATTATAATAGAATATTTAAATTCAAGGGACAAAAAAAACAATATGGGGGTTACAAGGGTACAATAATAACAATAAGGGGGTTACACTAACAACAATAAGGGACTATACTAGTAATATAGGGACCTAACATGCCCCTCTCCTTCAAAAAAGTGTTGTCCTCAATGCTTGAGTAGCTCTGGGTGCTTCTGTGTAAAATTATCATCCTCCCATATAGAATCTTTAGTGGGTAAGTTCTTCCACTTGATGAGATACTCTGAAATTGATCGATTCCGTAGTTGTCGAGTTCTGGTTTCCGTGACTGCTTCAGGTTCCAATATGATTTTTCCTTCCTCATCAAGTTCTGGCAATATTGTTTGAACTGGAATATTTTCACCTATAACCTTCTTTAAGCATGAAACATGGAAAATTGGATGCACTCGTGAAGAAGCAAGAAGCTCCAATTTTTATGCCATAGTACCAATCTTTTGCAACACCTTGTAATGACCATAGTACTTTGGTGATAATTTATTATCCTTCTTAGCTTGCTTGAGGGACATTTGTTTGTATGGTTGTAGCCATAAAAATACCCAGTCTCCTACATCAAAAATTCTCTCACTGCGATGTTGATCTGCCTGTTGTTTCATTCGATTTTGTGCCAAATTCAGGTTTTCCTTTAAGAGTTGAAGAACTTCTTGTTGATGCTCGATGTGATATTCCACTACTTGAACCTTCGAATTTTCTCTTAAGGATGATGTGATGGATGGTGGATGATATCCATAAAGTGCCATAAATGGGGTCGTTTTTGCTGTAGTGTTATACCACCGTTCAGCGAGAGGTAACCACTTGACCCATTGAATTTTTTTATCAGATACAAAAAAACAAAGATATCATTCCAAACATTTATTTACTATCTCAGTTTGACCATCGGATTGAGGATGATAAGATGACCTATGAGCTAATTGAGTACCCAAACAAGAAAATAACTCTATCCAAAAATTTCTAGTAAAAATGAGATCTTTGTCGCTCACAATAACCCTTGGGTTTCCATGTAGCTTTTGAATTGTGTCCATAAATGTAGTAGCAACCGTACTTGCTTTAAATGGATGAGATAATGCACAAAAGTGTGCATACTTGGTAAGTCTATCAACTACCACCATGATGACACTCTTTCCTTCGGACTTAGGTAAACCTGTGATAAAATCCATTGAAATCTCCTCCCAACGTTGACTTGGAATAGATAAAGGTTGTAGAAGACCTGGGGTCTTAATTGTCTCAAATTTATTTTACTAGCAAACCAAACATTCTGCCACAAATTTTTGAATATCAGATTTAAGGCCATCGCAAAAAAAAAAATTCTTCACCCTGTGGTAAGTTTTTAAAAATCCTGAGTGTCCTCCTAAAGGAGAAGTGTGCAATTCCAAAAGAATATTTTGTTTTAGTTGGGAATTCTTACAAAGATATAAGCAATCTTTGTACCATAAGGAATAATTTTTCCAACTAAATGTATCAAACGTACTAGGATCTTGCTGCAACTTTTGAATGAGTGTCCACCCTTCTTCGTCCTTCTTCCATTCATCTCTTGCTTCGGTTATCCAATATGGTTGGATAATAAAAATGGCACAAATCAATACTTCCACCTCTTCATTTTTTCCTGAGAGTGCATCTGCAACAACATTTAGCTTCCCTTTTTTGTAGATTATTACAAAGTCATAACCCAACATCTTTGTGACCCATTTTTTCTACTCTTCTAAATATAGTCTTTGTTCCAAAAAGTGTTTAATACTATCATGATGAGTTTTTACCTTGAAGGGTCTTCCCATTAGGTAAGTTATCCATTTCTTTAGTGCATGCAGTATTGATAACATTTTCTTCTCATAAACAAGTTTCTGTAAATACTTTCCTTTGATTAAACGCCTTTTAAAAGAAATGGGTCTTCCTTCTTGCATTAAAATAGCACCAATTCCATTTCCTAAGGCATCACATTCCACAATAAAGGTTTCTGTGAAGTCTGGCTAGCTAAGACCGGTGCTAAGCACATTGCCTCTTTAAGATGTTCAAAGGCCTTAGTTTCTTCAAGAGTCCATGAAAATGCATATTTCTTCAATAATGTTGTTAGAGGTGCTTCTATTCTCCCATAATTCTTAAAAAACTTGCGATAATACCCTATTAACCTGAGAAATCCTTGCAACTTCTTTATGGTTGTGGGGAATTTCCATTCCTTAATGGCTTTAATTTTGCTAGGGTCTACCTTAACACCCTCGTGAGATACAATATGACCCAGATATTCCACCTCTTGTACTCCAAAGAAAAATTTGGATGTTTTTGCATATAATTGTTTCTCCTGCAATAGTTTGAGCACCCTGTCAACAGGTTGAACGTGATCCTTCCAAGACCTGCTGTAGATTAGTATATCATCAAAAAATACTAGCACAAATTTTCTAAGGGTTTGAAAATGGAATTCATCAACCCTTGAAATGTAGAAGGTTCATTGGTAAGGCCAAAAGGCATGACCAAAAATTCATAATGACCCTCATGAGTTTGAAATGCTATTTTCAGAATATCTTCAGTCTTCATTCTAATTTGATGATATCCTGAACGAAGATCCAACTTGGTAAAATAAATTGCTCCATGTAATTCATCCAATAATTCATCAATCACAGGAATGGGAAATTTATCTTTAATGGTGAGCTTATTGAGCTCCCTATAATCCGGACACATTCGCCATGATCCATCCTTCTTGTGTACCAATACTACAGGAGCAGAGAAAGAACTTTGACTAGGTTGAATTATACCCGCCTCTAACATTTCTGCAATCATACGTTCAATTTCGCTCTTTTGGAAGTAAGGATATCTATAAGGCCTGATGTTTGGAGGAACACTCCCTGGAATCAAATGAATAGCATGATCATGATCACGAATAGGTGGGAGTCCTTTGGGAGTTTCAAATACCGTGGAATGATTGTCCAAGACTTGTTGGAGATTTGCAGAAATAGATGACTTTGATGTTGGAACTTCTAGTGAGCATACTTGTGCAATTATGCCTCGTTGTTCCTTATTTAGAAGCTTTGTCATGACATTATAGCTTATTATCTTTCCTGGCTTCTCTGCAATACCCCGTAATTTGACTTCCTTTCCTTCTAAAAAAAATTCAAGAAAATTTCTTGAAAATTAAAAGCTACCGTCCCCAAAGATTGTAACCATTGTACTCCTAGTACAACATCAGCACCTCCCATAGGAATGGAAAGCATTGGACTATTCAATGCATATTCCCCCATGGTTAGCTTGATATTATGGAATTTTCCAGAGCAATTTATAGTTCCTCCATTTGCAACCATCACTTGACATTTTGGTGCTAGGTATAGGAAACAATTCAATTCCTTGGCTACCTTACAATGAATAAAATTATGGGTACTACCTGAATCAATCAACACTATTACCTTTTTCTTCTTGATATGTCCTTCTATATTGAGAGTTTGAGGAGTGGTAATTCCTGCCAATGCATTACACGATATGTTCGGACTCATTTCTTCCTCTTCTAGGGCTGGTTCCTGGTGTATATCCTCTTCTTGTTCATTTTCTTCTTCCTCTTCACAATCTATGTAAAATAATTTCTTCTCAGCACACTTATGACCTTTAGTGTATTTGCTATCACAACTGTAGCAAAGCCCTTTTGCTATTTTTTCTTCCAATTTTTGTGGCGTCAACCTTGTAGGTTGTTGAAATCTAGGAGTAGCAACACTTCCCTCTTTATAGAAGTGAGTGGTAGGCTTCCTTGTGGCCATAATTTTACATTCAATTTTTCTTGCCAACCTGAATGCCTTCTCCAATGAATCAGGTTCCAAAACGCGAACTTCATGTTGGATGTTATCCTTTAAAGTACCTATGAAGAGATCAAACCTGTGTTCCTCTGGAATATCGGTTACCCTTATATTCAATTTTTGGAAGTCCTCAATGTGCTCCCCCACTAAACCCTTTTGTTTGATATTTATCAATTGGCTAAAGAAGGTGTTGCTCTTTGTATCCTCATAATGTGCTATCATTTCCTCCGTAAAAATTGACCAAGTGACAGTTTTTTTACGGGAGAAAAGCCATTGATACCATGCAAATGTATTTTGTTCTAAATGTAATGTTGCAATGTGTACCTTTTGCGTGTTTTGCACATTATTGAGATCAAAATATTACTCCATCTGTAGTATCCATTTTACAGGATCCTTTCCATCAAACTTCCTCATATCCATTTTTTGAATATGGTGGTTCTTCCCACCAACATTAGAGTTTATGAAATAACGATTAGCATTTATTTTGTTCTCATCATGAGTTTCCTCTACTATCTTTTCACCATTAGGAAACATTTTTTGTATCAACTTTGTCAAACCTTCCATGTCTGCTTTTAGATCATTCTTCATGTTTTCCATTTTAGATTCCATGCCAGCTTCCATGCCATCTATCTTAGCTTCCATGCCATTCTTCAAACCATCCATCTTATATTCCACGCCTTTCTTCAAACCATCCATCTTAGTTTCCACACCTTTCTTCAAAACTTCCATGTCATTTTTTGTTGCTCTTTGCAAGATCGAAATTTGTTGTACTTTCTCTTGTAAATTTGATATGTCATGTTGCCATTCTTTGTCTTCATGAGTCATAGTAGAGCCTTCTAAGGCTTAATGGGTATTGAATTCTTTTTAAGGGCCATTTTAGAATCTAATACCGATATATATTCTACAATATGCCCTCGGAATCAATTCAACTTGATTCTTCAAACAAGACTTATGCAATTCGGGAAAAAAAATATACACACCTTTTAGTTGCTTTTGAGGAGCTCTATCTTGAAATTGGATTATCTCTGTAATTGTATATCATCAATATCTGAATTTTGGCCTTACAGTATCCCTCTGAAGCTTCTTTCAAATGTCATAGGTCTAACCTAATTTGGATTCTTCAAGGAAAAGTTATGTCCAATCTGCCACAATGACCCAATTATGGACTGGTTCAGTAGAGTGAACTTGTACGACTTGCCATGTGTCCCTGTTTCCTCCTTTGGCTCTGAAATTGATAGCCAAGAAACTTCAGTCTGGGTACTTGCAGCCACTTTTTACTGAATTCCAATCCGATGCTCAGAGAGAGATTTATGAATATTTTCCCACGATAACCACTTTGAGATGAAATTCGGGAGCCTAAAAAGGACCTAACATCCACATATCATATCTCTGAAACTATTGCGAAACAAGTTCTAAAAATTTTCAACGATGTTCCTCAGGAGTTTGGCTTTGTTCTCTAAAAATTTCAGCTTCTGAAACTTCGTAGAAACAAAATTATAGCACAAATTCCGTGATAACCTATTTAGGTTAAATTTAGGAGCCTGCAAAAATCCCTAACTTCCACAGATCATATCTCTGAAAATATTGCGAACCAAGCTCTAAAATTTTGCGATGATGTTCCTCAGGATTTCTACTTATCACTCTAAAAATTTCAGCTTCTTAACCTTCATATAAAAAAATTTATAGTGAAAATTCCACGCTAATCGGTTTGAAGCAATGAAAACTGTAGAATCCAAAGCTCTGATACAAAATGTTGTGAAACCAGCTCCAAAAATAGAAGAAAAGATATATCAACACCTTAGAAATAAGCCACTTCAAGGGGGAAACCTCCAATACATTACATGAATGAAAAATTCTTGGATGATACAAATTATAAAACCTCCTTTCTATATATAGGAGTCCATGGGGCCATAATGTAATCCTAGTGGGGCCACAATGTAATCCTAGCTGACCTAAAAATAATAATTTAAAGGCAAAATAATAACAATATGGGGGTTACAAGGGTACAATAATAACAATAAGAGGGTTACACTAACAACAATAAGGGACTATACTAGTAATATAGGGACCTAAAATAATGTCATTCTCATTAACACCCATGATCATGGTAGGTTGGCTCGTAATGAGACCTCCTATCCCTCAATTAATGCCTTTATGTCAAAATAAAATCTGATTATGATCAACCTTAAATAGGTTTCTCAAGAGGTGGGGGGGGGGGCAAATCTTCTCCTTAAGAGCACAGGATGGCATGAAAAGTTTTTAATGAATAATATTTAATGGTTGGTATTTCTACCCTAAAGAATCATTTTAAAGAAAGCATCTTAGATAATGACTGAAATATTCCTCAATTTAATCATGTTACGGTTCTCATGAGAGCTTATTAGGGTTTTATAGGAGTGGTCCACTATAAGAGGATTTTCAATAATAACTTCGAAGAGAAACTTGAAAATATTTATTAGATAGAAGTTCGTTAGAATGAATAGGCCAAAAGTAATTTTTAAAGATTATGAATGGAAAGTATTAAACAATAAAAATCCCCCTTAACTTACCTAGTGAATAATCTCGACCAATGATCAAAGTCACTTTATAAAATATGAGGCATTAAAATTGAATTTATTCTGAAAATTCTTACCACAAGAGTTCATAAGGACATAAATTCCAATATTTGTGCCTTAGTAATTGAAGTTTCAAGAGTGCTATTGCAACAATTTTATTTCAGATTGCATTTTTATTCACTGCCCTTATACTACTCTACCCTAATTTAGAAAGAGGAAGATCTCCTTCAAGTGTAGGAGTATTTCCAATGTATCCATGTGCGTAACAAAATGCTATATATACTCACACTCAATTTTAAAGAATAAATTTCAACCCATACTACTGTATTAGAAACTAGTTGCTTCAATTGATATGGTACCAAGAGTTATCGGACAATGAGGGTATAAGGCGTGTTGACGATTATTTGAAACCATAATTCAATGGTATCCACATATTTATGATTTTCCAACTCATACAAATATTTCACAAGTTGATAATAACTCTCTTGGATGCATAAGGGATATGGTGAAAGACAAAAGAAAAATGCCTCAAGTTCAAGCTCAAATATTTTATTTTCATATTGACAAGAATGGCTAAGGGAAATTATATGGTTTTGAGCTTCAACAATAGTTTAATAATAGATTCCAATCATAGATTTATCCTATAATGGTTTTTGAATTAAATCTTCCTCGGGTTAATGTTATGTAGTGATAGGAGATGTTTCCAAACTCACCCCTTGCCAAACCTCGAAGAAATATCATTACACTCAGTAGGGGAGTTTGTTGGCATTATGACTAATTTTATCATTGATGGAAAACCAATTTTTTCAAGATAAGTATGTGTTGACATGATGGTAACAGAATGAGTACTCAGGCCATATTAGTTAGTGACAAAGGAATGATGAAGGTAAAGTTTGAGGAAGTATATGTAGGTTCTATGAAGAAAATCCGCGTACACATGCGGATATGAAGAATAAAATACGTGTACAGTTTGCGCAATATGGTTTACTAAATACCAAGGGTCCCTACCATGGTGTTATCCCATAGTAATGAGCATGTTAATGGATATTTGATCCCGTCAAAGAATACCATTAACATTAGTGTGGTTTTGACACATGGTATTGGCTAAATTCTAAGCTACATAAGGAGATGAAGATACAAGTTTTTGAGTGTGCATATGTGAGAGTGATTGATGATTAATTCAATATAAAGTATGATTGTAGGGTATGGGTTATTAATGAGTGGATAATTTTAAATAAGTATGCACCACATAATACAATGATGGATCAGGATCATTAGACCTGAAATACTATGTATTGTATGATCTGATTATGGTTTGATTAGATATGTGGTATGACGCATGTTTATTACTGTGTATATCATGATCTGGGTATGTTTGATGTTTTTAAGTGCAACGTAGCTCTGAGTTGGTAATTGCAAATCTATATGTGAGTTTTTCCCTGGTAATGTGCATACATACGTGGATACTCTTCTGAGTATTAGTGTATCAATTATGCAGTATGGGCATATCTATACGTGAGTTTTATTCCTAAAAATTGTGTATACATGCAGAAAACGCTTTATGATAAGCATGTATGAAATCTAGGGCTTCTACTGAAGAATATGTATGTCCAGTCTAATCAGTCATGTTGTATTTATGTTGTCTGTCAATGATATCTTCATGTTGATATGGGCTTAATAGTGATATCTGAAGTTGAGTTGATTGAGTATTGATTTGTTGAAGAATGTCCATGATGCAACTAAATGTATGGAGTTCAGAGATATGTGATCTGACAGAATGATTCAATATGTTTGTGTGCAATTCATTATCTAGTTCAATAGTAGTTCAGAATTTGGTATGTTGAGATCTGTACGCAGGTTTCACTCATGAAAAGTGCGTATAGATGCAGGTATGTTTAAGAAAAGTAGCATACATATTATGTCATATGATTGATCAGGGTTGCAACTGATTCAGTAGGTTGATATAGTATTTTGGGTTCAGTATTGTTGTTCTCGTTACAGTGATCTCATTATTTTGAATTTTTAAGAAGAGTTTGGTTGATTTGAGTTGGTGATTGGTTGAGTGATTGATTGTTTTAGTGGTTGTTTGATTCATTGATTCAATAATTGGATTAATGATTTGGTACAATGATCATTTTTAGTTTTGATATATAGTATTGGGATTAAATGATGGTAGTGGGCTCAGCTTGAAAATTTGATGAAAAGAGGCCTACAAGTTGTAATGTGTTGAAGCAGGTGGATCTAGTCTGAAAAAATATGAAACATTGTCCACGATGGTGCTAATGTTTCGAGCCTTCAATGAGGAAGTTGAAGATTCCCACCAATAGTAGTTGGTGATCAAATCAGTGGGTTGGAGCTCCCTTCCAGTGGGTGTTGGTAAATGAGATCAAGGGGTTGGAGCTCTCTTCCACTGGATGCTGGAGAACAAGTGAAGGTTGTAGCCTTTTTCAGGTAGGTGACTATGTTTTCGAATGAGTCTATGCCAACACAATATTGTAATAATTTTTTCATAATAATAAAATTGAAGATAGAGATGACAACAACGGTGGCTTTTTCCCACATTGGGTTTCCACCTTAAATCCTGGTGTTCATGTGTATTTCTTTTGTGTGATTCCTTATTATGTTCTTAATGCACTTATTTACTACTTATAAAATGTCTCATGAATCACTTATATATTGGTTTAAGACAAATAGATGAATATTTAACTGAAATATATGTTTATTGGATATACACTAGTTGTCTGCTTAAAAGTCACAAACATATGCAGGTTTAATTCAAGAAAGTAGCATACATAAATTATAATAAAAGAAAAATTTATCGTTTGTCTTAAAATACTGATTCACTTCCCACCACGGCGCCCCCCCCCCCCCCCCACCACCACCCCCTCTTAGTATTTTTCTTAACAATTGTTATCAAATCAGGTCCTTCAAAAGAATCTTGATCGCTTGAAGGAAGATCCACCAATATAAGCCATCAAGAGGGGATAACATCTATCAGGCCACCACTCTTCAATGGAAGTAATATAATTTTATGGAAGACAAGAATAAGATCCTATCTACAGTCTCTTGAAGCAGATGTATGGACAATCCTTGGAAGATTTTATCAGTATCTAGCCTTCGTTCCCACATATGAGGCAAAAAAGAAGAAATACGCAACCAATGCAAAAGTTTTAAATGCCTTATTAGGAAGCCTGACAGAATTTATAATTTTTCAAATTCATGGAGCTAAATTCAGCAAAGGCTATATGGGACATGATAATCCATAGTTGTGAAGGCAATGATAAGGTAAAAGGTGTTAAACTTCAAACTCTTAGAATTCAATATGAAACTCTAAAAATTCATAATAATGAAAGTATTGCAAGTTTATTTCTAAGAGTAGATGGCATTTTGAATTGTATGATAAATATGCATGAAGATATAAAATACTCAACCTTAGTAGAGAAAAACTTGAGATTTCTAACTCCAAAATTCGAGTCAAAAGTGTCTGCCATTGAAGAAAAGTAGGATTTGAATAACCTTAATGTTTTACTACTCCATGGGATTTTAAGAACCTTTGAAATGAGAAAAAGAGGTCCCTCAGAAATCAAAGAATTTTCATTCAAAGAAAATTCAAGAGGAAATGAAAAAGAAGAACACAAGGAATCAAGTTATATATCAAAAGAAGATGAGGCAAATTTTGTAAAGAAACTCCAACTAGGCACCGAATGGTTCAAAGGTAAGATTCCCTTTGGCTATGGCGCTAAAGGTTGGGACATATAAGCTTCTCTAAACTACAAAAATCAAGCAAGCTTAAAGTTGTTCATGAATTTCCCAACATCACCCTGCCAGAAAGTACCATATGCAATTCATGTCAATTTGGTAAGAAAACTAGGGTACAATTCAATGCCAAAGAGGGATCAGCAAGTAGGCCTCTTGAACTTATTCATATTGATTTGTGTGGGCCAGTAAGGAAAAATTCACCTCGAGGAGAATAATACTTCATCTTATTTATTGATTACTTCTCTAGAATGTGTTGGATTGTCTTATTAAAATACAAACATGAAGCATTTTATAAATTCAAAGTCTTTAAAGCATTAGTATAAAATAAGTTAGATCTAAAAATCAAATGACTTGGAGCTGATAAAGGAGGAAAATTCATATTAGATTAATTTTTTTATTCTGTGAACAACATGGCATCAAAAGGTATTTTTCTATAGCCAGAACTCCTTAACAAAATGGGGTATCTGAAAGGATGAATAGAAAAATTTAGCAAATGGATTGTGTTATGTTTGATGAGTCTGGAACACCTAATACATTCTAGGGTGAAGCAGCACATATCGTAGTAAATATTCTCAAAAAATATCATGTTCATGTAAACATTGATAAAACTCCTTATGAACTTTGGGATGGTAAGCCTCCTACTCTGAATCATTTTAAAGTATTTGGAAGTAAAATTTTCATCAAAAATAATGATGAAAATCTTGGTAAGTTTGATGCTAGGGAAAATGAAAGAATTCTTCTTGGTTACTCCTCTAGAATAAAATGATACAAATGTTACAATAAGAGACTTCAAGAGATTGTTGAATGTATTTATGTTGTGATTGATGAAGCATGCATGGATTCCAAAAAGGTAACAACAACAAATGATGATTATGATGAATTATTTCCCACATCAAACCAAAGGGATATTGAAGAAGAAACCAATGAAGCATTAGAAGAAGGCACAGCCGGTAGGGAAAAGACTCCATCTAGGTATGTTCAAAAGAATCATCCAGAAACTCAAATGCTAGGTGAAACGAAAGTTGGGGTACAGACAAGAAGAGATATTGTGGGAACTCCTAGTTATCTAGCTTTATGATCCACTATTGAACCTCAAAATGTAAATCAAGCTAGCAAAGATGAATGTTGGGTTAAGGCCATAGATGAAGAACTTGATCAAATAGAAAAGAATCATACATGGGAATTAGTTCCAAGGCCTCATGATAAGAATTTATTGCGACAAAATGGATATTCAAAAATAAATTGAATGAAAATGGAAAATTTATTTGAAATAAATCTAGACTCATTTGCAAAGGTTATGCTCAACAAGAAGGAATATATTTTGAAGAAACATTTTTTCTTATAGCTAGACTTGAAGCCATAAGAATTCTCCTTGCATTTTCAAGCTTCCGCCATTTCAAAGTTTATAAAATGGACGTAAAATACACATTCCTTAATGGAGATCTAGAAGAAGAAGTGTATATTGAACAACCAGAAGGGTTCATTCTATGAAATGATGAAAAAATTGTTTTCAAACTCAAAAAGGCATTATATGGGCTAAAAAAATCTCCTTGTGCATGGTATTATCATCTTGAAAAGTATCTTCAGCAACAATGTTTCACAAAAGGGTCTACAGATAGCAACTTGTACACAAAAATAGATGATGATAAATTGCTAATTATTGTTGTTTATGTAGATGATATCATCTTTGGCAGCAATGAGGAATCTATGAGTCAAAAAATTTCTTGTGTTATGTAGAAATAATTCGAAATGTCTTACTTGGGGAACTAACATACTTTCTTGGTTTACAAGTAAAACAAGAAAAGGATGGCATCTTTCTCTCAAAAAAAAAAATATCTCAAGCTGTTTCTGAAGAAATATGGGATGGAATACAACAAACCAGTATGTACACCAATGATGACAAGATGTAGTATCAGCTCACATGATGAATCTCTCGCAGTGAATCGGCCTGAATAAAAGTATATGATTGGAAGCTTACTTTATCTAGTAGGTACTAGAACAAATATCATGCATGCAGTTGGGATTGTTGGAAACTTCCAATAAAATCCTAAGGAAACTCATCTTTGGGAAGTTAATATAATATTCAAATATCTACAAGAAACTCAAGACTTTGGTTTATGGTATCCCAAAGATGCATATCTTACTCTTCATGCTTACACAGATGTAGACTGGGCTGGAAATTTTGATGACCAGAAAAGCACTAGTGGAGGTTCATTTTACTTGGGGCCTTGATTGGTATCATGGTTTAACAAGAAACACGGCTCTATTGCCTTATCTATTGCATAATAAAAATATTTTTTTGGTTCATCTTGTTGTACACAACTTATCTCGATGATGCAGACATTATAGGATATTCAAATCAAGTGTTCTCCACCCATTTCCATCCTATGTGATAATACAAGTGTTATTATCATTTCAAAAAAACTTGTTATCCACTCCAAAACCAAGCACATTCCAATTAAGTACCATTTTCTAAGAGAATAGGTGCTTGAACAAAAGGTCAAACTGGAGTATGTTCCATCAAAATAACAAGTTGTCGATATATTTACAAAACCTCTTCCACATGAAGCATTTGAATACCTCAGAAAAAAACTGGGAGTAGTCTCTGCTTCATCTCTCTATTAATCAATCTGCTCTTACTTTCAAGCACAGTTGATATTTCAGGAGCTCACTTTCTGTACGTGGATTTTATGAAATACAATCGCATATATAAGTGAGTTCCTATATAAATAGTCGCGTATGTTTTTCTCTGAAAAAAAAATAATGAGACAGACTCAAGAAAAGTCTCTAATATGCTTTAGTCAGTTATTATTTTCCTTTCTTTTTATGATGGTTAGAGCCTGCCGATGTTACTTATGAATGGTATTGAGTTATGATGATCTATGATTTGGTACAACATGACATTGATGCTTTTTTTATTGATGAATATACTTTGATTTATGAGTTGATGTGGTCAGATCTGTCAGTGAATAGGTAGCACAAGTTTAGGGGAAGCATTAGACTTGATGCTAATGATGCATTGTTGGCATTTTGTTCACAATATTGCTAAAGAAACTCTTCTAGTTGGCTGAATGATTCTATATTGATTTCTTTTGGTCTTGGTTATAAAATTCATATCTGTCATTTGATGTAAAGGTCATGTAAATACTAATAATGTACTTCTTGTTATTATACTTAGTCATGTTTGGACTATTGAAGTTCAATTCAATTCTATATGTAATCCCATGATGGGTAGATGATGTTATGTAACCCCACTTGGTTGGGTGGTTGATGTAAGTGTGAGTTCTTGGTGATAAGAAAGGTCATATTATGTTGAGTCATAGAGTCATGTTCTTCATTGAAAATATTTTAGATGACTCAACATGTGTTCCGGGGGAGCATGGCCAGTATATAGTGCAGATCATATCTATAATTCTCATGTCTCTACAAAAGAGAAGCCTTCATTTGGCATTGGTTACATTAGGGGAATTTTGAGGTCTAAAATGGGCCTCGTAAGAAAAATGTACAACCAAAATAAACTTTATAAGAACCAATAGGATTAAAGATGATGAATTCAACCATGGGGGTTGATTCACCATTATGGAGTAAAAATTAAAAAGATTAATAAATAATAAAATAATAAAACTAAATTTTCAACTTGTATTTTCAACTTATCTCGCTAAGGGTTTACTCAAATTTCAAGCGAGAGTACTCGTTGGATTCAAAATTTAATTCCTTCTCCAAGGAGTACTCATGTTGCATTTTTTTTATGAACCCCACTACACGAAAAATGAGAAATACATGAAAAAACGGGATTGCAATCACTTTTTTCATATATTTCTCATTTTTTGTATATCATTCTCCATCAAAAGTATGAAACATGGGTACTCCTTGGATGAGGAATCAAATTTTGCATCCAATGAGTGTTTCCACGCAAAATTTTAGTAAACCCATAGGGAGATAAGTTGAAAATACGAGTTGAAAAATTAGTTTTTTTTTCCTCTAAAATTTGATGATGTAATATAATCTTATTTTATTATTTCCACTGTTATTTTATAATTTCCTTAGGAGGCCCATTTTAGACCTCAAAATTCCCCTAATGGCCCTTTTCCATTTATTTCAAAGGGGAAGAAAAGTAACTTGGTGTTTGGTGTTTGAATTGAAAATTTTGATGCTTCAGGTTGTGATTGGTTTTTGAATTGAAAATATTGGTGCTTCACGTTGTGGTAACCAAACACCAAAGTGGTTTCCATCAAGTCCAAAGGGGGAGATTGTTGGCATTATGACTAATTTGTTGTCCTTGATTGCAACCCACTTGTATCAAGATAATTATGTGTTGACATGATGGTAACATGATGATTACTCGGACCATATTAGTCAGTGAGAGAGGAATGATGAAGGTAAAGTTTGAGGAAGTATACGTAGGTTCTGTGAAGCAAATCCGTGTACACACGTGAGTATGAAGAATAAAAGGCGCATGCAATTTGCGTACTATGGTTTACTAAATACAAAGGGTCCCTACCATGGTATTATCCCATAGTAATGAGCATGTTAACGAATATTTGATCCCATCAAATAATACCATCGAAATTAGTGTGGTTTTGACCCATGGTATTGGATAAACTCTAAGCTACATAAGGAGATGAAGATCCAAGTGTTTGAGTGTGCATATGTGAGAGTGATTAATGATTACTTCAATCTAAAGTATGATTGCAAGGTATGTGTTATTAATGAGTGGATGATCTGAAATAAGTATGCATCCAGTAATAAAATGATGGATCAGGATCATCAGACCTGAAATTATTATGTATTGTATGATCTGATTATGGGTTGATTAGATCTATGCTATGACACATGTTTATTACTATGTATGTCATGATGTGGGTATTTCTAAAGTTATGAAGTGCAACGCAGCTATGAGTTGGTAATTGCATATTTTTTCATGGGTTTTTCCCTTGTAAGGTGCGTAAATATGCGTATACTCTTCTAAGTAGTAGCGTATTGATTATGGAGTATGGTAATATTTGTAAGCGGGTTTTATTCTTGAAAGGCGTGTATACACACGAAAATCCTTTATGATAAGTGTGTATGAAAGCTAGGGTTTCTGTTGAAGAATATGTCTGATAAGTCTAATCAGTTCTGCTATATTTTTGCTGGTTGCCAATGGATTCTTCATGTTGATCTAGTCTTAATAGTGATGTCTGAAGTTGAATTGCTTGAGTATTTATTTTTTGAAGAATGTTCATGGTGCAGCTAACTCTATGGGTTTCAGAGATCTTTGATCTGACATAAATTTCTACTTTAATGAAAAATATTTTTCATGCAATACTTTTGTTTATAAGGCTGCTTACAAGGCTCCTTGTTTTAATTAAGTTTTTGGCTATGGTTTGGGCTAGGGTTTGGGTTAAGGCTTGGACTAGGATTTGGATTTTGGTATGGACTAGGGTTAGGTTTAATGTTTGTATTAAGGTATGGATTAGGGTTGGGTCTAGTGTTTGTATTAGAGTATGGGCTAGGGTAAGGATTAGAGCTAAGGCATGGATTAGGGCTAGGGCATGGATTAGGGTAAGGTTGCATAGGTAGCTGGGACCAAGGAGGAGGATGACTTGGCGGTGCATTAAGAATAAATTGCAGTTGTTGCTGTTTTTCATACAATTGAATTTACATGGGATACTACCCTAAAGAGAAGGCTCAAAACCATTCTTGAGGCCATGGGGATATTTGGTTTTAGGATGAAGTCCAAGGAGAGGTTCATTGTGGCCATGAAGTAGGGTATTTATTTGGAGGAGGACTAGGATGTTTTTCCCAACATTCATCTTGGAATAAGTGTCCCATAACCATGGTTATTATTTTTCCTTTAAACTTTTATTACGTAGAATCTTCACCAAGACTGTTACAAAACCCTCCCCCTTGGGTAAAATCTTCCTTAGTGTTTAACCACACCTATACCTCATAAAAACCACTGAAAATAAAACACACTACCGATGTAGCTTTATAACTTATCTCAATGCAATATTTACAATGATCACCCTGCTGAAAAGAAAACCAACATCAGAACTATAATTTCATGAAACCCATACCGCTTATTGGAGCTTTATAACAAATCTCATGGTGGTATTTACATCCATATACATATGTACATATACCAAAACATCACACCAAACCATATGCCAAAATATATACCAAAACTACTTTGCCTCAACTGACAAACAATAAAGGATACATAGCCCGCATCTGATCCTCCAACTCCCATGTAGCTTCATCGGGCCAAAAGTTATTCCACTGCAGTTTAAACTACTCAATTGATTGGTTCCAAAGCATGAGAACCTTTCTCTACAATATATATTGAGGTTTTAGCCAAAATGCTCCACATGGCTCCACCTGCAATACATACCATTCAATCACATGATCAACATATTTAACATACTTCTTAAGCAATGACACATGGAAAAAATCATGGAATTTAACTATGGGAGGAAATTTAAGTCGATAGACTACTGGCACAATCCTTTCAAGAATTTTCAAAGGTCCATAAAACTGAGGTGGCATCATGGCACACGATCCAATCCATAAGGAGCTCTTATTTGGTTTAGTGTGCAGGTACACCTTTTCCCCAACCTGAAAATCCTTAAACAACATGTTCTGATCTGCATAAATTTTTTTCTTATCCTATGTTGCCTTTAGATTCTTATTTATTACCTACATATCTTGTTCCATTTCTGCTAACATATCTGGTCCGATCAATACCTTGCTCATCATATCACTCCAACTGATGGGAATATTACAACTCCACCCATACAATGCCTCAAATAGACTCATCCTCAGTGACTCCTGGTAACCATTGTTGTAAGTGAACTCTACCATTGGAAGATACTCTTCCCACTTTCATTGTTGATGTGTCACATACATCCTCAACATGTCATCCAATATCCTGTTTACCCTCTCATTTTTTCCATCTGTCTGCAAATGATAAGTTGTACTGAAGGCAAACTTTGTGCCCAAACTTGCAAACAACACCTTCCAAAACTTGGAAGTGAACTTTGCATCCCTGTTTGAAACAATATTCTTTGGAACACCATGCAATCTAACCACATCTCTAATTAACACATTGTAATATTCCTAAATTAGCATGCAGCTAATAGGAATATTAATTTTTTTTCTTTCACCTAGTTAGATGAATAAATGGGTAAGGAGGCCCATGCATATCTTAAACAGGCATAAAATCCCTCTTGATGTGAAAATGGATCATAATAATAGATGGATCTAGAACCCTCATTTGTGAAAAAGGGAAAATACATGTGGACAAGATCAAGTTTGACCAAGTCAACAGCACTGGTATGGAGGGAGTGGATCATCATTAAGAGACAGTGCAGTGTGAATGGGAGGAAGTATCCATGATAGTGGAAATCCTAATGAGTGGGACCCAAGGTGAGAAGGCTCACATTGTTTATAAGGAGGGAAAGGCGGCCATAGAAGGTTATGTTTTTTATTATTGATTTTATGGTCTGGATGACTATTATGCATTCTTCAGCTGTTTAGTTGAGATTGCTGTGTTGTTTAGCACCAGGTGTCCCGAGCGGGAATCTCATATCCTTTCTTGAGAGGCCTCTTGGGGGAGATTTGAACTCCATTTTCCACACTCAGGCTTAAGGCCAAGCTTCAATCTTTATCTACAACACAGTTTCAGTAGAGGATTCTGTTGTGTTGCAGGGTGTTGCAGTGGAGGGTTGAGAAACCCACTTCAGGAGCTAGTTTTTTAGAGGAGGAAGCATTATTCTCTTTGGGAGATCAGTGAGGAAGATTTTGGAGCATATTTCACATCTTGGCAGTTGGCCAACATATTTCCCATCATCTACAGCACAGTATCCCTCTTTGACTACGTTATTTCAGTGAGCCCTTGCAATGAGGGGTTTCAGTGTTTGATTGGAGGGTGAGATCTTCAGTTATTGGATCAGCCTTTCACCTGAAGGATATATTGGAGGAGATCCATTATTCATATGTATCATTTACAGCCATATTCATCCAGTTCTTGAGTTGCAGCTGCTATTCAGTCCTAGGGCTTCATTTTGACATTTTGTACTTTTTACATATTTCAGGAAATCCTTTCCGGGTTGTCTTGAAAATGAGTTTGGGAGCTTAGATCTTTACTCTCGGCATAGTATGAGCCATATATTTTCAGATATATATTATTTCACATGTCCAGTAGCATTGTACCATCTATAAATGCACTGTACTTGTTCTTGGGTATTCTGCTATGTAGCATCATTTCATTTTTGGCATATGTATTCCTAGTAGGCTTGCTTTTCTTGATTATTTGAGTTGTGTATGCTTCTATTGTACTTATTTGCCGCTGATTTACATAATAAAATGGCTCCATGGTTTTCATACATTTTTGTGTAATGTTATTCACTGCTATTTCCAGTTTTATGTTCATATATTGCTGCTTCCCCATTTTGGGATATTATAGTGGTGACAGAGCATAATCTTGCCTCGGCCTGTGGATCTCAGCCATTATGCTATCAAGATAATAATAAGAAGAAGACAAAGATCAGAATGATGGAAATAATTAGTTTTATCTCATCTCTTTTCAGGTCTAAGAAGGGCCTCACCAAGGAGATCAAGCAAAGAAGAGTGGAAAGAAGAAATGAAACTATGCCCTCTTCGAAAAACAAGACAAAATGCATGGAGATGGAGGACACTTGGATCATGAGATTTTAAGTGAATACCTTGTAGAGTATAAATATCAACCTATATCTTTCAAGGAGACTCTAACTCTCTCACAATTCATTCAGCTTGAGGAAGAAAGGAGACCTTGCAACAATAAGAGAATCAAGGGCAATAGATTTCTATTGCCTATTTTTGATGGGTCATCAACGTGTACAGCAAGGGCTTGGGCAAGTGGTATTAGTACATGGTAAGAATTTTTTTTTTTATATTTATTGATTATCTAACACATTATTTTCATTCTCTTACCATTTCTATACAGTTCATTTCTCCACAAGAGGGCAAGCCTCTCATTGGGCTTCATGGTCAAATTTGGGTCAACATCTATGATGGGGATATACATCTCTTGTATGGATTTGGGCAAGTGTTTCATTATTTTATTTATGCTCAGTTGACATAAAAAGCCATTTACTATTCACTAGTAGATGTGATGACATACACATCTAGCAGTTTGTTAAGAAACAACTTGTCGTGTTATTTTCTGGAACAATAGTTAGAAAAATTGTGTTGTGATTACTTGGGAGACTGTTGGTACTTTCCAGCACCATGAAAAATCTTTAGTACCTCTCTCATTTTGGTCCCATATGATGATCATGTCATATTCATTTTATATGGGGTGGTATGGGCAAGAACCAAAGAGTGGATCTTTGAAGATCCAACTACCAAATTTTTACTTCATGAAGGCAACATCATTGTAGCCCAAATTTAGCAGCAGCTCTAAAATTATCATAAGTGGAGAGAAATACAACATGGGATGGATATTTTGATCCATCATGTTCAGCTATGCAGCCCACCAATCTTTCAGGAGCTTCAGGTGGAGGGGATTTTCCATGAGTTGCCATGTTGGAAGGTGACTCATTTTGTATGGATGATAGCTTGGGGATGGAGGTTTCACATGGGAATGATAGTTCCCAATGTATTTAAGATTATATGCCTCAAGAGGACCTCTAGAAAACACCTTGTTGCCTCCATGGGTATTCTACTTCTTCATGATGATAGCTATTTGGGATGGTCACCAAAAGTTAACTTGCATATTTGGGAGGGGAAACTTGGAGATGTATTGATGAGACAACATCTTGTTCCTTGGAGGATTTTATCATGTGAGGATGCTACAGGAGGAGGAGAGGAGGCTCTTCAGTTCTATCGTTGCAGTTGCTTGAGTACAAGCAACATTTGGGAGGGGAAGACTGTAATATTCCTAAATTATCATGCAACTAATAAGAATATTAATTTTTTTCTTTCACCTAGTTAGATGAATAAATGGGTAAGGAGACCCATGCATATATTAAACAGGCATAAAATACCTCTTGATGTGAAAATGGATCATAATAATAGCTAGATATAGCACCCTTATGTGTGAAGATGGAAAAATACATGTGGACAAGGTCAAGTTTGACCAAGTCAACAGCGTTGGTATGGAGGGAGTGGATCATCATTAAGAGACATTGCAGTGTGAATGGGAGGAAGTATCCATGATAGTGGAAACCCTAATGAGTGGGACCCAAGGTGAGAAGGCTCACATTTTTTATAAGGAGGGCAAGGCAGCCATAGAAGGTTGTGTTTTTTATTATTGATTTTATGGTCTACATGACTATTGTGCATTCTTCAGTTGTTTAGTTGAGATTGCTATGTTGTTTAGCATCGGGTGTTCCCAAGTGGGAATCCCATATTCTTTCTTGAGAGGCCTCTTGGGGGAGCCCTGCAATTCATTTTCCACACTCAAGCTTAAGTCCAAGATTCAGTCTTCAACTATAGCATAGTTTCTGCAGAGGATTGTGTTGTGTTGCAGGGTGTTGCATTGGAGGGTTGAGAAACCAACTTTTGGAGCTATTTTTTCAAAGGAGGAAGAATTCATCCCTTTGGGAGATTAGTAAGGAAGATTATGGAGAATATTTCACATCTTGGCACTTGGCCAACATATTTCCCATCATCTACAGTGCAATATCCCTCTTTGACTATGTTATTTCAATGAGCCCTTGCAATGAGGGGTTTTAGTGTTTGATTGGAGGGTGAGATCTTCAGTGATTGGATCAGCCTTTCACCTGAAGGATCTATTGGAGAAGATCCATTCTTCATATGTATCATCTATAGCCATCTTCATCCAGTTCTTGAGTTGCAACTACTATTTAGTACTAGGGCTGCATTCCAACATTTTGTAGTTTTTGCATATTTCAGGAAATTCTTTCCGGGTTGTCTTGAAAATGTGTTTGGGAGCTTAGTTCTTTACTCCCAGCATAATATGAGCCATATATTTGTAGATCTATATTATTTCACATTTCCAGTAGCAGTGTACCATCTATAACTGTGATGTACTTATTCTGGGGTATTATGCTATGTAGTAACATTTCATTTTTGGCATATGTATTCCTGGGAGGCTTGCTTGCCTTGATTAATTGAGTTGTGCCTGCTTCTATTGTACTTATTTGCTGCTGATTTACATAATAAAATGGCTCCATGGTTTTCGTACATTTTGGTGTAATTTTATTCACTACTATTTCCAGTTTTATGTTGATATATTGTTGCTTCCTGATTTTGGGATATTACACACATGTCCCGTGTCACAAGTTGAATACGTAGACTTCATTGGAATGAAGTGCGCAACCTTTTTCAACCTTTACACAACAACCATGATGGAATCATGTTGTCTATATATCCTAGGAAAACCTATGACAAAATACATGTAAATGACCTCCCATTTCCACTCTAGAATCACAATTGGCTATAGCATTCCACCTGTATTTCTACACTCTACCTTTACCTATTGACAATCCAAACCTATAGCCATAAACTCTGCCACATCCTTCTTCAAATTCATCCAATAATAAAATTTATTCACTATTGTCAGTGTCTTCTAGTATCTTCGGTGACCTCAATATGGTTTTGCATAAAAATCCCTCAATATCATCTTCTTGAGCTCATTGTTGTTTGACATATATACCCTATCTATAAACATGATCAATCCACCTTATTTGAGATGATATTCCACATCATGTGCACTTATACATGTATCTGTACCACTACATGTACTTTTACCTGTACTCTAATGTAACCTATGCATGAGCCTTCTATACTTGTCATCTTGCTAACCTACCAGTAAGATCCTATCCTATATATTTGTCCTATAGGAACTCGTAGTTGCTATATGATTCACCTATATCTGATTGCTAAGAGAATCTACAACCCTATTCTCTTTTCCCTTTATGTACCTGATATCGACGCCAAACTCACTAATCATTGCCAACATCTAGCTTTCCTAGCATTCATATTTAGTTGGTCAAACAATTATCTCGACTGACTATGATCAATCATTAGTACAGACCTCTTGTCAAGAAGATAGTTCCTCCACATCTTTAGTACATGGATGATCGTTTTTAGGTCCCTATAATACTAGTGTATCCCCATATTTTTGTTAGTGTAACCCCCTTATTGTTATTGTTGCACCCCTATAGCCCCCATATTGTTATTATTGTGCCCTTACATTATTATTTTTAGGGAGGCTAGGATTATATTGTGACCCCATGGAATCCTATATATAGAAATGAGGTTTTTTCATTTGTATCATCCAAGAATTTTTCATCTATGTAATGTAAAGGAGGTTTCCCCCTCGATGTGGATGAATTCTAAGGCATTGATCTCTCTTTTCTTCTATTTTTGGAGTTGTGACCCCATGGACTCCTATATATAGAAACGAGGTTTTTTCATTTGTATCATCCAAGATTTGTTCATTTATGTAATGTAAAGGAGGTTTCCCCCTCAAAGTGGCTAAATTATAAGGCGTTGATCTCTCTTTTCTACTATTTTTGGAGCTGGTTTTATAACATTTGGTATTAGAGATTTGTATAATAGGGTTTCACTACGCCAAAGAGGTCATTGTGGGATTTTCGCTATAACGTTTTTTCTACGAATGTTGAGAAGCTAAAATTAGTACCACGAGAAGCCGAAATACTGAGGAATGGCATGTAAAATTTTCAAGTCTTGGTTCATAATATTTTAGGATATATGATGTGTGGCAGTTAAGGTTTTTGTAGGCTCTCGAATTTAATTTAAAGGAGGTGACATTGGGAAAATCATCATAACTCTCTCTCTAAGCATCAGATTGGAATTATGTAAAAAGTGGCCAAAATTTCACAGACTATAGTTTCATGTGTATCAATTTCAGAGCCGAAAGAGGAAACAATGACATGTGGCACTCCATACAAGTTAGCTCTACTAAACTAGTCCATAATTAGGGCATTGCGGGAGATTGGACATAACGTTTCCTTGAAGAATCCAAATCAGGTTAGACCCGTGGCATGAAAAATAAGATTGGGAGGGCTACTGCAGGACCAAATTTTCGATAGTGAAGATTCGAAATCACCGAGATAATTTAGTTTCAATATCGACCTCCTAAAAAGCAAGAAAGAGGTTTGTATTTGTTTTTTAAAATTGCATAACATTTGTTTGAAAAATAATTTTGAAGTGATTCCAAGGTCACATTGAATTATTTTTATCAGTATTGGGTTCTATAATTCCTCCAAAAAATAATTCCACACCCATTAAGCCCTTATAAATCTCTACTATGACACATAAAGAGGAAGAATTGTAGTATGAGATATCAAAATTATGGTACCAAGTGCAACAAATTTTGATATTACAAAGAGCAATAAAAGATGACATAGATTGTTTAAAATAAAAAATGGAAGCTAATTTGGATGTTTTGAAGGATAAAATGGAGGCTAATATGGATGATAAAGTAGTGGAAGATCACATAAAGAATCAACAACAAGTTCTTCAACTCTCAAAGGATAACCTAACTTTGGTGCAGAATCAAATGAAACAATAGGAAGATTAATATCGCAACGAAATAATTTCTAAAGAAGACACAAAAACAAGAACTTGAAAACTACCAAATCTATCAATTTCAGAGTATATTAGCAAGTGGAAGAACTTAACAGTCGAAGAATCCACATGTGATGATGAGAATTTTATACAGAAGCATCTAGAAATAATCAAGCGTTGAGGACAATGGTTGTTTGACAGAGAGGGCATGTTAGGTCCCTATAATACTAGTGTATCCCCTTATTTTTGTTAGTGTAGCCCCCTTATTGTTATTGTTGTACCCCTGTTTCCCCCATATTGTTATTATTGTGCCCTTACATTATTATTTTTAGGTCGACTAGGATTATATTGTGACCCCATGGACTCCTATATATAGAAAGGAGGTTTTCTCATTTGTATCATCCAAGAATGGTTCATTTATGTAATGGTAAGGAGGTTTCCCCCTCGAAGTGGCTGAATTATAAGGTGTTGATCTCTCTTTTCTTCTATTTTTGGAGTTTATTTCATAATAATCACTGCTAACTCAAGATCATGTGTCAGATATTTCTACTCATGCACATTTATTTTATGTGACTCATAGCATACCACCTGTACTTCCTACATAAGGACTCCACTAAGTCCTCTCTTGCAAGAATATGTACATACCAAAAAAAAAATTCTAGATATGTGATCTTTAACACTGGAGCATGTGTCAACAACTTTTTTAACTGCTCAAAATTGGTTGCACATTCCTTTATCAATTCAAACATATTACCTTTCCTTTGCAATGATGTAGTAGGATAAGAAATCTGTGAGTAGTTCCTGATGAAACTCCTATAATAACCTACCAACCCCATGAAGGACCTCACCTAACCCACATTTCTAGTAGATTCCCACTCCATGATATCTCTTATATTTTCCGAATCTACTGTTATTCTTTCCTTGGAGACAACATGTCCCAAGTAATGTGCCTTGGTTTGAAAAAAAAAAAACTGCACTTACTAAGATTTCCATACAACTGATGCTCTCTCAAGAATCTCAATATTGTTGTTAAGTGTTTGGCATGCTCTTATTTATTTTTAGAATATACCAATATATAATCAATGAACACAATAACAAACTTGTCCAAATAAGGACACAAAAGACTACTCATCAAGCACATAAAGGTAGCTAGAGAATTAGTCAAACCAAATGGAACTACAATAAAATCCTAATTCCCATACCTAGTCCAGAAAGTTGTCTTGTAAATTTCCTCTTCCTTTATGCGTACCTGATGATATCCAGATCTCAAACCAATTTTTGAGAGCACTACTTCTCCCTTTATCTGATCAAATAAGTCATCAATCCTCGACAATGGATACATGTTCTTGATGGTCACCTTTTTCAACTTCCTGTTATTAAAGCATAACCTAGGAGTGTCATTATTCTTCTTCACAAACACTATCAGTGTGCCCCATGGTGATACACTTGGCCTATGGTATCCCTTGCCAAAAATTTCCTTCAACTTTAACTTTAGCTCTACCAACTTTGGAGTGCTCATCATGTATGGTTCCTTTGATGCTGGTGTTTCCCTTGGTACCAATTCAATATAAAATTCTACTTCTCTGTGAGGTGGCAACTCTAAAATATTTGTAGGAAACACATCCTAAAATTGTTGTAGAATTGGGTAACTTCTCAAAAAATCTGCATTCTCAATTCCTTACCTTTGTCGCTAGAAATATGCACTAAAAATAACACACACCCTTTCTTGTGACTACGCTTGGCTTGCATAGTTGTAACCCTTCTCATCAATGTTGCTTTCGTATTACCTTATAAGATTCTCTGCTCCCCATTATCATCCAAGCACTCAATGGATTTTTCATAACAATCCACTTTAGTCCTGTGAAGATATAACCAATCCACACCCAAGAGCATATTGTACGATCCCAACAGAAATACATTCAAATGTGCTGATGTAGACATTACATTCAACTCAAATGCACAAGCTCTTACCCAATTATGAACTCCCTTCTTTGCATATATAGCCAACTTCACTAACCAATATTTGACATGCACTTCTTTATTCAAACCACACTTATCCACCAAGTCATGATTGACATAACTATAATTAGATAGAAATAACTTTATCACAAATCTTATTGATCCAGGTGGATTAAATAGGTACAAGTACAAATGGCTTGAGTACAAGGCTGAAAAATAAAAGTGTTTGAAAATCTCTCGAACCAAGTTCAAGTTTTAGATCTCGTCATTCTGAATCCAACGGTGCAGACGACACTCAATTTCGAGTCCGTATGAAGGAGTTAGGAGCAGGCAAAGTTCAGAGGTTGACTTGGTGATGTGGAAAACTAAGGAGGCAACAATTTTGTTGAAACCTGGCCACCGGATTCCGACCAACCTAGCCAAATTCCGGGAAAATTTTTGGGACCGTTAAATGCACTCCTTTGGTCAAAAATCCGAAGGTTCAAAAAACAACATTTTTTTTAAATAACAAATAAAACAATATATATATATATATATATATATATATATATATATATATATATATATATATATAGGGTGGCGAGCCACCAACCCCGCCACCCCATGTAAATCCATATAATATTAAAAAAAAAAAAAATTTTGAGGGGCGGGTGGTCAGCCTCGCCACCCCCATGGTCCCCACAATGATTGCATTAAACGGGCAGGGGTTGTTAACCCCACCGCCCGCTGCCACAAAAACTTGGCGCAGTTTCATACGGGGCAGGCCGCCCAACATTGGGGGCCCCCCATCAACATCAACAACCGTTTTAAATAAGATACAGTTCATCAATTCCGGTTTATATATATATTACGGCTCAACGCTCAAGTTTTAATTGTAATGCGGTTTAAAAATATCAAAACAAGTTCGGCCTTTTTATGGAGGGGTCAGGATTTGACCACCTGACCTCCTCCCAAAAAAAGTGGATCCTTAACCAACGTGCTAACGGTGGGACTTGGGTAAGTCCGCCCACAAAATATATATAAACTCATCTTTTTACCAGTGTGCCTAGGCGATGGAGGAGCAGGAGTGCGTGCACACAGTTTGAGATTTATTATTTTTTTATTGCAGGTGCAGTGGAACCATGAGCCCAGAAAGAGGCAAGCGGAACCTTGAGTGACGCAAATTTTCAGGAGGGTGAAATTTTGAGTTTGTCCAAATGGGACAAATTTTATGTCGTTTCAGCACTACTCGACACCACGAGTTTGATGGCGTGCTCAGTTTCTGCATCTAATTTTTTCGATTTTTCAGCCACTTTTGGAAGTGGGTTATGCAGGTGTCAGATTTCTGCATGTGAGCAGTCATTTTCACCTTTTTCAACGCTACAATATTGATGGTGTTTTCAGATTTAGCCGCAGAGTTGCTCAGCCTTCAACAAATGGCAGCTTGAGGCATATGATGTGGATTCCATGTACTTCTTCATTTATTTCTTTTTGAGATGCATTATGTCTTACAGATCTCGGTTGATACATGAGTCATGGGATCTTGCTTTGTGTTTTTATTGATGTACTTTCAGCTATGGATTTGTGTCATGTATAAGTCCCTTTTATGCCACATTGGCGGGATGCTCTTATGTTCTATGTGTATTATTGAGATACCTTGTTTGCCAAGATTGGCGAGATACTCTTATTTGCTACATGTCAGCTATGGTCATACTAATAGGAGTCTTTATTTATGTATGAGAGTTCTGCAGTGGAATATCTCTTAAAGAAGTCAAGCCACTCCTGCGTGAGGGCAATTTTTCCTTGTATGTCATAGGAAAGCACATCCATGTACATCTTCTTCTTACAACACATAATGCAGCGGCCTACACCATCTTGACACCGAGGCCCAGAGATGTAGTCCCTCCTGGACGAACTCCGTCATCAAACAACGTGTTCTTATGATTGCTGATGTTGTTCATTTATGTTCCTCTTATTTACAGCTACAATTGTTCATTTTAGTTCTTTAACGTCTTAATTAAATGCAATTCTATTTATCAGCCGAAGTAAAAGGTTTTGGTTAAGGGTATTAAGATTTTACCCTAGATCACTTATCATCCATTTCAATGATATATGTGTGATGGTCTACCTACCTATTATCTAGTGCTACATAGATACAAGGAATCCTCTGACCAACATCCCAAAGTCTGTGTCTCTTTTCACTATGTATCTGAGGCCTACTGCCCTGATTTTGCATCAAATGTATCTTAAGATACTAAATACCACATATCCAACACTCTAACCTTCCAGTACCATCACCTCTATGTTGCTGCTATGACCCATGTCCTTTCTAGATCCATTGAACTTCTTTTGTGGTACCACATTTTCTTTCTCTTCTGCATTATGTGGCCTTTATATTTTCGACTTCCATTTACCTTTACCTTTATCCTTCCCTTTCCATCCTTGCTGAGATTCATTCTTACACTTCGAATGTAATGCTTCAATTTCCCAATAAATTCCTCAAGTGACTGAGGCTCATCATACTCAATCTGATCTCTAAATGCTAATGATAACCCACTGAAAAATATATGAACGTTTGCCTTTTCATCTTTAATATACAATACATACCTCAATAGCTTCAAGAACTTAGTCATGTACTCTTCATCTATCATTGATCCCATCTTCGCTCATATAATTCCTTGGCCTTACTATTATAGTACCTTTCTTACACTACAAGAAAAAATCACATTGGTGAGGGTCATGCTTGTGATGGACCTTTAAGGTCCATCACCAATGTCACATATGGTGACGGTCATTAAAAAACTGTCACTGTAAGTGTATATAGTGATGGTCCTTTATGGTCCATCACCAAAGACATTTTCAATGACACTTTTAGTGAGGGTTGTTAAAGGCCCATCACTAATTCTCTCTTTGGTGACACTTCTAGTGACGAACTTTTAATGACCCTCACCAATGCTCTTTTTGTTACTTTGGTGACAATCAAAAAATGTTGTCATCATTGATCATTAAAAAACTATCACTGTAAGTGTATATAGTGATGGTCCTTTATGGTCCATCACCAAAGACATTTCACTTTTGGTGAGGGTTGTTAAAGGCCCATCACTAATTCTCTCTTTGGTGACACTTCCAGTGACGAACTTTTAATGACCCTCACCAATGCTTTTTTTGTTACTTTTGGTGACGATCAAAAAATTTCTGTCATCATTGATCATTCCAATGAGTTTTTGATGATGCTATGTGCCTGTTAATATATTTTTTGTCAAAAGATAACGATTTAATACCATTATTATGGAGCATTTTTTATAATATGTCCAAGGCCATATTGGTTAGGGTTAGTCAATTTTTTAAGAAGTAATAAGTGTGTATCATTTCCCTCAAGTAATGACTAGTCGAATAGAGATTTCCTACGAGTCAACACATGATTCATATCTATTAGGTTTATTATCTAGAAAATATCATTTAGATAAAGTTCCACTATTGTGTGTAGAAAATATATTATTTAATACATAATCGAGCTCTTAAAATTCTATTAACGAGAAAGACTAACAATCCTCAACAATTTGGGCACACCTTAAAGTAATGCTTTGGCACACACTAACATTTCTTAGCAACCCACATGTCTTGAACATATTTGTACCTAGAACATCTTGTGATGACACTGACACCCAAGCACATGGTGGCATGCGCTAGCACGACATGGAACTCTCCTAGCATGTGTTGGCATGTTGCATATAGTCCCTAGCATGCCCTGGAACACCTTGGTTGAATGCATTGACATACATTAGCACTTGGCACACAATGCCACTTGGCATGTATTGGGACCTATTATTAGTGTGCCTAGCATGACCCTTTTCAAAAAGATAAAGTCCTAACTTATTAACCCTCTTATTGGTTCTTCCTTTTGTTGCCTTGACACATATTGACATACCTTGGCACCCTACGCCACATCCTTAGCACCTAGCATGTATTGGCATATTTTGGCACTATTAATTGGCACGTGATATAATTAGCACACCCTGGAACTCCCAAGCACACTTTGGGAATTCTTAACATGCCTTGATATTCCCTAGCATGCCTTACCAATGCTTAGCATACCTTGTCACTCCCTCCTTGGCATGACAACAAACACTGGCCATTAACACTAGTCTCTGGCAGTACACATTCCTCATATTCATTAACTTCCATGAATTTTTTCCTAGTGCATGCTCCCTTAATTTTTTTTCCTAGTACTCCTTAACACTCATCAACATGAATTATCACTCTCTAGCACACCTTAATTAGCACTCTTAAACATTCCCTTCCACTTCATAACATGCATAACACTAGTCCCTGACACATATTGGTGCTTGGCACGTGTTGGCGCTTGGAAAGTCTTAGCATGTATGGAATACGTTGAGATGCCTTTGTATGATTTAGCATGGTTTAATATTAAATTTATTTTTGATGATCAATTGTTGGAAAGTAGATGAGAAGAAACAAAGGAATAATTGGCACTTAGAATGCACTAAGACTTTGCACTTGGCACCTATTTCCGCCTATTGTTGGTGTGCTTAGCATGCCCCTCTTGGAAAAGGTAAATTGATGACTTATTAACCCTCTTATGCGTTCAGTTCCTTGTAGTTTTTTTTTTCTCCTTTTTGTTGTCTTGACAGTCCCTGACACGCATTCACACAACCTTAGCTTGCACATCATGGCATGCCTTATCACTTGGCACATCTTAGCATGTTTGACATGTATTCCCACTATCTGGCACATCAAGGGGGTGAAGAGAGATGTAGTCCTAAAGTAGGTCAAGTACGAGGGTCGAGTAAGGGTTTCTAAAGGGAGGTCATGATCATCCTCCAAGAGCAAGATCATCATGTGAGGGTTCAGAAGAATGTTGCATACCTTAATGGTCAGTTTGCGCTAGGAAGTAGGATGGCATATTGTTGGTTCTCTTCTAGTATATCGAGCTTAAGAGAGGTTTCTCATGAGAATATGAGCATGTGATTTCAATAGTGTCTTTGTGTGAAGGCCGCATCAAATTCTGAAATGTTGAAATTTGCAACCAGAAATAGTGAGATTGGAAACCAGAAAGGACAAAAAAAAATGCACCCACACTGGTGAGGAATTTTGATGCACCAGGAGTGAGGAATGTGGGGCATTTAATTTGTTTTTCCTTTAAATAAATTGTAATTTCATCTCATAACAACTTGTGTCAATTAATTAATTCATGATGACCAAGTTAGCTCAAGAAATTCGAGTTGAGGGTCTAATATGAGGCATTTAGAGGAATTATAATATTTTTGGGGTCCAATTGAAGTTGATGCATTAGTGGGGTGCAAATGTAATTAACTCAATTAAATGAGTTAAAATCAGTTTAACTAGTTCTAACTGAGTGATGAGCTAGTGAGAGGTCCAGTGAATTAAATTAGATTTAATTCACAATGAGTGATCAATCAGATAATTGATAATTGACTATTAATAGTTACATGCATGTCAGTTTCGAGGAATACCCAGTTGAGATAGAGGTTAAAGAAAACATAACTATCAGTTATATTCAGAGAAAAATTCCCATGTACAATTATAAAGTCATTGGGATGCCATGATGGATTGCGCAATCAAGGAAGGTTGATTTTCCTAATTAATAAGGAGTTAATTCCCTAGGAATTGCATGAGCGAGGCAGGCTAAAGTAAGGATGAGAATTGGCTAAGTACTAGACCGAGTTTTCCTAGATCAATAGGAGATAATTGACAGAGTGCTGGAGAATCTCATGAGAGATTAAGCATTGTATTGTTTCATGATTCCTTGACTTAATACATAATAGAGATAGAGGGATTTTGATTAGTTGCTTTCCCCAAATACATCATGTTGTTGTGCAATTGATAATTTATTTATCTTACTTATATGTGATTGTGCAATCGTGTTTTGTTTCTGTAAATTGTAGGAAGGATTCAATATCTTGTTTTAGTAGATTACAAGATCAAATTGAATCTCGTTGGTTAGATTTTCTACATGGTATCAGAGCAGGAATTTTTTGGGCGGCGATTTTGTAGATAATATCTGAAGATTTGGTGTAAAATTTTCGAAAACAAATAGAATATTTGGATTCCTTGCAAAAATATACCCAAATGGAAAAAAAAAAAATCGGTCAAATTGGAGCTCGGATGAGGGAGATATCATCGATTTAAAATCAAATCTTTTTTAGAAACTTTTTGTAACTTCGGGACAATTACATTGTGCATGAGTCAAGAACCTATATGCACTTGAGGTACTAGATTCATGCAAAGCTTTGAGGAGAAAGGCAGAAGTTAGAGACATGGTGGTTTAGAGGGAGCATAAATTACCTCTCAACATGCATCCTCATGAGAAGTAGTCTTAGAAGGTTGTGGAGTAGCTACCACAATTGGAGAAGCAAAGAGGAGACTGAGTGGAAACGTCCACTCAAGTAGAGACCTCCATGAGGGGGAGATTTCAAGCCATATGGGAAGAGGGAGAAGCCATACCTTGAGGTGTAAGGTGGGGTTATGTGTAGACATAATCCCAAGATAAGAAATTTGGGCAAGGTCCATTGAGATGGCGTGTCTCATGGATCAAACCTGGCTATGAGGAGCCCATAGTACATCAGTAGTAGGAAGGATCAGTTATATTGATGTAGTCATATGTCAGCAAGACAGAAATCAAAGTGAAAAATGTCAAATATTGGAGCACAAATAAAGTTAGCAACAGTTCAAAGGGCACGGATGCAGATGTTAGAAGCAATGTATAGAATCCAGTACTAGACAGGTGCAGTAGCTAGCAACAGTCAGAAGACTCTGATGACAGATGCATTATATTGATTTAGTTTTTCAGAGGCTATTCAATTTCAGGATTTGCAGGTGCAAATAACACTAGAGAAGTGTGACATGCAGAACATTCCAAAGGTATCGGATGGGAATAGATTGAGTTCCTTTCTTGTTGAGAGGGAGTGTTGAAATTTGCAACAAGAAACAGTGAAATTGGAAACTAGAAAGGACAAAGAAAAATGCACCCACACTGGTGAGGAATTTGAGACATTTAATTTATTTTTCCCTTAAATAAATTGGAAAATAAATTGTAATTTCGTCTCATAACAACTTGTGTCAATTAACTAAGTCATTATGATTGAGTTAGCTCAAGAAATTCGATTTAAGGTGATCGAGGTGGATATTGGTGGCCACCCGCCTATTCCACTTGGGCCCTCACCATTGTCTCTCTCAGTTTTTCAGTTTCCTTAATTATAACACAATTTACTATTTTTGTCAGTTTTTCGGGTCCTAAACTTTCGAAGCCGTTTTGAGGCCCCAAACAATGTTTTTTGGGCATGAAAGGTTTGGTGATTTCATATAAATTTTATTAGCAGTTGTATTCCTCTGAGAGATCTTTCTAACAAGGTATCATGTGCGTCAAACGAAGATCAAATGACCAAGTTATGACCCTGGGAAGTTGGTTGCCCAACTAACCCCAACGGAGCTCATAAACTCTTGGTGTTACATCTCCTGAGGTTAGGGTTTTGGTTGTTTAGGGTTTTATCTTAATTTAAATAATAAAAAAACCCTTGATCCTTATTGTAACACAATTCAGAGGAATATAACTATCATTTATATTTATAGAAAATTTCCCATGTGCCATGATGGATTGCGCAATCAAGGAAGGTTGATTTTCCTAATTAATATGGAGATAATTCCATAGGAATTGCATGAGCAAGGCAGGCTGAAGGAAGGCTGAGAATTGGCTAAGTACTAGACTGATTTTTCCTAGATCAACAGGAGACAATTGGCAGAGTGCTGGAGAATCTCAAGAGAGATTAAGCATTGTATTGTTTCATGATTCCTTAACTTAATACAAAATAGAGATAGAGGGTTTTGAGCAGTTGCTTCCCCAGATATATCTTGTGTTGTGCAATTTATAACTTGTTTCTCTTACTTATATGTGATTGTGCGATTGTGTTTTGTTTCCACAAATTGTAGGAAGGATTCGGTATCTTGTTTTAGTACATGATTACAAGATCAGATTGAATCTCGTTGGTTAGGTTTTCTACATGAAATAGAAGAGAGGGTTGATACCATCTTTCATTGTGTTGGTTAGTAGGCTGCAAGGTCTGTGATAAAGACCAACATAAATGGAGGAGGGCTTGCACTATAATTTAGAGCCATAACAGAAGTCGACGCAGGCGTAATATTGACTGAGTTAACCCTAGTTTGAGGATCGACATTGAGATCTGAAGTTCATGTCAAGATTCAGTCAAAGAAATATCCAGAATCTATGGATCCATATGAGCTAGGTCAAGTCTCTTATGGAGGCAAGAGTCGTGTTTTTTCTATGTGTGGATAGGGTTTTTTCTACAACAATTAGAAGTACATAAGCAGAATTCCCTAGTTATGACAGTTTCCTAGCATGTTTAGTTCATAAGGTATGACTTTAAGACTGTGAAAAATTTGCATAGAAGAAGATGGGTTGTGACCCTTAGAGCGAGGTTTATTTATGCAATAAAGACTGCAAATCTGGAAGATGGTTTGCAGATTTAGTATGTGTGGAGACAACTGATCCAAAGGAGGGTGGAACCTGAGCAGAAGATTGAGCATGAAAAATAAATGTGCCATATGAAGAATGGATTGAAATGCAGAGGAGTTGATTTTGGTGGACTTTCCATAGAGTTTTAGACAAAGATCTAAAGAAACCTATAAAAAATTGGTGAATGGACTGTTAGTGGCTGATTTGTGACCCTAGTTCACTCATCTATATATTGTTAGAAGTATGATAAGAGGAGTAGTTCATATTTTTTCATAAATTGGACAACAAAGATCAAATTGTCGATACACAAGAACAATGATCTTGAGAGGACTCAAACCATTGTTAGGTGGCAGATTTGAAGAGCCCTAGATGAAGACAACATTGTGGGCCCTAGATCAGTAAAAGGAATTGACTGTGGTTGGGCAGATTGATGGTAGGCCAAGTACAGTTGGAGGGTTGTTAGGTTACTATCAAAGAAGAGCCCTGACTCTTGTTCTGGTGAAGGAAAACAAAATTGGTAGAAGGGAAGATGTACAGGGCCTAAGGACTTGTAGACTTTGAAGGACTAAAGTAACAGTCAAGTGGGCCAACCAACTAGCCCTAGTTCACTATATTGTAGAGGATTGATTCAGTGAGAAGAAGGGCAGCCTCCATAGCCTTGGACTTCTCATCTTGGAGCTGTAGTATGGCAAAAGTGAGCATACCAAAGAGTTGTTCACAAATGGAATTGTGAACAACTTGTTACCACTCAAACTAGTAGTGGATCTAAAAGGGGTTCCTAAGAGGGCAACTGCTAGGACAAGGGAAACAATGGAGGCTTAGCCCATTGTCACCACAACTAAGGCTCCTTTCTCTTCATAGACTTTCACCGATGGGTGGAGTCACAATAGTTTAGGAAGTCACTTGTAGACTATAGGTCAATGAATAGGTGGGAAGTGACCCTCGAAACCCTTTCCCTAAGATAAAATAAAGAGTGGGACTTTCTTTCCTTTTAAGCAAGGGAATTATCTTCTAGGGAGAGAGGAGAGGGATTGAAGGGTTGAGGGAGAAGAATAAGACTTATGAAGGAGGTTTGGATCCCTCATATGGTGGAAGGGAGGCCTTATCCTTTGGGAGGTTGCTCAAATGTAGGAAATAAGAAGCCAAAGGAAGATTTTCGATGTTATTCAATCAAACAACCCATGCTGACTATGCTCACGAAGTGGTTGGGAATGGAAACTTTGCTTCTATTTTATAAAAAATTCCAAAAACAGCTCAGCGCGGGCAGTCCACTGGGACAAAGCGCCAATGGGCGCAAGGCCGAGTGTTAATTTCTCTGTGGGCGCAAGGCCATAACTGCATGCTAGCACCGACCCAAAATCATATGTTTGTAAAGAGGAAATGTTCTTCTCATGGCAAGGGATGCAATGACACTTTTTTCAAGGCATGACACTACATAGAAGTCACAGAAATGGCCCTCCAATGTTCAGGATGGGGATTGCAGGGACGGTGACAAAATGTTGTTTAACACTTAGTTTTAAGTTTGATTGGGTGGGTATATTACTCTTAAGTGATAATAGTTTCAGTTGGTAGTAATATTTATAATGATATCAAATGTTTGGCATTTTATAGTAGCACCAATCCAAAAAAATTTGGTTTGTTATTCCATCATACATAAACACAATAATATTCTCATCTTTCAGTCTAAATATTTTAATGATTTAATATGCATGCCAAACACCAACTCGTAAATGAGTGATTCAACCCTAGTAGAGTTATGCCAAAGTTATAAGTAACATAAATTGAATGCGTCAAGAGTTTGAAATATTCATATAATCATAATCTTACCCTACATGGACATCTCTATGTAGCTTAAATACCAAAGTTATATAAGCTAGAAGCATAGCTTTAACATCTTTAGATCTACACACATCTTCTTTGAGCCAAAGGTGATTTTAAAAATATGGTCTATTTGTTAATTTGGGCAAAGAGTGGTATCTATTAGTGGTATATTCTCTACCAAAATCATCAAAAAAGTACATCGAGCCTCATCTTGTGAAGTTCATGGCATGTAGGTGAGGAATGAAACAAAAAGGATGCAATTCCAGTGAGCTACTTAAAACTCCCCCAACCTCACTAGTGAACCTCTGCCTATGAAAATATTTATCATTGTAAATCATATATAACCAAATGTATCAAAGCACATCTAATTCAACTTTAGATATATCTAAAATTGAGCTAGACATGTGCTCATAATCGTTTGCCCAGAAACATAGCAATTGCTTCATTACCTTACATGTTAGATTTACAAAACGTGCATTATGTAGACCTTAGTATGGACAACCATGCAAAAAATCATTTGATGTCTATAGTTTTAATATCCAAAAGATCCAGGGAAGAGAACAACCCAATGAGTTCCAAGATTTTCATATCTAAAATTGAGCTAGACATGTGTTCCTAATTGTCAGCCCAGAAACATAGCAATTTCTTAATTACCTTACATGTTAGATTTATACAATGTGCATTATGTAGACCTTAGTATGGAAAACCATGCATAAAATCATTTGATGTTTATAGTTTTAATATCCAGAAGATCCAACAAAGAGAAAAACCCAATGAGTTCCAATATTTTCATCTTCACCATTTGTAGATAACATAATCTTGCTATCAAATGGAATCCATATGCATCAACAACCCCATGGAATCCCACAAAGCAAAACAAGAGAAAAATACACACAATGAACATGACAAAATCCTTCATAATCTTCCTAGCAAATGGAATCATGAATCCATGATGCATCAACAACCCCATGGAATCCCAAAAATCAAAATAAGAGAAAAATACACACAATGAAAATGAAAAAATCCTTCTTAGTTTCCCTTCCCTTCAAAGGACTCAAAATTTATTTTGCATTTTGGAGAGAACCTAAGCATTAAATTTATAGAAATTTCCTCCATAGTATGCTAAAATTCCTTCATATAATTGACAATAAGGACAAAAATCAAGAAAATTTGAGCCATTAGAGGTGTAATGTATAATCAATTGTTTGAAGAAAAGCTAACGTATAATCAATTGTTTAAAGGATTAAGAACAAAATGAGGGAAATTCAACTAATGGTATTTCTACTTTTGAAGTCAATATGTATCTCTCTTCACCATGTTGGCTAACCAATTCCCATGGGGAGGCATGGTTAGATGATTTTGGATATTCCTACCATATAAACTCCCCATATTGAATTCTTGATGGTCTATGAATAATTCAAAATCAAAACGATTGGGAAGTCTTCACTATGCCCTCCAACTTGACTTCAAAATACTTATACATGGGCAACCAGGTTTAAGTCAAGTGTGATTGGCTACCTCCATCATAAACTCAATTTAGATTTTATATTTTAAACTTATATTCTATAGTTATAGCAATCTCTACCTCCATTGGACAAAAATGAGAGAGGAGAACACATATTCCATAAATGCATTTACATTTTAAAAAGTAAATAGTATACATTCCATAAGGAAATGAATAACAAGAAAAAAAAAAAATTTAAAATCTCTCCCCCCTAATCATAAGGTGAGTAAGTTTCTCTATAAGGATGAGATCTTAGATAAATTAATTAACTAAATTCGTACCAACAAAATTACAACTAAATGTTCAGTAAAAAAAAAATTATTTCACATATCATATAATGTCAGAGATGTTGTGATTTGAACGGTCTTGTCAATGAGATTACTTAATGTGAAGGTTGGTGTGAAAATGAAATTAATCCTATGAGAATTATTATTGATAATGGGATTAACATTAAAAAAAAACCAAAAGACCAAAAGTGTTTCATTGATACTAAGAAACCTATTATCTATATATATTTTTTAGAGTTTACTTTTGTATTTAAATATTTCTTTAGAATTTTATATTAAGAAATTATATAATGACCTAGGCTCATAGGGTTTGCAATCATGTTTCAGTATACATTTTAAACATTTATATATGAGTTTTAAAGAATATACATTTTGAAAATTTATATATGGGCTTTAAAGGATATAATGATCACAGATTATAATGGTTAAGAATATATGTTAGGGTATTTAAAGAGAAATCAAGCTTTATGTATGATGTGTAACCTATTTATGAATCAGAGATGAGAAATTGATCATAATCAACCTTGGAGTGGCTCTTTTTGAATCATTTTCTTTGAACCTTCAATTCGCCTAAGAAACCCAACAATGATTTAAATGGTTCTAGGAATATAAAGTTGGCATCTCATGTTTCTTTGCAATTGGAAGCAACCACACGGGAAGCCATGAAGAATAAAAATAAAGTTCACATGAGTGGGAGAGGTTTATTGTGATGAGCGGACAATTATTATTATGTTTTGAACCTCTTTACATGATTATTATTACAGTTGTTGGGAAGGCGGTAAACAAGTGCATGAAATAGTTCCAAAGATCGATGGATTCCTCCTCCTTATTGAGAGACACAACGAATTATATCATTGTCCTCTAAACATAGATAGAAGTAATGCAATCTTTAGTGAATAATTCTCATGTGCATGCCTAACATGTGGTTTAAAGTTTTGTTTTATGCTTAAAAAATCTAGTTTACTTCTATGCCCCTTGGAGCTACTAAAGGATATGTATTCCTGTCAACGATTGTGCAACCCCCATTTCTGTATAGTTTCCTATCCCTATGCTATTGCCTTACGACGTTTCCTTTGCAAGATGCGGTGCAATTGCTAGTTTTAAAACACTACAAAATAAGATGTATATCATTATTATTTCATATACACAAAATCACAAAATTCAAAATGTACTTTATAGTAAAGGAGAATGTCAAGCAAAGAAACATATTTATTTGGGAATATATTTATTTTTATTTTTATTTTTAAATTTAATGAATAAAATTATTATTTGTTTGTTTGTTAAGTTATGTGAGTTCTGGCATGTTTAATCAGTGGTTTGAGTCTCCATTATCTAAGGGTATTTAAGCTCTCTAAATTAGGAAAGAATTGCATCCAACGTGAGCCACACTAGCCTTTAGTATGGTTGAATTTTTTCCCACGGAGTTTCGAACCAATGATACAAGTCACCTTTACACCACAGAGTGCGTTAACAAAACACTCTATCACCATCTGCTAGGCTCAATAAAATTAATTATAAATATATTAAAAAATAAAATAAAAAATATCATATAACCTACTAATTCTCGTGAGTATGAACTATATTAGCTCGTTCAAAACTCATTAGGAATCTATAAGATTTATGTGATGGATTGAGAAGACAAACCTCTACATAATTCTACTCATAAGAGCCTCCATTCAAATATCATATAACCCATTAGAATATTTGTATGGTGATTTTAAAATTGGATATCATCCTTTCTTATTCAAAGAAATTTATTATAAATATTATTTAAAGAACAAAATTAACACCCCCGATGGGGGTGATCGTTTAAGGGGCTATTGTTGGTGCATTGGATTTTGGAGCTAGAGGGGCCTCCACACACCGCACGAATGCAATGAATGGGCTTCGGAACCTGCATCTTGCTCCTCGTGAGTTGAGTTTAATATCACACAAGGACCAACAAGAAATCATTCGTAGGCGTTGGGCGATGAGGAGAGAGTGCTGAGAGAGAACGAGGTGTGGTTTGTTTTCTTCTTGGCTCAAGTTGTGGCTTGGGGTAGCAGAACAGGACGAGGCTGTTGAATGTTGAATGCGGAAGGGAGGGAAATTGAGGCCTGCATCCAACATGGCCATGGGATTGGGGGACGTTTTCTTTGTCCGACGTAATGGTTTATTTGGTCTTTGGCCTAGACTGTGTGGGTTGGGTGCAGACACAAAGTTTTCCTCAGCCCGACTTCTTCTTTGGTTAGCGCACACTTCACTGGATCGCTAGTCGGATGGGGGGAGCAGTTTCAGGTGCCTTTCCTGGGGATGTATGAGTTTTTCGGGCCCCGGGACTTGTGTTGTGTCTTCCTACGTCTTCACTACTCGTCATTATGGTGTTGGTGCTCGAGACTTCGAGATCCTTCTCAGTTGGGTAATCGTGTTCAACAAATCTGGAATTTTCAGTGGTGTGTTATTTCAATATTGTCAATTCAATGTCTAGTGGGGTGTTTCTCAGGTAAAGCAGTACGCAGTCCATGGCAGTGATGCAGGTGGTTTTGGATTTGTTAGTATGCCTCGATAGAGAGGGCAGGTCTGCAGGGGGGGTGCTGGGCCACACATGGATGTACGCCAGCAACATGGGAAGCCGAGCTCGGACTCTGAGTCAATTGAGAGTCGCCACTCCGCTACAAACATGGCCCTGTCTCCAGCTTGCTCACTGAGCCACGTAGAAGTCTGTTCACCTTGGAGTCCATCGTGGCCGGCCAGCTTGATCACATACATCTCAAAATTGATACGCTGAGGGAACAGAGGTACGAGGACATGAACGAATTGGTTGCCTATATCAACGACCTCGAGCATGTGCATAATTAGACCTTTGACTCTGTGGAAGGACTCTGGTGCCAACAACAACACACAAATGACCATCTTCGCACCTTGGAGATTTAAGTGGAACACATTGATTACCATATGCATGAACGTGATTCTCTCTTTGCTACACTTCGAGCGTTTCCTCCCAATCTCCATCCTTAATGTGTAATTCTGAGATTTGTAATTTTTTTCTTTTTGTGTCGACAGTAACCAAAAACACCGACTATCTTGGCTCCTCTTCAGGTTTCTTACTTTTCAAAGCAAGACTTGTGCTAGCTCTTAAACCAATCTATGTTACTATATTTTGTTGGTGGTAATGTAATTTTTTGACACTTATGCTATGATAATTACATCGGAAGCATTATCTTTACTGGAGTGGGGTGGGGTGACACTGTTCACCCCACCCAATCATAACCTTTTCTCATTGCCCTTCTGTGCAGTGAAAAATTGACAAGTGTAACCATCCTACATTATATCAGATATCTTGGCACCCTTATGTGCACTTCACAAGTGTAACCATCCTACATTATATCTGATTTATTGGCACCCTTATGTGCACTGAAAAATTGAAAAGTGTAAAATTCGTATAACTCAGACTGTTGCTCATCCATTCCGTCTTAAAATACGTGCCACGAGCTTTCATCCTGTTCGGCAGTTTAGGTTTCGGGAACCCTTAAGAGTATCAATGAGCCTGATCAATGATCAGGGTTTCGAGAAGCTAAGGGCTTCCCCTGGAGGCGAATAGAAGGTGGTTTTGTATTTACAAGCTTGAGGGAAATCAGGTTTCTTCAGTCCACATGCTTGCAGAGATACCAGATATTCTATCATTTCTAGACTCTGGTTGTAAAACAAGAGGGCCTATCGTATACAAGGCAGGAATTCTGCTCAAGAGTGCATCGATTATCTTCAGTTAAAAAGAAGGACCGCCAAGGCAACTCTTCATGCCAAAGAGAAGAAGTTGAACTGGTAAATTCAATGGGTGGGATTGATGAGTCGGAAATTCCATATACAACGAGGAATTGGCAGTTCTGCGCCATGATTTGTCATTCATTTTTATTTTTTTTAATAGATAGGAGAGTCATGGCTGGGAGAACTACTAGTAGTTTGGTTTTACTTCTTTATTTCTGCAAAATCCCCGCCATTTTTCTAAGCTTTTCAATTCATAAAACACTGGATCTGTGAATAGCTTAGAGTGAGCTTTCGATTCGATTCATTTGCTTTTAGTACCCTGCAACTTATTTTATTAAGAGTCTTGGATCTGTGGATGGACTAGACTAAGTTTTTTATTTCATTTCTTTCAACTGTCAAGACGCCATGCCTTATCTATCTTTACTGATTTTCAAGAAATATCTGATCCCAATAGACGCCACGCTACTGGATATTTAGTACTGGGTTTCATAAGGTACGCTTTGTCTAGTCACTGTTTTTTCGTACTTACGAAGCAAGAATGTGTGAGATCTTGCACATAGGGCAGGTTTTGGGAAGTCATATGCGATGAGCATGGGATCGATATCACTGGAAGGTATAGTAGAGACGGGGATATTTAGCTGGAGAGGATTAATGTGTACTACAATGAGGCCAACGGGGAACGGTATGTGCCCAGGGCTGTGCTCGTGGATCTGGAGCCCAGCACCATGGATAGCGTCAAGTCTGGTCCCATTGGCCAAATCTTTACGCCTGATAACTTCGTCTTTGGCCAGTCTGGTGCTGGTAATAATTGGGCCAAGGGCCATTACACTAAGGGTTCCAAGCTCATTGACTCTATTTTAGATGTTGTTAGGAAGGAGGTCGAGAACTATGATTGCTTGCAAGGTATGTGGATCTTCTCCTTCTCCTTTTCTTTGGATTGATTATCTGAATTCTCTGGTACTGATATTATAGATTTTACACTCAGTGTGTATTAATGTTCTTACTGCAAAGTAGCTGTGAAAAATTGTTAGTTCAAAAGATGATTTATGCCCTTTTTAGGGCTTATAGGTTGAAATTTTAACATATTGTCTCCAGGGTTTTAATTGTAAAGTATATAGTACCTATCCAAAGACAGGGATGGCACTGTTTGGCTTAAATGGACACAAAATTTGGTCTTAAAGGGAAAATCCACAAGTTCTTTAAAGATTGGAATTTTACTGAACACTGCCTTTTCTAATGGAACTATATTTCTATAGGGGCTGTATCGTTCGAAAACTTAAGTGAAGCTATAACAATTGCCTTTCCTATTGAAACGGTATTGTGTAAAAAATTAAGCTATAACAATGCTCCTTTGTGGCCTAGGTCTTCTATTCGGAGCTGTATCATGTAAAAAATCAAACGAAACGGAACGAAGAGAATATTTTGTCTCGAAAATCATCCAAATCCTAAATTGTCTACTAAGTCAAATTGCTCAGACATTACAGTGGAACATTTTGAAAAACTTGAAAGGAACAATCAAAGTCAGGACAAAAACTCTTCATTTCTAAAATTTCCAAGTTACTCAAATTGAAACCAACCCCATTATCTTAGTTTTATCGACTATATTTTAGTAGCAATTATATGTTGCATTTTTCATGCACTGCTTTTATCAAGCCAAGACCTTGTGTGCTGTCTTTTATCAAACTAAGAGTTACATTGCACATCATGTCAGGGACTCCGATATGTGTGATTTTAATCTTATTCTGTAGCTCTTACAGTAGTGCCTGATCCGCATTTAACAAATCTCACTTTAAGATATTCTGCCTAAACTTGCTCTACATTGATGGGCAGTGCAAAGTAATGTTCCACTAACTTTCTGGGAGGCAGGAGCAGGGAAATGCATTGGGGGGATTTTAGGAAACATCATAGAGGAAGTTGTCAAGGTTTTAGACATGGAGGAACCCCACCTGAATCACTAAAAACTAAAACATATGAAAACTGAAATACAAATAATCGAAATTTTATACGTATCAATATTCCAACAACACACATCATTACACATAATATAATAAATAATAAGTGATACATGCAGTGATATAACATAAATTTTAAGATAACTGATCTAAGAACATGTCAAATGACAAATAAACATCATTGCTTAAGGCAATGCCCATTAGTCTTTGCATCCAGTGGCTGCACGAAGTTATAAGGACAAACAAAAAAATGAAGGAAATGGGTAGGTTGAGAGCTGCATTCTTAAGAGAAAAATATGAAGAGGAATTTTTCATTGGCCTCACTTGGTTAACCACCCATCCTCCGAACTTCCAAAACCCTTGTGATGGCAACATAGTCATATTACAGAGCACAATGAACTGAGCGCAAGATTTGAGATTTTGGACAGAATTCTCAGCAAGAGTGTGGGTGTAGTTATCCATCAAACTTGGGATGTTCACTGCCACATTTTTGTGCTAAGTGGCAGAGTATCAAGGATGCTGCTGAGAAAGCAAGAAATATGGAAAGAGCAGAGGGAGATGAGGTGGGCACAACAACATGCACTGAATTTCTAAAAGCCTTTGGATTGAGTCGTTGCTTATTACTTATGGGGTATGTACATGGTTGCCCATGATTGGATAGTTCATTTGCATTTAATACTCAAGAAGCTGCTCAAAATACTGCAGCAGCTCTTGGCAACCTATTGGTTCTAGATTTAGTTGAATCGTGAAATATCCATGTTTACACCAACTTTATTCCAAAGTGTCGACCAGAGGACGATCTAACGAGTACCCAAAGTCTCTCGAACCCCTAAGAAAAACCAGAATAGACCATAAAATAAAAACTAAAAGGAGCATAGCCATGAGAAAAATAGTCTTGATTTTTTTTTGTTTGGTTGGTTTCTTTCTGAAACCAAGAATAGTATGGATATTTTTTAGGCTTAAATACTTTATGGTATTTCTAATTTTGCTATAAAATCTTTCAAAGTGTGGGTTTTCATTGCTTATGGTTGGGTGATTTTCTTACCAGGTTCGTGCAGCACAGACATGTATGCCCCGCCTATCAAGATGGTGGGAAAAAGGAGTGACATCAAATATGGTAGAAGTTCATTCAGCCCAGGAATTGATTGATTCTCTTCTAAATGCTGGAGACAAGCTTGTTTTTTTAGATTTCTATGCTCCTGGTTGTGGTGCCTGCAGATGTGTCCATCCTAAGGTATGTCGGAGGATTGAATCATTAACCAGTTTGTAATATTGTTCTATCAAAATGTTAATTTTTGAAGTAACTATTTTAGCTGTTCCTAGTGAAACATGCCTTTTGATGTATTCCATTCAAACAGCTTTTGAATGGGTTTCTCGTCTCTTTCCTGGAGATAATGTTCTCTGAAATATATTGTTTGAGCTGAAAAATTCTACGTCTCCTTAGCAGGCCCCATGTTCTCACCATGGATGTGCTCCTTTCAGTTTTTATTTTATGGTCTATTATGGTTTTTCTTAGGGGGTTTGAGAGACTTGGGGTACTTGTTAGATCATCCTCTTATTCTATTAAAAGAGTCTCTACATATATCCAGCTGTGACCCGACTTCACGCTGCAAACCTTCTTAAAGAGTGTGTCTGCCTCACAAATTGTGAACCCTGTAGATATGAGTTATGGAAATTTTCCAGAAATCTCTAAACAGGTCCGTGATCCTTTGGTTCCAATTGGAAAGGGCCAGATTGCATCTTTGATGAGAAACTGGATTATCCTTGTAAGCAGATTGATTCTCCTTTTAACAGTGTCATAACCACTAGGCATACTGATCGTATATATATCTTCTTGTTACAAATGTTTACCATGAGTTTTATGATGAACTTATATGGTATATTTCACTCAATGTTGCAATATAACTAAATTTAGTGGGCCAGAAAAAAATGCTGGATCTATTTCATCATAACAACTATAATTCTGCATTGTTGAGTTACATGATTCTTACCTAACATGTGCTTTTCTAAGCTTCAGTTCATGCTCTCTTTGGCAGTCACAGAAATACTTGTATTTAATAAATTTTTTGCAACATGAATTTTGAGTTCGTACTCAATGGTGCTAACCATTATCATTGCAAATAAATATTACAATAGTTCTGTCACTCTTGTCTTTATGCTCATATGTATGAGATGACATGGGTATATTACCTTGCTTGTTCTCTGATGGAATTTGTATGCAAGGTGCAAATATCCCCTGCATAGAGATGTTTGGCACATTTTCATTAGCAGTGGGAGCCACGGTATATGAAATTTCTTTACTTGAGCTATTGGTATTAGATTTGGAACTAAATATTCAGAAAATAATGACTCCAAATGTGGTTTTATAGGTTGGAATGGCATACTAGGCTCGCTAGGCTCACCGAGCTCTCTGGCATGCTTCGCTGTGGCATATGCATGAGGTATAACTACAGTTTACAGAAAGGTGGACCAAGATTTTTTTTTTTTTTAAAACAATCCAGCTGTAACATAGTAGATATGTTTTGCACTATGCAATCCCCTTTTGTTCCATTGATTATAGGACTGTTGAGATGTTAGTTTTAGATTGTAATTGACAATCCATTTTCTTTGGGCAGTCTCATCACAAGCCAAGGGAGGGACCTTTTGAGTTGAATGACGTGTTTGCCATTATCAACGCTGGTCCGATCATTGCATTACTAGCTTATGGATTCTTTAACAAAGGCTTTGTGCCAGGCCTTTGTTTTGGTGCTGTAAGTACTAGCCTCTATTTTGACTGTTGCTACCATTGAAATTCACAGAAGTACTAAATTGATAGTATTCTTTAAAGAATGATGTGATCACTGTAAATTTAAACCAAGTTTGATTTAACAGCTATGTCAAGGTGATTTTCAACAGCAGTATGTTAGTCACTCTATTATCAACCTACCGTGCATTTTGAAAAATTCCTCAGGGGCTTGGTATCACCATTTTTTGGATGGCATATATGTTTTTCCACGATGGTCTTGTTCATCGCCGCTTTCCTGTTGGGCCTATTGCTAATGTTCCATATCTTCTTAAGGTAGCAGTTGCACATCAGTTTTGTTCCTAATTTCCTTATCATAGCTCTATAGATTGCTTCATTTATCTGTGAGTTAGACATAGATTTCTTTCCAGTAAGTAGTGAATCTCATACAGATTTGTATAAATGCCACTGCACTAGGAATCAAGCTGAGAATAGACAACGAAACTTTCATGGTGATTTCGGTTTGGATTTGGCTCGTTAATGGTTGTTGTAACCATATACATTGTGCAAATAGCATGATCGAATACTTTGATTAGCTGCATCCTTCAAATCAATAAGATAGATGGATAGAAATAAGGAAGAAAAAGAGGAAAAGTTTGATAGTAGACAAGATCCTTGTTCCCATGAAATACCTGTGACAATCCATTTTCAAAAGTTAATGAGCATACAAATCTGTATATGGTCTTTCATATGAAATTTTTTTAATTTATCTATTAAGAAAGGTTTAAAAATTGAATATGACCAATGTTCTAAGTTCAGTTGAGTCAAAAGAATATCAGAACCTTGAAACGGATTTAGAATTACTTTTCTTTATAAAAAAAAATTGAAACTGTTGAAAATTTGATTTAAACAAATTTTAATGCCATTCTTAAGGTTTCCGATGTGGAGCATCATAAAGTTTCAATTGCAAACTCAGTGTTTATGTTTGTGTTTAATTTTCTAAACATCACCACTAAGTACAAATTTGTTTTGTTTTCTTTAGTACCATATGAAAAAATTTACAGCAAAGATAATAGAGATGATGAAAGAAGAAAACCTTTTTGCATGGCAAGGTGGACCCATTATCTTGACACAGGTATGTTATCCTCTTATAATAGTTTGTTACACTGTTCTAAGTATAACAATGCATGACACTTTGACCTGATTCATACTATTTTAGTATTTATTTGATTATTACATTGTTCTGTGTATAATGATGTATGCCACTTTGATTTGATTCATACTAATAAGCTATGGAACCCTGATTTGATTCATAGTCCTGTGCAGATAGAGAATGAATATCAACAAGTAGAGAAATATTATGGTGAGAAGGGAAAGTTAAATGCCAATTGGGCAGAAAATATGGCACTATCATTAAATAAAAGTACTCCCTAGGTGATTTGTAAACAAACCGATGCTCCAGACCCAATTGTGAGCAGTTTTTTTAATATCTTTTGCCATTAATATAAGTTTAGCTTTCCACATAAACTCTCTTTAGGAATTTGTAATAGTTTAGGGCTTTTACTGATATACAAATCATTTTTTTGTAGATCAATACCTGCAATGGTTTCTACTATGACTATTTTAAACGTATTTCTCTTGGAAATCCAAAGATGTGGACTGAAAACTGGACTGGATGGTAATGATTTCTGTATAATGTCAATTTTCCTTTTACACACATATCAGGTACTCCTTGAGTTTAATTTTCAATATGACACCAGGATCAAATTATACTAAGAACAATAAAATATATAGAAACAATAGCTTCAATGATGACTCTTTCATACAAACATTTCTCTAAATTCTAGAAGAAGAGGGTATGCCTAGTGTCTCAATTTCAGAAAATATTGTGGATCAAGGTACTCATTGAGAACACTCAGCAAGAACTATGGTAATCTGGAGGACTATCAAATGGAAGATGGCAAAGTCAGCAGTAATGTTCTGTATGACCGCTATAAAGAGAAGAATGGGAATAATTATGGGGTAGGAATTTAATTTTTCTAGATGCCTTGGATTATCACTTAGCTTACCTAACACCATCTGATCAGGTGGTTTGAGATAAATTCATCATCCTTGTGTGAGAAATTGAAATGAGGGTAGTTTCAAGTATGGCCAAAACCAATTTAAAAGTTACCCTGTTTTCAATACTTATACGGTATCTTCCCTATGTAGATTCACTTCTAGTAGTGAATACAAGGTGAAGTATGAAGTGGGTAGTGTAGGCATTAGGTTTTGGGTCTTCGAATGGCTCAAGGAGTTCAGTGGATGGGATTCTTCAAGAGTATTAGAATTAATGGAGGAAGCCTTTGGAATGGAGGGATTTTACATACTGAGTTTCATATCCCCTTTTGGCGTTACCTTGCACCTCCCGGTGCAATTGCTAGTAAATATTTTTAACCAAAAATACAAAATTAAAAAAATATCTTACAACCAATAAACTATTATATATAAAACACATCCTTTTTTTTCACTAACATAAATCTGAAGTTATGGAAGGGAAGAAAAAATGAAAAAGGTAAGGGGGGGAATTTGGTCTCACCACGTCATTTTGACATGTGACCTTTCCCAATAATAAAAGTAGGTTATCGATTATGAACGTCAAATTAGGATCCCGTAAGTATCATGGTAAAAATCGGTCCCTCTAACCGTCATTGGAAACTAGAAACCACATCCCAAAACCACTGATTGTGAGGCTTATGGCTCAACTTTGATAAAATCCCTATAAATTCAAAAGGCCAACAATAAAACCTTAAATCTGTGTGGTATCTGCGAACTAGGCTTTGAGCGTTTCAGTAGAAGGTTTTTGTGGGTTCATTTTCGTTGTCTATTACATAATTCTTTGGTTTCAGGTAATGGTGATGATGGGAAATTCATCGAAGGTCACAAAAGAATGGAAGAAATTGAAGATCCAGGAGCTGCATGATGAACTTTCTAAGAGGGATTTGAACCTCGGCGCTCCCAGTCCTTTGCCGACTGAATGCCTGGGAAATTCTTCAGATCTGCCAGAAAATGTCGTAGGCGAGGGCCCTGAGTCTAACATAAAATAGGTCGTTCCTCCATTAGAAGATGCACCAGAAAAATCTGAAGCAGTTAACGTGGAGGAACCCCCTTCTGGAGATGAAACATCCCAACTCAAGACTGTCACCAAGAAGTGCGAAGATTCGATAATGGCAGAGTCAGTGGACACCGTCACTTTCGTCACAGTAGTCATGGCATCCGTGGAGAAGCCGTCAAATGAGGGGGAAGATAACGAAGTCGCTAACGTTGCAGGGTCGTTACAGTTGTCGGACTTGGAAAAGAAGCACCGGCGTGCCGAGAGGTTTGGCTTGGCATTACAGTTGTTGGAGGAAGAGAAGTGCAATTCGCGAGTAGCAAGGTGAGAGTAAAGATTTTGTAGGCAACTGCTGGTTAATTTTATGTTAGGGTTTTTGTAGTGAACGAAGGGTATGCACTTACGTTTTCTTCATTAGTCATCTTTTGTTTCTGTTCCCTTTAGAATTTCAAGGGCTTGCATGCTGAATTTACAATTGAAAATTTACTTTTCAGAATCTGGGTAGTATGATGTGTGTGTAGAGTCTTATAAAAGTGAATTCTCAAAATAAATGTTTCAAGGAATATTTTTTTCTTCCTTTTCAAATCAATGAGATTTAATCCTGAAATTTTCAAGGCTTTATATGTGCCCTTTTGTGGTTTCAACCAGATCCATTTTAGACAAAGAAGAAAATCACACTAGCTACAGCCATGGCTCTGGTGTACTTTGAGCCTTCTAATTTGCATGGGTTTTTGTTGTGTATTGCTTGTTCTTTTTCAATTACGTAACCAACCTGCAAATTAAATTTTCCGACCTTCCTTATGAACAGACCATTAGCTTTGTTATCAAATATTGAAAAAAAAATCAGTGCTCTAAGAGAGATATTGATCTTGTGTTCGCAACACTAGAGTGCTCAGCAATTGGAATCAAATTTATAGATTAAGGCATGAATGCACAGCAAATAAAAGGCATACCATCCACTGAAATATTTTAATTTTAATAGAAAGTATGATGTATTCACAGTGGACAAATATTAGAGAGTAAAATATATGATAGAGAATTGCAGTGCTTTGGAAATAAAATGCATGAGTCAACCTTACATAATCTGGAATTCTCCAACACTTCCAGACTGTGACTACAATTTACCTATGCAAGTTTCCTGATTATCATGCTATCTTCTCTGTTGCATTCTCCTCTGTTTGTCTTTTTTGTGACAATTTTTGTTGTATCATTATATATTTTTATATTATTTAATTAAATGTATTCAAGACTTCTCTATAGATAAAGGCTAAAAGAAATTTTGTCTTCCTCAAGGGCTATTCATAAATTAAAGGTCAGTTAACCTTCCTAAAGTATATTTCTATTGTCCTGACATAGACAGTAAGACAAAACCTTGCTTTGTAGGAGATGCAGGTCTACAGGATATGTGAAGATTAACAAAAAATCTAACATTCAGTATATTTATCTTGCATGTTTTAGTTGATGTATTTCCTATATTTGTTGTCCCTTATAACCATGATGAGTTGTTTGCCTTTTGTTAGAAAGGGGTAATTCAGGGATAATTGTTGCACAAGACCTTAGGCTAACTTGGAATGTGTGTTACTGGTTTGTGAGAAAATTTATGAAGTTTCTCAATTTAAAGTTTTATTGTTGTCAACCCAATGTAACTTAGTGTTATTGCTACCTGATTCAAGAAAAAAAATGAAGTTGGATAAATAAGCTTATAGTGCATTGTATGAAGCTTTAAGACCCAAATTATTTGTTGAAGCCTGAATTTTATATTACCATGTTTTGATTAAAAATCTAGAAATATATGGTAGAATTTTTTTCCTTGAGATTTATTGTGTTATAAAAAGCCTTTTGATGATTTCTATTTTGAATCTTTATGTTTCTGCAGTACAAGAAATGCCATAAAAGCACCTGATTAGCATGGTAGCATGGTTGAAATTGGAAAATGGTCTTGTTGAACCTCCTTCAGAGGTTATGTTTACATGGAATTTACTGGTCCAGTTCAAGTAGCTTCTCTTGATTTAGAGTTGTGGTAACCCTTTTTTGAATATTTATGTTGGTGCAGTATAGCTAAATAAGAAAACTCTATAAAATCACCTGATTGGCATGATAGGATTGTCGAAATTTGAAAATGGTCTTGTTAACCTCCATCACAGGTTATATGGTTATATGGAGTTTACTTGACCCACACCTGTGATAAGTTATAACCATTGGAGGCTTTGTAATGATATCTTGAATTGAGTTTCATTCTTGTTTTGCATCTATTCCCTATTTATTTTCAAGTTGTATTTTTTTGATGTTATAACTTAATTTTCAACTTGTATGGTTGTCTGGGGCTCGGCATAAGTTTTTGGTTGGTTACATGTTTACACAGCAACTGTGTGAAGGCAAAAAACTCTTCTGCTTCATATTTGTTGTAACTTGTTTTATGATGCATCTATTGGTTGCAATAGTCAGTGCACAAAAATTCTGGAAGAAAATCAATTATTTACACACAGCAGAAATTTAAACGACACAGAAGCCATATTGCCACTACAGAACCATAAGCTTTATTTTCATGCAATCTTCATGCACAGAATTGAGGGCCAAGAGCCATTAAGACATGTTTCCTTTCGAATTTATGCCTAACTATACTTTAGGAACTATTTAAAGTGTAGAAAAATTTGGAACGTTAAGAAGCCATTAAACAGTTAAATAAGCCACCTTCTCCAGCAAATGTGAATCAGTGATTCAGACCTTGACTCCATGTTGACCTATTTCAGTTCCCAAATAAAAATGTGTTACATATCCTGGCAGCCCAAATTAACCTAGGCATTGGTTATGAAGGCACCATGCGGTGATTATGAATGTGTTGGAGTTGATATTCCTTTGAGAGGCCCCAACATGAATCCTGGACTGTTTATCTCTCTCTTAGGTAATGGTTATCAAAGTCTAGTGACTATCAGGAATAAAAAGTGTTGGAGTTGATATTCCCTTGAGAGGTTCCGACATGAATCTTGGACCACTTATCTTCCTCCAAGGTAATGGTTGTCAGAGTCAATCTCGCCTTTGCAAGTGCCACACACTACCTCCCAACTACGAGGACACATGTGGCTTTTCAACCCAACAACAAAGGTTACAAATCACAATTGTTGAGAATGTAACCCATTCAAAACGTGATGCAACCCTTGGTAGTGTTGAACAAAACCAAAATTCTATACAGCGTATGATCTCTATAACTAAATCCTGATCACAATGTAAAAATTCTCATCTCAGTTAAGATCAATGGAGAATCTATCAAAATCTTAACTAGAAACAAAATTTGTTTTTGGCCATGAGGATTGCCCATGAACCAGTGAGGCTCCTGTATCGTTTTGGATACTATGAAATCCCTGTTTACATTGATTCTGCAGTCAGAGGGCAACACCTCATGTGTGACAGATCATGACAGATCATTCTCAAGACTCGTACTGATACAGCAGCTAGCAGAAATGGGTGGTCATCGAAGGCATGGAGTGCAGTGGATAATCTCTGTATAGTATATATGATTAGCCTCTTGTTCTAGCACTAATTACTGTTGCAGACCTAGAATGCCACCCTTTGGAATGGTGGAAAAATATTCTTGTATGATTTAGGTTCTAGGGATTCCGGCATTTTCAAGGCTTATGTTTGTTTAACTTAAATGTTCAGCATCTCTGTTAAATATATGTTGTATTTTATTTTAAACAATGTTTGGCCATAATAGTGTTTTGTAAGTTTGGTGGGTTTTGTCATTTCTGGTGCTACTGGACTTTGCTCTAATATTTAAAGTGATTAATAGCTATGAAAGTAATTTCTGTATTGAATGATCAGTGCACATGGTCCCCAATCTTATCATTCAATATGTTTCATCTCTTAATTGACAGAAATTACCTTCGGGTATGTTTTATTGACAGATTTGGTGAGTCAGCAAATGGTACTCCAAAACCTACCTCTCCTGGACTAGGAGAAGCAAAAATATCGGAAGAAGAAAGAGGAAAGCAAGGGCTGAGAGGTTTGTTTTTCCAAAATTCAGGAATTTATTTTTTGTCTTCAGATTCCTGAGATTATGATGATGTTATTTTCCTTATCTTGTGTGTCTAATTTACCGTCAGCTTAATTTGCTTAATATTTTTTTCCAAAATTATGATATGCATTTGTTTTATTCCAGAATAATTGGAATCTGACAATGCCCAAAAAATTAAACATGTTTGGACTTGCTTTGCGCTCATCTTTTGATGATGAAGCAAAGAAGAAAGCATGTTTGGCTAGATTTGGAGTAGATGTGAAATCTGCTTCCTTGGAAGATGACAAGAAAAAAGCAAGGGCTGCAAGGTAAACTCTATTTCAATGATTGTCTTTGAAAGTATTATTTTTTTGCTTTGTATGTTATGATCAAGATCATATCTGTTTCTTGCCTTTGTGCTTTTCATAAATCAAGTTTTAATTGGAACTTTATTATATATGGAAGCATACCTGAGGGCAATTCCTTGTGTAATATTGAAAAATGATTGTAAATTGTCTGTTTATCTCAGGTTTTCCTCGGAATTGGATGGAAGCACTTCAGAGGTAAACGAAAAGCTAAAACCAGACCTGGCAGGGACTGTGGCATCAACATGAATGGTGAATGTAAGTTCCTTAATCCATAAATCCTAATTTAGTTTGATTTTTGTTGCATGATACAAAGAAACACAACTGATTACTTTATTTATGATTCGGGTTTGGGATTCCAAGGCAAAGATGCTCTTCCTGTTGCAGCACAGCACAATCAGGCAACGTTAGATACTGGATATGATAAAAAATAGGCTAGTGGGGCTACAAATTGCATTAAATTTTGGTTGAGGATGAATGCCATTTTGGTAAAATCATTAATTAGTTTTGCTTTTATGTTTTGGTTAGCTTTCTTGCTTCTGGTGTCTTTCTTTGCTACATTTTGATTTGTTGTTAGCCTTCCCATTTACCCTTTTTATAGCCTTCTCGTTTAGCTTTAATTTTTTTTGCCCCCTTTTAATTTAATATTTGCAGTGCTTACATTTACATGGAATATTATTTGTGTTTGAAACTTTTTTTGTTATTGTTGTGGTCGCTTAGGTTTTAACCATCTATTTTACATTTTTAAAAATTTTCTAATCTGCAAGGTCAAATTGTCTTTGGTTTTGCTTTGAATTGCTCCTCTATCCACCTTCTGTTGAACTTTCTTGAAATGCCCTAACCAGATTGGGAATGTCAATTGACAAGCAAAAGTAATATGATATAGAGGATTTGAACCAGTGTGTGAACTTCGAAATTGATGTTTTGCTAGTCACTTAATTTCTGTGGTGCGTCACATTCTCTGACTGGTGCTTCTAATTTTTGATGTTGAAATCTACTGAAATTTTATTATCGGTTATTTCACTTTGCATCAGTTATACTCAGTTTTTCCTTGTCTTATTTTTCTTTTCCTCTATTTCTGTTAGGTTCCCCGGCTTTTCTTTGTCTCTCTTTTGTGACATTTTTTCTTTTTTTTTTCTTTTCTTTCAATTGCCTCTTTTATTTAAAGAGTAACCAGTGCCTTCATGTCCTTTTGGTCATTTTAACCCAAAGCATTTCATTGTGGTTGCTACATTTTCTTGGCTAATGGTAGGATTTTGGGATCAGTTTAATGTTTTACTAGGCTTGCTAATAGTATTTTAGGAATGAAGCTCATTTGACCCACATAGACATGCAGTTTTGTGTTTTACTTAAAATGGCAGGGATGCAAATTCCTCATCATACGATCTAGTTGTACAGCTTATTTGGTCAAGGGGGCCAAGAAAATGGCAACTATATTTGGTCTTCGTTTTTCTTGGAAAATGACAAAATGCAATTTCCTTTTTTGACTTAGGTGAATGATTCATTTTCTCAAGATGGCCATGTGTTGTATATATTTACAATTGTAAATGGGTGACTTAATTGTATATGATATTTTGATAAACCTTATGTTCATCTTGATCTAGGTTAGACTGTGATGCAGTATATTTTGCCTTTTTTTCTAAAACTTTAAAATGTGGATTAGCTGTCAACTTTGACCTGAATATAGTTGTCCAAATCTATTTAGTGTATACAACATACCGTGCTGACTATATTTCCAAGGCCATATTTTAATATTTTGTGAATATTGCAGGTTTGGCATGTTTCATAGGGCATTTTCAAATGTGACAGTTTTGAATGGTCATTATAAGTGTGTTCCACTGCACATTTCATTTTAAGCTCGGATAGATTCCTAAAACATAGAATTTGACGTTTGTGGGTGAAAAAATTAGGATTTCAATGACTTGGGGTGCAATTGTGAATGTGTCACTTTCAATTTTTGCCGAACCTGAAACTTTAGGTTCGGAATTTGGCAAACCTAAAAAAAAATTGAAATTTGTCGAGGTTCGGCGAATGTCAAATTTGAACCTCAAACTTGAGCCCAAACCTGATCCAAATCTAATCACAAGTTGAACCTGAAGCCGAAACAGATCAAACCTAAACCCAAACGAAAACACAAATTTCAAAGAAAAAGATTTTCTGCAAGATTTATGTTGAAATATGACCTTGATAATTTTAGTGTCTTTTCATATGTTTGAGAGAATACGTAAAATGCTTTAAATTCTGAAACAGCCAATCAACAATTCTGCCATATCTGTAAATATAATAGTTGGTTAACGATAACCTTATCATTTTCTTTCTTGGATTCATGTTTTTTGTCTTTTCAAGGATTAAATTAGTAAGGCATTAATAATTTAATTATGTTTTTCATTGTTGGCTCATGTTATTTGGGACATGTAGGTCACATTGTACCATTGTACTCACAATAAATCTCAAACGATGAAGTGGTTGAGTAAGCCTTTTAAAGGTTCAAGTCACAAAGTGTCAAATGGACACTATGTAGGGGTGCATTTGGAGATGATAATGTATTTTGACATGTGCCCTCTAATGCCACGATAATCCCTAATTCATCAGAGTGTATTGTCTTTTAAACTTCAATCTTCTATGTGTTAACTTTAACAAAGTTGATTAATTTGAAACTGTATTTTAGTGGAAAAATTCACTGCTTTTTGGTGGAATAGTTCATAAATTATTTTGATCTTTTTTTGCAAGTGTACTGGTCACGATGATAAATGTGTGGTTTACTTCAGAGGGTTCTTAGTTATTTCTAGATACACTTTTCATAATTTTCTTTGAATACTTCTCTAGTGCTTTACCTTCATATTTTATCCCCTGCACAATTGCTCCCGAGGTCCATGTTGTTATGTTTGTTGGCTGTTTCTGTGGAAACTTTTTCCTGAGGTTCTGCAAGGTAAATCCAAATGAAAAAAATACTATTTTACATATTGAGATTTTTTCAAGACATTGTTGTGTGATACTTGAATTTCATAAATCTATATTTCTATTTCGTTATCTATATCAATATATAAGAACAGGATCATGGATTGTTCCTATTTCTCAAATTGTAGATTTGTTCCTTTCCTGTTGCATGTTGTTTTATATTGTTATGTTGTGATTCAAATTTATAGTTGTGCTTTCCAGTTATTCTCCTACATAGTACATGCTTTGATAGATTATATCAAAAGTCTTACCAATACAATAACATTGATTGTTGTATGTGGACATTTTTTTTCAGGATGGTCCATTACATAATCAAGATGAGGAGCTTGATCATGGAATTGCACTTTCTCTTTCTGAAGAACTAACCAAACCAGATGGTATATGATGGCAATTTCATTTTTTACAGTTAATTTTAGTTTAATTATATCATTTAGCTCGATGCTTTTCATATATTCAACTAAACTTTTGTTGCTTAACAAGACTTTGTCATTTCCATGTTTTAGTGAACCTGTTTATGGTTTGATACTCTCATACATCCTTTATCAAGTTACATGCACCCTCATTAGAAAAAACAAGAGAATTTTTCTTTCCATGACTATCTTTCTTTGTCATTGTTGACTTAAGAAAGTCTTTTAGCTAAGAAACTAGTTTCAAGGTTATGGCATAACTTGTCATATAAATTGAACAGAAGCTATATCCAAAATGTTAACTTGTAAACTACTTAGCTGGTTTTAGGCTTTCCATTTAAAATCTAGTTTAGTTTGAACTTTGAACGAGTTGTTCCATAGACTTGAATATTAAGATATTTTGGTGTAAGGATTAAAAATTAGCCCATAAGGCCTCTTAGTTATTCATTTATTTTATTTGAATATAAAATTTACCATTAAATTAGAACCACTCAGCACAAATACATCATAGATCAAGATCATACTTTGTAGAGCATCGTAGAATAAAAATAGGAGCAAGGACACTGAATTCTTTCAGTTTTCCTAGTTATTATTCCTTTGGTGTATCTTTGCACCTTTGGGGGCAATTTCTAGTTTAAATTCTAATTATTTAAAGGGTGCTAGCTCAATGGAAGAGCACTTGCTTGTATTTCTCCTGGTTCTTATTCATTTGGTGTATCTTTGCACTTTTAGGGCAATTTCTAGTTTAAAGTCTAATTCTTTAAAGGGTGCTAACTCAATGGAAGAGCACCTGCTTTACAAGCAGGAGGTTAGTGGTTCGATTCCATCGTGCCCTGATATTCATATATAGGGAATGACGAAGATGATTTTTTGGTGACGAATGCTCTTTTGACCATCACCAATGAGCTTATGGTGACATTTTTTGACCCTCACCAAAATATGAAATGGTGACGGTCAACGAACGCCACCATATATATGCATCAATAGTGACGACCATTAAAGGTCCTTCACCATAAATCGTTGTTGTTGATATGAAATGGTGAGGCTCATTGTTTGTCATTATAGTCAATATTCGTGACGGACCTTGATGTCACCAATGAGTTTATGGTGACGGTCAATGAACGTCGCCATATATATGCACCAATAGTGACGGCCATGAAAGGTCCATCACAAAAAATCTTTGTTGTTCATATGAAATGGTGACGGTCACTATCCATCATTATAATCAATATTCGTGACGGACCTTGAATGTCACCACAACACATACTTTCGGCGACGCCACCTTTGGTGACGAAGGCTATTGTCCGTCACCATTGCTCATATGAAATGGTGACGGTCACTATCCGTCACTATAAATCATTATTTGTGACGGACCTTGAATGTCACCACAACACTATACTTTCGGCGACACCACCTTTGGTGACGTTCAATTTTTTGGTGACGGAGGCTATTGTCCATCACCATTACTCATATGAAATGGTGACGGTCACTATTCATCACTATAAATCATTATTGGTGATGGACCTTGAATGTCATGACAACACCTATACTTTCAGCGATGCCACCTTTGGTGACGTTCAATTTTTGGTGACAAAGGCTCTTTTGACCCTCACCAATGAGCTTATGGTGACCATTTTCGCCCCTCACCAATGCGCTTTTTTCTTGTAGTGTTACAAGTACTTCCTCCTTAAAGGCCTCTTGAAATCATTCCAACTTAAGTCCTCTATCCTAATTTATCTGACCCACTTAACATATTTCCACCAGATATATGATTTACCTCTCAAGCTAAAGATAGATACTCTGGCCTTCATATTATCTGTGTAATTATGCAACTCAAAAAACTTCTTCATCCCATAAGCTATAGTATAGTCTATTTCACCATAGATACATTTTGTATTCATTTATCAATAAAAACATGGATATATCCATACATCATCACTGATCGAATGCATTCTTACAAATAGCACAAAAAGAATAGAAATAAAATGGATATAACATAAATAAAATCCATGCATAAACTAGTACATTTGCATAATGAATACCAGAGGAATAATCTCTTCATTACTGAATGTAGAAACCAACCAGAGATGTGACTTCTACAATCCAACCGACCATAGATTGGCTAAGCCAAGTCTCATTTCAGCCATTCACCCCCATGCCATATTCAAATCATGAATGTGGGATCACATTAAACACATCAATCACAATCAATCTAGGGCTTCCAAAGGCCAAACTGCATCAACCCTCAACTAGTGATTCCACCTCATGGTTGGACATCACAACCATCATGGATTAGTCTCTATCCAAGATGCTCTAGGGCTCTAGATTTTTGTTCCAACTAGGGCTTCTATAACTAGTAACTCAACCCCAATGGTTACAGGGCTTCTATAGCGTTTGTCCAACCAGGGCTTCCAATACTAGTAACTCAACTCACCTAAGGCTTCCAGAGCATTTTTCCAACCAAGGCTTCCAGGACTAGTAACCCAACCCAAAATTGTTTGTTGGGCTTCTAGAGCATTCATCCAACCAAGGCTTCCAGGAACTAATAACTCAACCCAACAGCTAAAGGGACCATGAGAACCAAGCATAAAAAATCAATGGAAATAAACCCACAACACCATGTCTATCTAGTAAATGGCAAGGCTAGGAAAATCCACATGCATACACCATGCATGCCAAAACTAGTGAGGAAAACATACATGCAACTTGGTACTTGCTATAGATGTTGATCCCAATGCCTTATTGCACTTTCATGTTCTTACTTTTCCTTCTTACTCCAAATCACAAAGTATCCACACTCTCCAAGAGTGCTCCAAGAAAAATCTAAGTATCTAATAGTATGAGAGAGAGAGAGAGAGAGAGATATAATAATGAGGGGGCTCCGAAAATTTACTGACAAAAAGTACCAACTAATCCTCAGAAGCCTTTTTATTAATGAGGCCTCGATTTTTATTTTCCATTATTTTCCTTTAATTTCATCCTCACATGCAACCTATGACCTTTCACCTTTCTTTTCTCCTATTTTCCATTATTTCCATAAATAAAATGCTAATTAATGCCTCATGCCTTTCCAATGCCTTTGTCATTTTTCATTAGCCATAATAACCGAAATGAACACTTGCTAGGATGTTTTTTCCCACCATGTAGCTTGCAATACGTGTCCCACCAAACATGGTTATTATTTTAACTTTATTACATGGAATTTTCATGAGGGTTGTTACATAACCCTCCCCCTTGGGGAAACACCATCCTCAGTGTTCAATGACACCTACAAACCAACAAACTACTAAAAATAAAACATACTACCCATGGAGCTTTAAAACATAGCTCGTTTCAATATTTACAATGACCACTACTGAAACATGACAAACATACCATGTACTATAGCTTTATAATATAGCTCATTATGATAATTGAAATAACAACCACATATACTCACATTTTCTTCAACCAACAAATGACCATAATATCTATGGATCTTTATAAACCAGCTCGATACAATATCTATAATAATATACACCTATACACAGTCTCTCAACTGGAAAATAAAAGGATATGATGTCTATATCAGCAACAAGGGAATCCACAGGCTCACACCTCCACCCTAAAAGTAATACCAAGATTCACTTCCTTCCCAGGAAGTCCAAAATCCACTGTCATAGTCAAAGTTGCATCCAATTTCCATCGCTACAATCTTGCGCCACTTGTCCTCTCATTGAATAGCTACTGTCTCATTGTTCTAGGGCATAGTCCCAATGTGTATTTGATTCCATATGGAAATTGTAATGATAAAAAAAATACATCCCAGGCCTTCCCTTCTCTACTACATATTCCCTCGGGCAACTAGTAATCCCCCTCTTTGTAGTCACTCACCTTCCAAGTTCCGTTGGCACCCCCATCCTGGGAATTGCATCCCTTGGCAAGGCTTCCTCACATCGGAAGATACAAAAACCAAGGCATATCCCTGCCTCAAAACCATCATACTAGTCATAACATGCTCATGGAAATCAATGGAAACTATTGGGTACCAGTGTCCACAATGGCCCTGCTCTTGAAGTGCTTAGCCAGTAAATTGTTGCTTGTTTTAATTCCTTTTGTTGTCTCTACTAATTCTTACAGTTAGTTCCAATCACCCGAAGGGGAATTTCCATGCTTCCTGTGCCAAGCACACAATTTCCATTAGATTCCAAATAAATTGAAATAACTTCAAATAATACCTCATTGGTAGCTTGTCAATAAGGTACACTTGCAATCTTGTTTACTTCTTGTCACAACAAGTAAAACTGGTTGTTTGATCAAATCATCATGTATAAACATATCACTTTGGGTTAGCTCAAAATGCAACCATCATAAATTAAAATCATGAATCGCATGAAACTACCATAAACCATAATCATAAATCACAGGTAACCATCATAAGTCAAAATCATAGATCACATGCATAACAAGAATTAAATAAATATTGATACTTATCCTTCATCGATCCTTACTTTTTCCTTTGTTCTTTTTGTATACACACTGGATCGGTTTCCATGTCCGACAAACACCCAATGCCTTCTCCTCAACCATGTGCACATAAAAATAGTGTACATCAGAACATGTACAGCCACATATGACATACAACACCATACAATACACGCACCCACATAGGCATACGACACATACACCTACACTCGGTGTACAATACAACATAATACATATGCCTACACCGGCATAAAACAGATACACCTACACACATTGTACAATACAACAAAATAAATGCACCAACGTTCGGTGTGAAATATAATAAAATACATGTACATATACATAGTATAACAAAATGAATACATATGTCATGATACCACAACTATGCAATGCACAAACATAGTACCACATGCCCGCAACAAAACATGTATGACATGCACACAACGCCACATGTATACAAATACCATATGCACAACATGTACATAGTACCACTTGTACATAACACTACCTTCATAGTGTGTGCACAACATCACATTTACATGACACCATCTTCACAACTTGTACACAACGCAAAATGTACACTACACCACATGTACAAAGTGTACACAACACCACTTGTACATAGTGCTACATGCAAGACATGTACATGGCACCACATACACACAGCACCACATGTACAACATGTACATATAACCACATGCACACAACACCTACTTGTACAATCATGCATGCGACACCAATTGTACATAGCACCATATGTATGTCACGCACACAACACCATATGTACATAGCATTGCATATTCAACATGTACATAGCACCATGCATAAACAGCACTGCATATCCAACATGCACATAGAACCATATGCACACAACACCACATATCCAACATGCACACAGTATGATATGTACACACCACTACATATTCAACATGTACATAGCACCATCTATACCTAGCACTACATATGCACTATATACACAACACCACATATATACAACATCATTGGTACACAATACCACATATGTTACATGTACACATCACCATAGGTACAACCACTAAATATACAAGATGAACAACATATACACAAAAACAGCACTGTACATCCATAGACAGCACACTGACCCCACAAGCAACCTTGCTTCTAGTGTCTTTCCACTATCCATGCTTAATATCCTAGCATGTTGCAGATCACACTACTTTTTATTCACTGATGTACCCCTCAACATCACCTGTCCATAACATAAACATAGACATAGTACAAGAATATTGTATCAATTCATGTCCACATGCTGACCTCATATATATGTCAAGGCTACTCTGCCACTTGATTCCCCATAGCAAGGAACCTCTCCATGCCATTCACCTACATAAGAAATCATTCCTCCACAAGAATGATCCCTAAAAACCCAATCATACAATGAAATAGATACATAGATACATACATATATAATCATTAGCATAAAACAATCATCATCCTATCAAACAACGACATACATACACACATATATACATATAAGCATTTAGCATAAAACAACCATGATCCATGACGACCTTGTCAGACACGACATACATATGAACATTTAGCATCAAACAACCGTGATCCATGATGACCTTATCAGAAACGACATACATACATACATACATACATGTATACATATATAAACACCAATATAATCATGATCACATCATAATTACTAGATAGCATAACGTCTAGGTTAAGAAAAAATCCTTTATTCGTGCACAACATGCATAACATTGAGAACAAAAATTCCCGACATAGCCAAGGAATATAACACCTCAGATCTATTTACTTTACCTTTTGTGTTACCTTTCTCGCGACTATATTTCCACCTTCCATTTACCATAATGGACCCAACCATACCAACTGACTGTCATATTCTTACCTTCTATTTCGCTTACTCATGCACTAAGCTTTATTTGGGTATTAAATTTTCTGTTGGGTACCACATAGCTCTCCCTAGGCTTCATTACTTTCCTCTTTCCCAAACCAATTCTCGAGACACTCAAAACATAAAATACAAGGGAAAGAACAAGAAACAACAAGAATAAAACCATGAAAACCAAAATCAATATGAAACCGCAATAAAGTGGCATGATCATGCACTAGACACAATCAAGACTGTAATCAAGCACAAAAAAATCAAAAGGACTGAAAGCATAATACTAACAAAAAACACCATGAATCAATCCCCATGGGTTCCCAATGCTTCCAAAGGAAACCTCATCCTAAGCCTTCTTCAAGATTTCATGGTATTCTCTTGCCATGTAATCCCCTGCATCATACTATCATAGACACATAATGATCAGTGCATAAATAAACATAATAATATACCAGTTACCTTACCTTGTTGGGCTAAGAACGTTGACCTGAAACTAAACACACATGTCATCCCTATGTACCAAACGTCAATACAACATATATATCAATTTGGAATCAAATTTTACCAAGAATAACAACCATGTCATAATAAAAAATCAACTCACATTTATCAGTCATAATACATAATTCTACAACTATCACCTACTTACACTCAAGTATATATTGGATATCTCAGCACATATGTCTTAGAAAAACCATATTAAAGCAATATCATTCGTTCATGAAATCTTGCAGGCACATATTCTCATATCATGCAATTAATCAAACATTCAAATAACTTGCAAACATACCATGTTAAATAAATCAACTAGATGACATAATGGGCAACAAACACTCAACACCAGATAGATTACATATTTAAACAATCAAGCATCAAGTACACAACTTAAGCAAACTCATACCTTAATGTATCTGAGGGGAGGCTATCTTGTCTGCAAAATCAATCTATATTAGCTCAATATGACTTCACAGCACATCAAATCCAACACAAATAAGATCATGATATTCATAACAGTAACTAACTAACATGTTAACATCATAAACTAATAAAAATTTGTCATTCAGGTATAACAATCACATCTGCATAGTCAGTCTAGATTAGTACAACACAATAGCTCAAATATGTCAACTCATACTTGAATTTCATAATCCTAACCATTTGCATAAGCCAATCCAAAGCAATATGATACATATAACATTAATATCTTAATGAAATAACCTTAATTGTCAAGTTACTAGCATATAAAAACAACAAGCTATATAACATGCTCATCAAAAACATGTAACCTAATCATCAAGCTAACTATCATACAAAACAACAAGTTAACCTATATCATACTCATCAACAACATCTAACATAACTAGCATAAAAAAACAATATCAATGCATACCACCATAGGTTGCTATCATTTGTGACTATCTGACACATTTACATATAACTGCACTAATCAACTAGAATCTATAATGTATGTAACCATAACATCAATAGAATGAAATGAATACACATAACCATAATGCATATAACAATCCTTAACCTACATACCTACATGCCAAACATCCAAACAAGTATGACAACATGATCTTGCCTCGAAGTCCAATTTTGCAACTTCACTTTGATGGCCTACATCTCCTACTTTATCTCAATCAACACATTAGCATCATAACATACCAATATCATCATGTTGACATAATTGCATACAATGACCTTATGCACAAAACATTTCACCAAACCAATGAAAATTTGACCATATGCACCCACTTTACATGTATAACCAATCATGAACGACCAATGCATATCCCACATATAGCATCAGATAAGAAATCATACATGGACAATACACAATCATGACCAATATGTAACCCTAGCATAAACAACCAATGCATGTACAATATGTAATAATATGTAAGAAAGTGTGCACGAACAATACATAAGCATGAGCATCACATAACTAGTCATACACTCATGAAAACATGTTGAAAACAAAACCATTATCTCTTTTATGGTGACAACACTGCCCACCATGGCCAACACAACACGGATGCAACAAGCACATATAGACCACAAGCATACTAAACACATTTGCAATCAACATAAATGCATGATCAACACAGTGCCCATCTAGTACAAGGGTTGAACCATGTTCTGATACCACTATGTAACACCCTCATCCCACATCTACCCAAGTAATCGTCCAACCAGGGTAAACATGCGATGAGAGGCTACTAATATGAGATTCAACCTCCTAGATGACCTTAAGGAAGTGGAACTGATGGAAACAAGACAAACACACCTTACACAACATTAAAAACATCCTCAGGAGGTAACCCAACCTTCTATGCCCCTAAACCCTGAGGGAGACTTATTTTTTGAATAATTTGAGGCTTAGTCATGAGCATGCCAAGGAAGGGTAGCGGCCAGGGCCTGATTTGTTCATTTTTGTGCCTGCAACTATCATATTTGTGCCACCTTTTTAGCCCTAGATCCTAGATCACTTCCTATAACTTCATGAAACTTCAGGGAAGTATAAATAACATTAAAACAAAGGTACAAAAGAAATCACATCATCAGGAGCTCATATGGACCCCTTCTGGCCATGACAGACATTTCATCAAAGATGTCACAAACATTGCATCTACAGGTATAAACAACATATTAAAAATGGGGGTCTCTTACTCATCTGAGAATAGCTAAGAATCATTGCGCCCATAAATCATAAGCTACAATACAATCTATTTAACCATATATACATTGTGTATTCATTTACTGGGAAAAAAATGGATAGATCCATACATCATCACTAATCGAATGCATGCTTATAACCAACACAAAAACAACAAAAATATAATGGATATAACAGCAATAAAATCCATACATAAACTAGTACATTTTCATATTGAATACCATAGGAATGAGCTCTTCATTATTGAATGTAGAAACCAACCGGAGATGGGACTTCCACGTTCCACCTGACCATATATTGGTTTAGCTAAGTATTACTTTAGCCAATCACCCTCGTGCCATATTCCAAGCATGAATGTGGGATCTCATCAAACACCTCAATCACAATCAATCTAGGGCTTCTAGAGGCCAAATAGCCTCAACCCTCAACTAGTGATTCCACCTCATAGTCAGACATCACAACCATCATGGACTGGTCTCTATATAAGCTTCTCCAGGGCTCCATAGTGTTTGTTCCAACAGGGCTTCCAGGACTAGTAACTCAACCCCAACTGTTACAGGGCTTCCAGGACTAGTAATTCAACCCACCTAAGGATTTCAGAGTATTTTTCCAACCAATGCTTCCAAGACTAGTAGCTCAACTCACAGTTGCCCATCAGGCTTCCAGAGCATTTATCCAACCAAGGCTTCCACTAACTAATAAATCAAGCCAACAACTAAAGTAACCCCGAGAACCAACCAAAAACAATCAATGGAAATAAACCCACAACACCATGGCTATCCAAGAAATGACAAGGATAGGAAAATCCACATGCATACACCATGCCTTCCAAAACTACTGAGGAAAACATACATGCAACTCGATACCTGCACTCAGAACCTGTTGTAGATGATGATCCCGATGTCCTCTTGCGCTTTCCCACTCTTCCTTTGCCTTCTTTCTCCAAATCACTAAATATCCACACTCTCCAAGAGTTCTCCAAGAAAAAACTAAGTATCCAAGAGTATGAGAGAGAAAGAGATAGGATAGTGAGAGAGCTCCAAAAATGTACTAACAAAAGGTACCAACTGATCCTTGTAAACCTTTTTATTAATGAGGCCTATTTTTTCTTCATTTTCCATTATTTTCCTTCAATTTCCTCCTCACCTGAAACATGTGACCTTTCACCTTCCTTTTAAATTCGAATTAATGCTTCATGCCTTTCCAAATCCTTTTCCATTTCTTTTTCCAATTTCCCTTAGCCATAATAACCAAAATGAACACCAACTAGGATGTTTTTTCCCACCATTCATCTTGGAATATGTGTCCCCTAAAATGTGGCTATTATTTTAACTTTATTACATGAAATTTTCACCAAGGTTTTTACACTTTCCACTATTCATGCATGTTCATGCCACCAATCACATTGCTTCCATTTCATTAAAGTATCCCTCATCATTACCTGTCCATAAAATAAACATAGGAATAGTACAAGCATATAATATAAATCCATATCCAAATGATAATAACCTTGTAGATCTGTTAGGGTTTCTCTTCCCAGTCGATTCCTCATAAATCGAGAACCTCTTCATGTCATTCACCTGCATAAGAAATATTTCCTCCACAAGAATGATTCTTGATGACCCTGTCAAAAAACGACATACATATATTTATAAACATCAGCATAAAATAGTCACAATCCCTGAAAACCCTGTCATACAACAACATACATACACACATATATACATATTAACATCAACATAAACCAACCATGATCCCTTATGACCCTGTCAAACAACATCATACGTACATACATATATATACATATATAGACATCATCATAATCATAATCACAACATAATTATCATTTATCATATGGTTAAGGATAAGATAACTCCCTTTATTCATGCACAACATTGAGAACAACATTTCCCAACTTAGCGAAGGCATTTGTTAACTTAATCTCATTTAATTTACCCTTCCTACTACCCTTCTCATGATTGTTCTAACATTGTCCATTTATCCCAATGGAACCAACCAACTCAACTGGTTGTCATAATGTTTCCTTCATTTTTCCTTATACATGCACTGAGCTTCATCCAGGTCTTACATTACTTGTTGGGTTTCATCTAGCTCTTCTTGAACTCTATTAAATTTCCTCTTTCCAAACAATTCCCATGACCCTTAAAACATAAAAGGAAAGAAAAAAATCAAATAAGAATAAAAACATGAAAACCAATAGAAATATGACACCAAAAACAAAGTGGCATGATCATGCACCAAACATAAACAAATCCACAGTCAAGTGCAACAAATCAAAAAATACCAAACGCACAATAATATCAACAAAAACCATGATTCAATCCCCATGGGCTCCCGATGCTTCCAAGGGAAATCTCAACCTGAGCCTTCTTTAATATTTCATGGAAACCTCTTTTTCCATTCAATCCCCTGTATCATGCTTCCATAAACACACAACTACTAGTGCATAAGTATATATAATAATATACCAATTATCTTACCTTGTTGTGCCAAGTGCGTCGCCTTGCAACTAAACATGTGCATATGTCATTTCCCAAGGGACCCCAATTCCCTGGATGAATCAAGATATAACTAGAAACTAGCTTATACCTTTTACCCTACTGCAATTGAGTCTTATTGTGTGCTATCACATCACTTAATTGTTTTTTATATAAGCAAATCGATTGTTACCGTTTCACACTAATGCCAAGCATGTTTCCCCGCAATTGTTCACACAATTTAGTCACATGTTACAAATATCAATACAACCTATCTATTAATTTGAAATCATCATTTACCAATACTAACAACCATGGCATAATCAATAGTCAACTCATAGTCATAAGCCATAGTACTACTATTAGAATCCACTTACACTCAAGTACATATCAGTTGTCTCAACACATATTATATCAGTACAACCATCTTAAAACAAGATAATTCCTTCATGCAATATTATAGACACATACTCATATCATGCAATTAATCAAACATTCAAACAAGCTATAAAAATACAATGTTAGCTAAGCCAAATAGACGACGTAATAAAACTCATACTCATGTACCCTTTTTAGAAATTCCTCTTTTCTCTTTAAAAAACTTCCTTGTAGTCTTTCTCTCCCTGAATTGTACACTAAAAACTAATACTTTGTGCAATTTCCCAATACATATCATCTCCTTGTAATCTAGCCCACTCGTGTTGTAGGCTACCCACATCATGACCCATTTAAAGAGCCACATTCTCCTTGTCTTTTGCAATACTATATCATTCTAGTTCATCATGCTACCACATAGAATTTTCATAGTGAGGATGGCTTAACAATTCCTTTGATCCCACTCCATGAACACATTACACTATGTTAAATTCATGTGTCCTTCCATAACAATTATAGATATACATATTTCGTGCAATTCAGTGGTTACAAATGCATGGTCATTACTCAATTGACAGTTTAATAATTTGATCCCTTACTTATTCAATCTGTTGTCATATTTATTGCATGCAACATGCTTATTATGTCTTCCACATTTTCTCAATTTATTATGCATTGGTTTTGTTATTGGGGCATCCCTTTGAATTCCATTGATTGTCGTAGCACTAGGAGAAAATTGAAGATCTTGATTTCCTAATTTTTTTGGTACACTATTGAGTTCTATGATAACACGTTTGACTTGAAATTTTCAAAATGAGGCTGAGGTTTGTGATTATTTTATACAAACGATAAATTTCCCCATCAAAGGGAATTATTTGAAGAGAAAGATGTTTTATTTTTTTTTGTTTGAATCACCTATTATGAAAAAGGACCTAATCAATAATGACATGACTAAAATTATTCCTAGGATAAGATTATACATCTCCACTTTATTACTATATGCTTCCCCCAAAATCCATGAATAATCATATTCAATTTTTCCTCTAAGACTATAGAAAACCCCCCCATTCTTTCCGCACTTGGGTTTTTCTTCAATACCCCATCAAAACATAAGAAATGAGACTTTCGATTACTTATCCTTGTCTAGAAATGATTCTTTGATATTGGTAATCGCCAAAATTGTTTCTTCTTTGGAAGGGGCTTAATTTTGAACTATAACGTAAATTGGGTAATCCATTGATCCTCAAATATATTCAATGCTTGGTGGATTGAGAGACTTATATCCCTAATTTCAAGTGCTCATTCAAGAGAGTATTCACTCTTTCTGCTACCACTTTTAGGGGCAAATAAGAATCTTGGAAAACTGCCTTTTTTCTTGCTAACTATATCTTCCAACATACAAAGTTGGGGAGGGATATCCATATTCTTATAAAATGAAATTTTCACTTAAATTAAGCTTTATATTTCTTGTGCCAAGATTCAAAAAATAAGTGTATTTATTTCAACCATATTTTACGGTGATTTATCCATTGCAAAAATAGCCCCTACACTTGTTTTATGAATTTGTGTATATGTTTTATTGTCTCTTAATTAGACCTATAGAACGAATATATTTATGGGCCATGGATCCCAAAATTGAAAATATTCTTAACTGTTAATATATTTTTGTGAACAAGTGAGCAACATAAAATATTTAACTCAGGGATGTTTTCCATATTCTAGGTGTTTTCCCATATGTGGTAGCTTGATGTAGGTATAAGAAATTGTGGTCCATACCCAAATTTTACTATGTAAATGTACTTTACCAAACCCATTTTATGTTTTTCTTGAAGGGATGGGAGGAACAACTAGCCAAATATTTCTTAACTTTTGATGATATATAGACTAGATGGTTGGGGGTGAAAAAAAAATTATAGCCACACTATTTTCTCTTGTTGATTCAAGAAGATATATTGTGAAGAGTAATCCCTTTTTCCGACCTTAGTCAAGCGTTTAAAGGATGAATATATCAGGTATTCCAAGGGGAGGTTATACATTATGATATCCATCTAGACTTTGATTTTTTTCCCATTTCCTCCTATCCATGTAATCTTTTCATGTATCACTAAGACTCTTGATAGCATTAATTTCCATATTTGGAAGCCTCATTTAGAATGATTTACTTGGTGTAATCATCTTCCTCTATTCCATGTGATATATTTATAATGAATTACTTTCTTCCACCAACTATAATCATCAAATTTTGGTCCTCATTCTAACCCTACCACCCCACATTGTGAGGTTCATGAGGCCAATATCTTTCACACCTACGCCACCATGCTTCAAAGGAGACTTGATTGTTGTCCAATTGAAAATATGAAATATTTTGGAGTTTTTTTTACCTCCTTACCATAAAAAAAAAATTATTTCTTGGTTTATTCTGCTTCTTACTCCCTTAAAGGCTAGGGAAGCTGAAAATTGAAAGATTGGTAGAGTAGACAAAACAACCTTTACTGTAGAAATTACACCGATGGATTCAATCCGATCATGTAATATACTAAAAAAATATATTGAATCCTTCTACAATATTTGTGGAAAATAAACATGATCACACAATCACACCAAGTGCAATATTCCAAAATTAGCTTGCATCTAATTGGAATATTAATTTTTTCTTTTGTCATTTAGATAGATGAATAAGTGGGTAGGGAGACCCATAAATATCTTTGGTAGGAATAAATTTTCTCTTAATGTGAATAAGGGTCATCTTAGTAGCTATATAAATCACCCTCATGTGTGAACAGGGGCTAAAGCATGTGGACAAGGTCAATGTTGACCAAATCAACAACATTGGTATGGAGAGAGAAGATCATCAATGAGAGACATCGATGTTAATGGGAGGAAGTATCCATGAGAGTAGTGGATTTAATGAGTGGGGCCCAAGGTGAGAAGGCTCACAATGCATATAAGGAGAGGAACGCAACCATAGAAGGGTATGTTTTTTATTATTTATTTTGTGGTCTGTATGAATTCTTGCACTCTTCAACTATTTAGCCAAGTCTGTTGTGTTGTTTAGCACAAGGGTATTCCCGAGAGGGAATCCCACTCTCATCCTCGAGGGAATTTGAGTTCCCATTCAGGATATGTTATTGTGAGCTACATATCCACATTATGGCATCAAGCCAATATTTAGTCTTTAGCTATAGCACAGTTTCTTGTAGAGTTGTGTTGTGTTGCAGGGCAGGAGCAATGGAGGATTGATAGGGCCACTTTCTATATTTGTTTTTCAGTGGAGAGGTAGCCTTTCCATTGGGAGGCCAGCAAGGAGGGTCTTGGGATTTATTTCATCATTTGGCACCAAGCCAAGTTATTACCACCTCCTACAGCACAGTTTCCCTCAAGGACTGCATTATTTTATTGAGCATTTGCAGTGGAGGTTTCAGTGCTTCAGTTGGAGGGTTAAATCTTCAGTGTAGGGATTAGCCTTTGACTTGGAGGATCTATTGGAGGAGTTCTATATATTTCTATATCAGTTTCAGCCACCTCCTTCCAGTTATTCAGTTGTAGCTGCTATTTAGCCCTAGTGCTTCATTTCAGCATTTTACATTTTGGGTTATTTCCGTAAACCCTTTCTGGGTTGCCTTGGAAATGTGCTTGGGAGCATAGATATTTATTCCCGACACTATTTGAAGCCATATATTAGGAGATCTACATTATTACATTTTCCAGAAACATTTACCCTCACTAAAATTGCGCAGTATTGACTCTCCTTCATTTGTATAACAGCAATATTACACGTTATGGCATATGTATTCATGGGAGGCTTGTTTGCCTTGATTACCTGAGTTGTGCCTATATTTATTGTACGTATTTGCTGTTGATTTACATAATAAAATGGCTCTATGTTTGACACACATGTTGGTGTAATGTTATTCACTGCTATTTCCATCATTTTGTTCTATATTCCTGTCTTTTCCATTTTGGAATATTACAGTGGTATCAAATCATAATCTTGGCTCAGCCTGTGTATTTTAGCCATTATTCTATTAGAATAATAAGAAGAAGAAGAGATCTACAATGATGGAAGGAATTTTCTTTGCCTCATATCTTTTCAAATCTATGAAGGACCTCTCCAAGGAGGTCAATAAAATGAGAATGGATATATGCAATGAGACCTCAAGGGGGTTTCAAGATGAGGAAGGTCCATGCACTTCCTATCAGCAGCAGAAGAAACCTGCATTGCATAGAGCTCAAAAGAAATCCACCATTTATACTTTCTTTGAAGAGGAAGGTGAAAGACATGGAGATGGAGGAAACTTATATCATGAGATTCTAAGTGAGTATCTTGCAGGATATAAATCAAAATCGCTTTCAAGGAGAATCTAACTCTCCAACAGTTTATTCAGATCAAGGAAGATAGGATACCTTGCAGCAAGAGAAGGAAAAGACACAATAGATTTCTATTGTCTACATTTGATGGGTCATCCACATGCATAGCAAGGGCTTGGAGGAGGAATTTAGATGCATTCTTCCTGCTACATCCAGTTGAAGAAAGAGAAGCTGTTGAAATTGCAACACTGCACCTTGAGGGTGAAGCAAACATTTGGTGGTTCAACCATTTGAAACATGAAAGAGTGACTACTTATGAAAATTTTACTTAAAGGTTGATTAAAAATTTTGATAAGAAGAAACTGGAGGTAATTCCTATTGAGAAATTTTCTAACATAGATGAGAAATCACATGAGGATCCAAGGAAAGATGTCAATATTATCATTCCGGAAGAAGAACAACTTCCACCACCACTTGTTGCAGGAGTACTTGCATCAAGAGAAGGGACGCTTTCTTCTTTGCAAAGTGGTATTGATCTCTTGACATTTAGAGTCCCGTGCATTATTCAGCAGATGCATGAGGAGGAGGAGACTTATACCAGCATTGGTGCAGCAGTAGAGGAGCAGCCATCGCCATCACCAATAGTTGGAGGATTCATTACACCAGTAGGAGGAACCCTTGTAGCAGTACAAGATGTTCCCAAGGATCAGCTTAACCAAGGTATGTAAACATTTCCACTTCCTATTATTTCAGCACATCATATGGAGATTTGTGGGAACATGCCATCAGGGCAATTTCATGACCTAGGGTCAAAGCACACTGCTCATTTGGAGCAGTATACTATCACTGCGCAGAGGACCCTTGACTGGTTCAAGGAGGAGATATATATCCATCTTGGTTTCTCATTTTTGATCTGCACACAACACTTTGGGTTGGAGTGTAGAATTTTGGAGGATAGGATGAGCATAATCCTAATCAATCCAATGGAGAACTGTGTGTTCAGCATTGTGCATGATCATGAGACAACAGATGCACCATCATGGAGATCAGTAGCACTATCACTGAGCAGAAGTGATGAGTTGGGGACCTAAATAATATTGGAGCATTCCAATGACCATTATATTTGTGTAGCATTGGGTAGGCAGATGGTCAATGAGAGACATCTTTTCTCCCATTACTATGATTGATCCTTCCTGGTGAGCACTTCACATCTCAATGAGAAGCTTTTGCCTACAGCATATTTGGAACCTTATGGGTTCAAATTTGTCATTGATGGGTGGTCTTCATGTGGATATCTCTAGGAGGTTGCACTTCAACATATCATGAAGTGAAAAGATATTCATTGGGAGGATGGGATTCTCCATGTGGTGGATACCAATTTAGAGTATGATAGGAGACACCCACAGTTGGATGGATGCGTGATGATGATGAGAAATGGGTTGGTGAGCCACTTGCAGATCTATGACATAGGGCAGCAGGAGGCATGGCTACGCTGGCTACCCTTGAGATAGTTTGGCCATCATGTGACATATCCTATGATAAAGTGTGTGTTAATGGTGGGGACATGGCATGACACTTGCACCATGTGGCAGCAGGGAGTTTGGGTGTATTGGGGTGATGTGACATTTTTCATGTCAATCATCATATTTTTACTCCATGGTCTGTATGATGATCGTGTGAGGAGGAAACAAGAGTTATTGTTTCTTTGGTTAATCTTGGGAGATTATGGGCTGATTTTCTCCCATATCTTGCATGATGTTTTAGGAGTACATGGTGGCACAATCATGGTGCAAAGGGGCTAATCCTTAGCATTGGAGGATTAGGAGGTACTTCCACATAGGAAGGAGTCTCCCATATGTAGCAGCATTATGGCAAATGACTTTGGAATTTTCCATGTCAAAGAATGGAGCTATGAGATGATAGGAGCCTTATCACAAAGGCCAACAACGCAATCACTTGCGAGTATGTATCTATTGATGGAGTGTTCCAAGAGGAATATGTATCACTTCACATTCAGAACACTATGGGGAGATTCTCATGGTAGGGCTCATCCATGGACCTCATTTTCATCCTACTCATAGTGCACAGTAAGAGTTGTATTTTTGTAATTATTGATCATCTAAAAAATTATTTACATTCTCTTGCCATCTATATATAGTGCATTTTTCTAGAAGAGGGAAAGTTTATATTTGGGCTTCATGGTCTTTCTAAGACCAACATCAGTGATGGAGATAGAAATTTCTTGTATGGATTTGGGCAAGCATTATGCTATGCTTGGTATGCTCATTTGATACATAATTCCATTTACTACTTTCTTTTAGATGATAAAGCATGCACATCTAGCAAATGGTTGGGAGATAACTTGCCACAATATGATATGAAACTACAGTTAGAAAAATTGCACTATAACCACTTGGGAAACTGTTGGTACCATCCAACATTACACATAACCTTCAGTATCTTTCTTATTTGGATTCCATATTAGAATTATGTTTTATTCACTCTATATGGGATGGTTTGGGCAAGCAATATTCATGAAACTAGAGATGGGATCTTTCAAGATCCAATTGCCTTTTTTCCTCTTGAAGGCAACATTATTGCAGCCCAAAATCAGCAGCATCTCTACACATATCATAACTAGAGAGATAGACAACGTGGGGTAGACAATTTGGTCTATCATGTTCAGCTATGCATCCCACCTACATTGTAGGAGCAAGAGGTGGAATATTTTCTCTATGAGTTACCACTTTGGAGGGTGACTCATTTTGTTTGGATGATAGCTTGGGGATTGAAGCTTCACATGGGAATGAAGGTTCCCAATATTTTTGAGATTCCATGCCTCAATAAGGCCTCTAGACAGCATATATTTGCCTCCATGGATATTCCACTTCTTCGTGATGATATCCATTTGAATTTGTCACCAAAGGCTAACTTGTACACTTGGGAGGAGAAACTAGGGGACAAATTGATGAGACAACATATTGTTCAGTGGAGTAGCTTATCATTTGAGGATGCTACAGGAGGAGGAGAGGAGGATTTTCAGTTATATCCTTGTATTTTCTTGAGTACTAGTGACATTTGGGAGGGGAGGACTATAATATTCCGAAATTAGCTTGCAGATAATTGGAATATTAATTTTTTCTTTTTTCATTTAGATAGATGAATAAGTGGGTAGGGAGACCCATAAATATCTTTAGTATGAATAAATTTTCTCTTAATGTGAATAAAGGTCATCTTAGTAGTTGGATAAAGCACCCTCATGTGTGAACAGGTGCTAAAGCATGTAGAAAATGTCAATGTTGACCAAATCCACAGTGCTGGTATGGAGAGAGTGGATCATCAATGAGAGACAACACAATGTTAATGGGAGGAAGTCTCCATAAGAGTAGTGGCTTTAATGAGTGGGGCCCAAGGTGAGAAGGCTCACAATGCATATAAGGAGGGGAAGGCAGCCATAGAAGGGTATGTTGTTGATTATTGATTTTGTGGTCTAAATGACTTCTTGCACTCTTCAATTGTTTAGTCGAGTCTGTTGTGTTGTTTACCACAAGGGCGTTCCCGAGCGGGAACCCCACACTCATCCTCGGGGGAATTCAAGTGCCCACTTAGGAGAGGTTATTGTGAGCTACATTTCCACATTCTGGCATCATTCCAAGCTTCGGTCTTCAGCTATAGTGGAGTTTCTTGTAGATTTGTGTTGTGTTGCAGGGCAGGAGCAGTAGAGGATTGATAGGGCCACTTTCTATATTTTTTTCAGTGGAGAGGTAGTCTTTCCATTGGGAGGCCAAAAAGGAGGGTCCTTGGTCTTTATTTCATCATTTGGCACCAGGAAAAGCTATTACCACCTCCTATAGTGCAGTTTCCCTCAAGGACTGCATTATTTTATTGAGCATTTGTAGTGGAGGTTTCAGTGCTTCAATTGGAGGGTTAGATCTTCAGTGTAGGGATCAACCTTTCACTTGGAGGATCTATTGGAGGATTTATATATCTTTCTATATCATTTTCAGCCACCTCATTCTATTTATTCAATTGCGGTTTCTATTCAGCCCTAGGGCTACATTCCGACATTTTGCATTTTGGGGTATTTCTGGAAACCCTTTCTGGGTTGTCTTGGAAATGTGCTTGGGAGCATATATCTTTATTCCCAGTGCTATTTGAAGCCATATATAATGAGAAATACATTATTACACTTTACAGTAGTATATACCCTCACTAAAAATACGTTGTATTGATTCTCCCGCATTTTTATAACAATTATATTTCATGTTATGGCATATGTATTCATGGGAGGCTTGTTTTCCTTGATTATCTGAGTTGTATATATATTTATTGTAATTATTTTCTTCTGATGTACATAATAAAATAGCTCTATGTTTGACACACATGTTGGTGTAATGTTATTCACTGCTATTTCCATCATTTTGTTTTATATTCCTATCTTTTCCATTTTGGAATATTACACCAAGTAAGAGAAAGAAGAAAATCAATCGCACAACATGGATATTTTTCCTGGGGAAAGATTACTGCTCAAAAATCCTCTCTATTTATTGTATAATCAACCAAGGAATCATGAAAAAATACAATGCACTCTTCTCATAAGATTCCATTTCACTCTACCAATTGTCTCACACTGATCTGGACAAAATCAACCAACACTTAGCCAATTTCCTGCCTCTTCTTAGCCTTCCTTGCTTGCGCAATTCTAAGAACAATTCATCCCTATTAATTAGGAAATTCAACCTTCCAAAACTGCCAATACATCATGGGCAATCTTGTGGTTGTTTAATTGTGCGCCAAAAATTTACTAATAATACAACTGATAGATAACATCCCTTTAACCTCTGTCTCAAATGGGTCATCATCAGAACTGACATGCATGCAGCGATTAATAGTAAATCATCAATCACTTGAAATATCACTCCATGTGAATTAAATATGATTTAATTCACTTGACCTCTCACTAATGCAACAATAAGTTACAACTAGTTAGACTGACTTTAACTCACTTAATTGAGTTAACTGATTTCTCATGCATTAAACTAATACACTAACTGCAACTTGGACTCTAAAACAAATAGAATCACTCTACATGCCTCGCCAACCACCCTCAACTTTAATTTCATGAGCTAACTGAGTCTATCACACTCTGTTAACTATTACAAGTGATTATTAGATAAGATTACAATTTATTGTCCAATTTAATTAAGGGAAAATTAAATTAGACGTACATTTCTTGTTGACTTTTCAACACTCCCTCTCAAAAAGAAAGGGATTATCAGCTACCCTGATCATGCCTCTGTGGTATTCTAATTTTCTCTTGGCGAGCGCCTATGTCAATATCTGCAACCTTATCCTCCGTGGGAATGTACTGAAGTAACATAATGCGTCTCTGAACACAATTTTTGAGATGTTGGTACCGGATGTCAATATGCTTGGACATGTCATGGAATACTGGAATAATCGATAGTTTTATGCAACTCTGGTTATCACAATGTATCACTGTCGGATCCATGTGATGACCAAAAAAACCAACAAGTATCTTCATCATCCATATGACCTCACATGTCGCCTAACTAGCTGCCATTTACCTTGCCTCGGTTGAACTGAGTGCAAATGATCTTTTCTTCCTTCCATACCAAGAAACTATTGTCGATCCTAAGCTAAAGATCCCTCCTTATGTGCTCTTCATGTCTGATGAACTTCCTACCCAATCTGCATCAGTGAAGCCTTGAAGCTTCTCTCCCTTTTTCCGTCTGTACCATAATCCATACTTTGTAGTTCCCATGAGATATCTCAAGACATGATTCATCTCCTTCCAAAAGAGCTTGGTCGTCTTAACCATAGCTTCACTAAGATGGTTAACTGCGTAGCATATTTCTGTTCATGTGTTCACCAAGTAAATGAGTGAACCCACAAGCTTCCTGTAAACAATAGCGTCCACTACCTCACCTGAAGTAGCATCTTCCTTCCTCCACTTTCCTGTAAGAGGAGTCTCTATGGGTTTATAGCTCTCCATGTGGAACTTCCTTAGAATCTCTTTGGCATACTTTCCTTGAGAAAAAAATTTCTCCCCATCCCGCTACAATATCTCCAAACCAAGGAGATAGTGAAGGAGTCCCATGTCCTTCATCTCAAAATCTCTTGCAAGATCCTCTTTGCAAGAAGTTATGAGCTACTCATCACCTGTCAGAATAATATCATCTACATAAATTACAATAATCAGAAGCTTACCATCAACCACAATCTAGTACAGGTTTGTATCCGCTTCACTCTTCGTGAAGCCTAATCCAGTGAAATAGTTTCCAATCCTGGTGTACCAAGCACGAGGTGCTTGCTTCAACCCATATAGTGCTCTCTTGAGTCTGCACACATGTGACTTCATGTCAAAGGTTTTAAAACCTTCTGGTTGCTCAACATACACTTCTTCCTCAAGAAATCCATAAATAAATGCAGTCTTCACATCCATCTAATGTATTTTCCAACCCATCTACGCTGAGAGTGCAAGGATAGATCTAATCAATGAGTATCATGCAACTGGTGCAAAAGTATCCTCATAGTCAATCCCCTCAACCTGTGAGAATCCCCACGCTACAAATCTAGCCTTGTACTTATCTACACTCCCATCTGTTGCCTGCTTCACCTTATATATCCATCTAGATCCAACCACTGACTTCTCGACTGGTCTTGGGACAACTCCCCATACACGGTTCTTGACGATGGAGTCATATTCCTCAACCATGGCGTCAAGCCAAGTTGTTTGTTGCTTTTATTCCTCAAAAGAGGATGGTTCTGTCACAACACACTTTCTCATAAGAGCCATGTATCCAATATACATGTCTGGTAACTATCTCTATCTGCGTTGTAATGTAGGTACTCCTACATGTTCTGTCGCATATTGTTTCAATCTATCAGCCTATGTGGTGTGCCTCCTACCATGTCTGGTGGATGGCTCTTCATGAGTGGTTTCTACCACTTCATGATCCTCCTCATGTGGTTGCTCCACATCCTTAGGTTCATCCTTTGGAACTAAGATTTCCTCATCTGCATGCAAATCAAGCTCCCTCTGAAGGAACAATCGCATGGCTTTCTCCCCATCAAATTTTACATCCCGTCTGAAAATTGTCATCTTGTTATTCGGTAAATACACCTAATAGTTGTGGGGAGTATGAGTGTACCCCACAAATATCCCAATCTCTGTTGTTGGTTATAGATTATTTTTTTAATCTTTGGTCACATGGAAATTGACAAATGAGGCAAAAAATTTAAAATATGAAACATCAGGTTTCTTACCAGAAAAATCCTCCTCTGGTGTACTCATGCCAAGTATCTAATGAGGAATACGGTTCTGCACAAATACCGTTGTGTTGCATGCCTCTGCCCACTAATGCAATGGTAGGCCCTGATCATGTAACATAGCTCGTTCCACACCCACAATTGTTCTATTCTTTCTTTCTGCAACCCCATTCTGTTGTGGGTTATGAGGCACAATAATCTCTCTTTGAATTCCTTCTTTAGCATAGAATTTCTTGAATTCATTGGAGATTTACTCACCACCATTGTGCGGCTCCTCAGAGCCCTCACCTGCTTCCATGTATCTTTCTCAACCAGTGCTTTGAACTCACAAAATTTTGAGAACGTCTAATCTTTCTTCTGCATGAAGTAGATCCAACACTTTCGAGAAAAATCATCAACAAAAATCACATAATACCTGTGCTTTGTTGTAGAAGTTGTAGATAATGGTCCACACACATCTTAGTGAACTCTCTCAAGGATTTCCACTACTCGGTTCTCCTTTTCATGAAATGTAGCCTTTGTATACTTCCCCATGGTAGATCCTATGCATGTGTCTATTTGCACAAGAGTACCCTTTGGAAGCCCCATATAAATATGCTACATGACATTCAAAGAACTATGGTGTAGATGGCTCACCACTTTGTCTACTTTACTCATCAATGTTGTGCAGCCATTTATATCAAGTTTTTAGAGGTTCTTCACACGAACCCCAATCTTCTTAACTTTTCATGTGGCTTTGTGATGAAGGAATGCTTTCCCTTCACTCAAAACCACATCATATCCTCTATCCTCCAACATAGTAACTGAAACTAAATTCTTTTTCAAGCCTGGTACATGCATGACATATTTTAATAAGAAAGGTTTACCTAACTGTCTTTAGAAAGTAACTGTACCAATCCCGGTAGTGCTATAACTCCCAGCATCACCCATCTCGATGCGAATTTGAAGATCCTTCTCCTCCATGCTACTAATTAAGAGTTCTTTGTCTCTCGTCATGTCGAAAGATTCACCACTATCCAAGTACCACACTAATCCCATCGCACTAGACACCATGCATGCGATTAGTGAGAAGTCCAACTTGAACTGTGAAGCCAAAGCATCACCCGCTGCAGATCCGGAAGCCTTGTTGTTGTTCTTCTTATTATGTGGAAAATTAGTGTCATAATGCCCATGCTCATGACAGTGGAAACATTTCACTTTGGACATGTCATGCTTCTTACCTTCTTTTCCGGTCTCAAATTAGGAATAGGATTTCTTTCCCTTCCCCTTCTTTGCCTCACTAGCCAAGAAGAAATTTTCCTCATCATCTGTCTTGGATGAGGATCCATCCCTGGTATTCCACCTAAATTCGTCTTGTACCAAATCTGACTAAATTCACTCCCAATCTAGTAGCTTCTCCCTCCCATTGACAGAGTCCTGATAACTATGTCATCTCTTGGGAAGGCCTAGAAGTGCTAGGCTCACCAAGTCATCATCCGCTACAGTAATCCTGACACTTCCAAGCTCATATCAGCATTGGATGAAATTGGTCAATGTAATATCCCCAAATGGATATTTTGACTAAATTTGCATAAATTCACTTAAACCCCAAATTTTCCGTAAAATCAACATGCATTTAACAAAATATTTCCATGTAAAATTAACATACATGTATATGCAAATCCATAACACCATAATGCAAGAAATAACTCAGCTTTATTATTATATAATGAGGTTACATGCTGAAATGAGAGATAGCTGAGATAACTGAAATATAACTGGCCTCAAGAAAATCTGTTGCACTGCGCTGGCCAACAAAACTAAACTATTGCACTCTCCCTCCAGAAATAGCTACCACTGTATCCACTGAAGCACCCATTGAAGATCTAAACGATCCTCACTCCAATATCTCTTAAGCTCTACAAAAATTCTGAATGAAGTCTCCTCAAAGAGAGTTGGGTTTCCATCCAACACTCACAAATAACCCGAGGGTTTCCATCCTGGGGCTACCAATAGAGTAGAGAAGCAAGTTCTCAAACCTCCCTTACAAGAAAGTGATATAATCCAAGAAATATCAAAATGACCTTCGTTTCACCTTTTATAGATCTGATGAATATATCTCCAATCCTCTAGAAGCATCTTATTTTATTATTTTTTTATTATTCTAGAAGACCCTTCATTGACTCTATCAAAGTGAATTTAATTACATGAATTTTCAAGGGGCAACCTCCAATACATTACATGAACAACAATTATTGGTCAGATACAATTGACAAAAACCTCCTTTTCTATATATAGGAGTCCATGTGGCCAGTATGTAATCCTAAGAAGGCCAACAAATGTAATCCTAGCCGGACTAAACAATAATAATTTAAGGGCAAAATAATAACAAAATGGGGTTACAAGTGTACAATAATAATAACAAGGGGTTAAGTACTAATAACACATGGGAAGTTGTAACAATAAATAATAAGGGACTATACTAGTAATAGAGAAATCTAACATGCCCCACTCCTTCAAAAAGTGTTGTCCTCAATGCTTCCGCAGTTCGAGGCTTCAGATAAACTCCCTCATCCTCCCATGTAGAATCTTTCAATGGGTGTTCTTCACTTGATGAGACTTCCAATTGATCGATTCCGTAGCTTCATGTAGCCTTGCTTTGGATCGTTTCAAGTTCCAATATGATTTTTTCTTCCTCATCAAGTTCTGGCAATATTGTTTGAACTGGAAGATTTTCACCTATAACCTTCTTTAAGCATGAAACATGGAAAACTGGATGTACTCGCGAAGAAGCAGGAAGCTCCAATTTGTATGCCATAGAACCAATCTTTTGCAACACCTTGTAAGGACAATAGTACTTTGGTGATAATTTATTATCCTTCTTAGCTTGCTTGAGGGACATTTGTTTGTATGGTTGTAGCCGTAAAAATACCCAATCTCCTACATCAAAACTTCTCTCGCTACGATGTTGATCTGCCTATTGTTTCATTCGATTTGTGCCAAATTCAGGTTATCCTTTAAGAGTTGGAGAACTTCTTGCTAATGCTCGATGTGATCTTCCACTGCTTGAACCTTCGAATTTTCTCTTAAAGATGATGTGATGGATGGTGGATGATATCCATAAAGTGCCATAAATGGGGTCATTTTCGCTGCAGTATGGAAGGAAGTGTTATACCACCATTCAGCAAGAGGTAACCACTTGACCCATTGTGTTTGTTTATCAGATACAAAACAAAGAAGATATCCTTCCAAACATTTATTTACTATCTCAGTTTGACCATCAGATTGAGGATGATAAGATGAGCTATGAGCTAATTGAGTACCCAAACAAGAAAATAACTCCGTCCAAAAATTTCCAGTAAAAATGGGATCTCTGTCGCTCACAATAACCCTTGGCTTCCATGTAGCTTTTGAATTCTGTCCATAAATGTAGTAGCAACTGTACTTGCTTTAAATGGATGAGATAATGCACAAAAGTGTGCATACTTGGTAAGTCTATCAACTACCACCATGATGACACTCTTTCCTTCTGACTTAGGTAAACTTGTGATAAAATCCATTGAAATCTCCTCCCAACGTTGACTTGGAATGGATAAAGGTTGTAGAAGTCCTGGGGTCTTAATTGTTTCCACTTTATTCTGCCGGCAAACCAAACATTCCGCCACAAACTTTCGAATATCAGATTTAAGGCCATCCCAAAAAAATTCTTTCTTCACCCTGTGGTAAGTTTTTAAAAATCCTGAGTGTCCTCCTAAAGGAGAAGTGTGCAATTCCATAAGAATATTTTGTTTTAGTTGGGAATTCTTACAAAGATATAAGCGATCTTTGTACCATAAGGAATCATTTTTCCAACTAAATGTATCGGATGTACTAGGATCTTGCTGCAAATTTTGAATGAGTGTCCATACATCTTTGCCCTTCTTCCATTCATCTCTTGCTTTGGTTATCCAATCTGGTTGGATAATAGAAATGGCACAAAGCAATGCTTCCACCTCTTCATTCTTTCTTGAGAGTGCATCTGCAACAACATTAAGCTTTCCTTTTTTGTAGATTATTTCAAAGTCATAACCCAACATCTTTGTGACCCTTTTTTGTTGCTCTTCTGACGATAGTATTTGTTCCAAAAAGTGTTTAAGACTATCATGATCGGTTTTTACCTTGAAGTGTCTTCCCATTAGGTAAGTTCGCCATTTCTTTAGTGCATGCAGTATTGCTAACATTTCCTTCTCATAAATAGGTTTTTGTAAATACTTTCCTTTGATTGGACGACTTTCAAAAGCAATGGGCCTTCCTTCCTGCATTAAAACTGCACCAATTCCATTTCCTGAGGCATCACATTCCACAATAAAGGTTTTTGTGAAGTCTGGCGTAGCTAAGACCGGTGCTAGGCACATTGCCTCTTTAAGACGTTCAAAGCCCTTAGTTGCTTCAGGAGTCCATGAAAATGCATCTTTCTTCAATAATGTTGTTAGAGGTGCTGCTATTCTCCCATAATTCTTAACAAACTTGTGATAATACCCTGTTAACCCGAGAAATCCTCACAATTGCTTTATGGTTGTGGGGACTTTCCATTCCTTAATGGCTTTAATTTTGTTAGGGTCTACCTTAACACCCTCGTGAGATACAATATGACCCAGATATTCCACCTCTTGTGCTCCAAAGAAACATTTGGATTTTTTTGCATATAATTGTTTCTCCTGCAATAGTTTGAGCATCCTGTCAACATGTTCAACATGATCCTTCCAAGACCTGTTGTAGATTAGTATATCATCAAAAAATACTAGCACAAATTTTCTAAGGAAGGGTTTGAAAATGGAATTCATCAACCCTTGAAATGTAGAAGGTGCATTGGTAAGGCCAAAAGGCATGACCAAAATTCATAATGACCCTCATGAGTTCGAAATGCTGTTTTTGGAATATCTTCAGTCTTCATTCTAATTTGATGATATCCTGAATGAAGATCCAACTTGGTAAAATAAATTTCTCCATATAATTCATCCAATAATTCATCAATCACAGGAATGGGAAATTTGTCTTTAATGGTGAGCTTATTGAGCTCCCTATAATCCGGACACATTCGCCATGATCCATCCTTCTTGTGTACCAATACTACAGGAGCAGAGAAAGAACTTTGACAGGGTTGAATTATACCCGCCTCTAACATTTCTGCAATCATACGTTCAATTTCGCTCTTTTGGAAGTAAGGATATCTATAAGGCCTGATGTTTGGAGGAACACTTCCTGGAATCAAATGAATAGCATGATCATGATCACGAATAGGTGGGAGTCCTTTGGGAGTTTCAAACACCTTGGAATGATTGTACAAGACTTGTTGGAGATCTACAGAAATAGATGATTTTGATGTCGGAACTCATGGAAAATTTTAGGGGCTAATATTCGTAGGTGGGCTAATTTTCCATGGTTTTCCAAAAAAAATATTCTGTCAATTTCCATTTTTTTGTAAAAATAATTCGCCCAAATTTTAGCAACATAAAATTATTTTACCTTAAAATAGGCCAACATTATATAGATACTATATATAAATTCATTATAAATTTGTATAATTTTACAAACATATCAATAAAATTTTTATAGTTCACATATTAGGGACTAGTGAAATTCGCCAACGTTTTAAACTTCAAAATGATTTTCCATCCTTAAAATTATCCCCGGTGGAACTTCTAGTGAGCATAATTGTGCAATTACGCCTCGTTATTCTTTATTTAGAAGCTTTTTCATGACATTAGAGCTTATTATCCTTCCCGGATTCCCTTCAATACCCCTTAATTCGACTTCCTTTCCTTCTGAAAAAAATTTCAAGAAAAGTTCTTGAAAATTAAAAGCTACCGTCCCCAAAGATTGTAACCATTGTACTCCTAGTACAACATCAACACCTCCCATAGGAATGGAAAGAATTGGACTAGTAAATACATATTCCCCCATGGTTAGCTTGATATTATGGCATTTTCTAGAGCAATTTATAGTTCCTCCATTTGCAACCATCACTTGACATTCTGGTGCTGGGTATAGGAAACAATTTAATTCCTTGGCTACCTTACAATGAATAAAGTTATGGGTGCTACCTGAATCAATCAACACTATTACCTTTTTCTTCTTGATTTTTCCTTGTATCTTGAGAGTTTGAGGAGTGGTAATTCCTGCCAGTGCATTACACGATATGGTCGGATTCATTTCTTCCTCTTCTAGGGTTGGTTCCTGGTGTATATCCTCTTCTTATTCATTTTCTTCTTCCTCTTCACAATCTATGTAAAATAATTTCTTCTCAGCACACTTATGACCTTTAGTGTATTTTCTATCACAACCGTAGCAAAGCCCTTTTGCTCTTTTTTCTTCCAATTGTTGTGGTGTCAACCTTGTAGGTTGTGGAAATCTAGGCGTAGCAACACTTCCTTCTTTATAGAATTGAGTGGTAGGCTTCCTTGTCGCCATAATTTTACATTCAACTTTTCTTGCCAACATGAATGCCTTCTCCAATGAATCAGGTTCCAAAACGCGAACTTCATGTTGGATGTTATCCTTTAAAGTGCCTAGGAAGAGATCAATCCTGTGTTCCTCTGTAAGATCAGTTACCCTTATATTCAATTTTTGGAAGTCCTCACTGTGCTGCCCCACTAAACCCTTTTGTTTGAGATTTATCAATTGGGTAAAGAAGGTGTTGCTCTTTGTATCCTCATAATGTGCTATCATTTCCTCCGTAAAAATTAACCAAGTGACCAATTTTTTTTTACGGGAGCAAAGTCATCGATACCATACAAATGTATTTTGTTCTAAATGTAAAGTTGCAATTAGTACCTTTTGTGTGTTTTGCACGTTATGGAGATCAAAATATTGCTCGTGCATGGTATCCATGTTACGGGATCCTTTCCATCAAACTTCCTCATATCCATTGTTGGAATATGGTGGTTCTTCACTGCCAACATTAGAGTTTATGAAATCACGATTAACATTTATTTTATTCTCATCATGAGGATCTTCTACTATCTTTTCACCATTAGGAAACATTTCTTGTATCAAATTTTTCAAACCTTCGATATACGCTTTTTAGATCATTCTTCATGTTTTCCATGTTGTCTTTCATGTTGTTGATCATTAATTAACATCGGTCATTTTTGAATTAACCCTTGGATAGACATGTATCAAATGTTATGACAGATGGTGGAAACATTCAAGGATGGTTGAAGAGAAACGATGATAAGACAAGTCACGTGTCTAAAATAAAACATATGTTCAAAAAAGGGTTCAAACATAAAGTGAAAGGGCAAAGGTAATGCTAAAAGGCAAAGAATTGGTGTAAAGGACGCAAAACGAAATGATTATAAGGTTCACCTCTTTCATAATACGCACATGAGGGAACTCCCCATATGTGAAATTCCGAGGGGGTCAAGAAACGGAAGGGGGAAGACGCTCATACCCCTGTGGAATTATGGTGTCATGTCACGGGGAGTGGATCAAGGTAAGGCTGATGTGGCGAGAGTGAAGGAGCGAGGCCCTAGAGTTACGTATGCGGTGTATTTCACCAATTTTACGAAGAATATGTTTCGAGAACCATGTGGTTTATGCGGCGAGAGGTAAGGTAAGTCTATAGGTGAGTGATGCGAGACCCATACGGTATTAAACCTAGCACGCATTGTTCACCAACTCTCGAGTCAGCTCCCAATCCCTATATGTCGCGTCTTGCTGCTTGTCGGTGTTCTTAAGACACTCACCCCACTTACTTCACCTCTCACGCCTTTTTACCTCGGAACTCTCGAGTCTTAGATAATGGTTCTCTCGTATTTTTCTGCGGGTGAAATTTAAATGTCTTCTAGCGAAGGTATAAACTAAGTGGGAGCTAGTGCCGGAGTCTGACCCCGATCCTTATCGGCACCCCCCGTGTCATTTTCTGAGCAAATTTTCCACTACACAGGGTATTCCGCCCTCATATTCCCTCTACTTCCCTTTTTGTTTTTAAAAAGCTTTGCATGTCGAGTCATGGGTAAAGGCACCCCCAAAGAAAAAGCCCAAGACAGCAGATTCCTCGGGTTCGTGAGGCAAAAACCCTCCGGTTTGAGCCTTTCATTGACCTGTGAGAAACTGAGTAGTGGGATTTCCTGAAAAAATCATCGAGGAAACAAAGTTTTTTGTACTCTATCTCGAGAAGGAAGTTTCGGGAGGGAGATCTTAACTTGACAAGCGAGAGCCCTGACACGCAGGGGGGATATATTTCTTTCTTGAAAGGGTTGAAAAGTCTGGTGATGCAGGAGCGGCATGGCATAACGAGTCGGTTCAAGAAAGTCGTTGAATGCCGAATATTATTGATAAGGAATCTGCACGGCGTTATAGCTTCGAGAGGCCCTACGATAGGTGGCGGCCAACATGGATCGGTTCGATGCGATTTGGGCCCGAGATCACATCATGTTTGGAATCCCATCATCTTGGGATTCTACCACTCCTTCCATGCTTCGACCATTAATAGAATATGAAGCACGTCTCCGAGAAGAAAGGGACCCAGAACGGATATCTTGTCGAGACAAAACCGCTCGGTTAAAAAGCTGAGACAATTGTTTCATCGCTCACTTCAAGAATTCACTCTCCTTCATCGATAAAACATAAGATCCCCACTGAAAGGGCAAGTTTCGATGACCTCACTAAGGCCTACATCAAGGTGGAAGGATTCGCGACGATGCTGAACCATCAGCGAGTCGATCGGCAAATATATACTAAGTTTTCGGTCGGATCGCTAGCTCGCCGGCTAATGTTCCACCACGTATCGTCGACCACCTCAACCCCATCTCATCGGTGAAACATTGTTAATTCATGATTTGGCCCTAGTGGCCTTTTCATTTACTTTAGTTTAATTTTAAGTTCGAGGTGGAATTTATATTCCACTACGACATTTACTTTACGCAGATACGTATTAAATATTTTGTTTCAAAAGCGGCCCCCCGAGTGCCTACTGCGCAAATGATGATATGCCTCTATTCCTCATCATGAATTTTGGTTGTTCGATAAAGACCTCTAAGCTAATTTTTGGCATACGAGGAAGATATTTTTCCCCGAAAAAATATCTTCTCGCTCATGTTCGAGGGCCTCTATATAAGAAAGATTTGAAGAGAAAAAAGGGTTCCATATTTTCTAAAGAATTTTGTTGTGTAAGAATTTACGCATGCTTGTTGTTGAAATCTCAATAGGAATGTGAAGAGCCCGTTGGGTCTCAATGAAAAGGAGTTATATCTTCATTGAGGATTCTAGTCTTGGTGCTTTATAGTGTGTGATTATCTCTTATGTGTTGTAGCTTAGCGGTTCATTTCATTTACATCCATTCATCTTGTATCATGTTGGAATGCGAGTAGCCCACGGGTTTCGGTATGAATTTATCCTAGTTGATACTTATGCCATAACACATGCGGCACTTTAAATATGGCTCGAGCATGATATGTTGTTCCATTTTTCACTTCACATGTACTTCTTCTATATTAGACTGTTGTGAGATTTTATTTACAAATCTTTGTTATCATGTGTGGATTCTTAATTTCATAAGCCCAGCATGCTTTGATATATGTTTTTCGAATATTGTCTCAATAACGAGTTAGTATTCTCTTTATTCTACGTACGCGAGTAGATACTTTTACGATTATTCATCTGCGCGAAGTATTTAGAATCCCATCCCTCTTTGCGATAGTAGTTGCCTTCGAGTGTACGATACATTCGTGTTAGAGTTTCACATCTGCCTCTGCAATATTTCTTTCTACTCGTATCAAGCTTACGAAAGTTTTGGTCCCATTCAAATTAATTTTCATTTACAGAGATAGCATGAGAGCTTTTGTTACTGCTAATTATCACTGTCATATCATATTTCTCCTTGCTATATAACATGTCCTAGGCCTTTGGTCTTTCACAACTCAAGGCTATCTCTAGGAATGACAAGATATTTTTGGCATCGTTGCTGAGTGAATGAGATTAAGAAAATTTAAATCCCTGGGCCTCGACAAAATCTATATTCTTTGTTCGAGAAAGGTGAGCATGAAGAGTTGAGAGTTGTAGACCCCTCACCCTAGCGACTCCACGATCATCTGTGGAAAAACTTACTTGTAGTCTGGCTCCTCGGAAGCCACACACGAGAGTCGGATGCGTCTCGGCCAAAAGAAACCTGCGTATTCGACCCCGGGAGAAAAATCATACACGAGAAGAAATTGGAGGGGAAGACAATTTACCCACGGCTAAGATCCCACAATTTTCCTTAGAAGAATTTTAGTCCTCTTCTTCTCAAGTAGCCCAAAGTACAAGGTTCGGCTCACCGAGGGAGAAACCAGGTTACTATGACAGTCTACCTCTAGGAAACATCCAAATTAAGGACGAGTTTGAATCAATAGGGTACCACTCGTTATTACAGTTCCACCCCACTCTACGAGGCTAAAGAGGTCAAAGAAGTCTTGAAATATCTATTGTTAATATTTCGCTTTTTTACGTCATCACCCCAAGTTGTTGTTCAATACATTCCCCATTGTCATTCACACCTCACTTCCACCTCCCTCCCTGCCTCTTACACATCAAACCCTTCTATTAACTCCACCTCCTCCTCCAATGGCAAATGTCACTGAGCTTCTGTTGAATAAATATGCCTGGCATTACCTCCCAAGTCTTCGAATGATATGCCACGGGACTATCTAAAGATCTGTCAGCGGAATTTCAATGGGTAAAACCGAGATCAAAGCTAAAAAACACCTTGAGGTCTTACGCTCTTTATGAGAAAAATTTTTAATGTGGAACATCTCGACGTAGTCCTAAGACCGTTCATGCAATATCTTGATGAGTGAAGCTGAGGAAAATGGTTCGAACGACTTTGGGAAACACGTTCTGTCACCACTTGGGAAGGAATGGAGGACACTTCTCTCATAAAATGGGGAGAGAAGAAATATCATGGAAATTGTCTTAATGAGTTTAACACACTCAAGAAAATACATAATGAAGGGGTGGCTGAATTTATTAAGAGATTTAACAAGTTATATACGAGCCTCTCGGGCGATATGAAACCTCATCAAACAGTGGCAAAGTCATTTTTGTGGCAACTTTTGACTTAGAATTTGGTTTCTCTGGGAAAGAGCCCTGCCACCCTGGATTATGCTCAAAGCAGAATGCACTAGAGTTAGAGGCAAATTTCGCCTCCTTTGGTAAATCAAATGGAAATCCGAGACTAAGATGCTAGAAGAGGAAAGGCAAAGAGGAGGTGTCTACCTCTAGCCAAGATAGAGACTCGGCTAATGACGAGAATAGACACTCTTGATCATTTGTCGATGATTTTGGCTGCAGAGATCGGAAAGCTCCTCTGTGGATATGTACGAAGAAAGACACTGCAGAGCATCCGAGAATGGTTGACTTGGTTGAGCGACTGTCTATGACGATGGGGAAAGTTATGAAAGTATCGGTGATGAGTGTCATGAGAATGGAGATCAAAGCATCTTTTCATCTCGGAAGATGAGGAGGAAAGAAAAGAAGAGATTCTTGAGCGGGATGAAAATAACGAGCCTCATCTTGGAAAGGAGGAAGCAATGAAAGTAACCTCTCGCTCAAGAATACACGAGATCGTTTCACGGAGCTCGGCCCACGGAGGCAAAATATATCAAATCTCCAAGAGGACACGGCTACAAGATATGATGAGTCCTCCGGTTCGATGAAGAATATGAAGGAGACACTCTACCCCAAGAGTGTCTTTTTCTCAATCCGAGTGGAAGAAGAAGCAATCCTGGTTGAAACCATCCTGCCAAATATTTACAACCCGGGTATCATTTCATGATCCTTATGTTCATTTCCTACAAACATTTGAAGAAGGATCAAAGGTCTTGTTGAGAAACATGTTGCAAATAGAAAGAAGATTTTTCGAGATTCTTTGTTGAAGAACGGGAAGAGTGGGAGCAGACTGCCTATTCGACTCTTTGCTCAGAGGGGTGAGCAAGAAAGCCTAGTCTTGGGATCACTTGATGGGCTGGTTACATTGGAAGATAAGGTTTGTAATCTAGACTTGTAAATATTCCATTTAGAGTAGGGTAGGTAGGAAAATCTCAATAAATCTCGATGCTGTGAGCATTCGGTCGGTAGTTTTATATTTACGCAAAGTTTCGGTCCATGAGCGGTTTTGTCTTTATTCCATGGCCTACAACAAGCCGAGAGAGTCTAATCCTAGCTATACATTTTTTTCAATTTTGTCTTAGGATGTAGCAAAGAAGCTCGCTAGAGCGGTTTAATCCTAGCAGATGTAGCTTGGAGTGGAGAAAATAGGAGACCAACGGTTTAATCTCGTCTCATGGATTTATAAGGGTAGAAGTAGAATAGGTTTATTTTTCTTGTTTGTAAAAAATTGATGATGTAAAAGTGCAGTAAGTCCAAATGCACCCGGGAAGATTAGCAATTGGCTGCAGTTCTCGACACGTCGAGGATGAACATGCCATCCCAGTGGAGACAATGTTGATCATTAATTAACATCGAGTCATTTTTTTGAATTAACCCTTGGATAGACATGTATCGAATGTTATGACATATGGTGAAACATTCAAAGGATGGTTGAAGAGAAATGATGATAAGACAAGTCATGTGTCTAAAAAAGCGAAACATATGTTTAAAAAAGGGTTCAAACATAAAGTGAAAGGGCAAAGGTAATGCTAAAAGGCAAAAGAATGGTGTAAGGACGCAAAACGAAATGATTATAAGGTTACGCCGCTTTTTCCTATCACGCACGTGAGGGAACTCCCTGTATGTGAAATTCCAAGGGGTCAAGAAATTGAAGGGGAAGAGACTCATACCCCCGGCGGGAATTATGGTGTTGTGTCACGGGTTGGACCCGAGGCAAGGGTGATGTGGCGGGAGTGAAGGGCGGGCCCTAGTGGTTTGTATGCGGTGTATTTCACCAATTTTACGAGAGAATATGTTTCAAGAACCATGTGGTTTATGCGACGAGAGAGAGTAATGTAAGTCTATAGGTGAGGCCGGTGCGAGGCACATACCCAGATATTAAACCCTGACACGCATTGTTCACCAACTCTCATTTAGCACCCAATCCCTATATGCCGCGTGCTCCTATGTCGGTGTCCTTACGACACTCACCCCACTTACTTCACCTCTCCGCCTTTTACCTCGAGAACTCTCGATCTTAGATAATGGTTCTCCCATATTTCTTTTGCGGTGAAATTTACTGAGGTCTTCCGGGTACGGTATAAACTAAGTGGGAGCTAGTGCCGAGTCTACCCGATCCACTTTCGGTACCCCGCGTCATTTTCAGAGAAAATTTCCACTTGCCAGGTATTCAGTCCCTCATATTCCCTCTGCTTCCCTTTTGTTTTTAAAAGTTTTGTATGTCGAGTCATGGGTAAAGGCACCCCCAAGAAAACCCGGAACGGGAGACTCCTCGGGTCAAGTGAAACCAAAAAACCCTCCCGGATTCGAGCCTTTCATTGACTTGCAAGATAAAGCGGTGGGATTTCTGAAAATCATCGAGGAAACAAAGTTTTATGTACTCTATCTCATAAGGAAGTTTCGGGAGGGAGATCTCAACTTTGACAAGCGGAGCCCGGCCTCCGGGGGGATATATTTCTTTCTTGAAAGGGTTGAAAGCTGGTGATGTGGAAGCGACATGGCATAACAAGTCGATTCAAGGAAGCCGTTGAATGCCAAAAGATTATTGATAAGGAATCACGCGACGTTATAGCTTCGAGGGCTCCTACAATAGCCGATGGCAAAGCCAACATGGATTGGTTCGATCGCAGTTGGGCCCGGAGATCACGAGGCCCAAAGACTCCCATCACTGCTTTGGGACTCTGCCACTCCTTCCATGCTCAGGACCATTAACGAGAATATGAAGCATCGCCTCCAAGAAGAAAGGGACCGAGAACGGATATCTTGGCATCGAGACAAAGCTTGCTCGGTTAAAGGCTGAGACAATTGTTTCATCGCTCCGCCAAGAATTCACTCTCCTTCCATCATGATAAAACATAAGATCCCCACAGGAAAGTTTCATTAGACATAGCGAGGCCTACATCAAGGTGTAAGGATTCGCGGCGATGCTACAGACCATCAACGGACGATGCAGCAAAGATCGTACCAAGTTTGCCGAGTCAGATCGCCGACTCGTTCACAGCTAATGTTCCACCACCGGTCATCACGTGACCGCCTCAACCCATATATCATCAACTGAAACCATCGTTAATTCATGATTCGGCCCTAGTGGCATTTTTTATTTTTACTTTAGTTTACTTTTAAGTTCGAGTGGAATTTATATTCCTCTGATATTACTTTACGCAAGACTATTATTAAATATTTTGTTTCAAAATGGCAGAGTGCCCTAAGCTGCAGAAATGATGAGATGCCTGTTTATTCCTCATCATGAATTTTTGATTAGTTACGATAAAGACCTATAACTAATTTTTGGCATCGTAGGGAAGATATTTTTCCCAAAAATATCTTCTCGCTCATGTTGAGAAGGCCTCTATGCAAAGCAAGATCACGAAGAGAAAAAAGGGTTCAGATTTTCGAAGAATTTCTTTGTGTAAGAATTTTACATGCTTGTTGTTGAAATCTCAATAGGAATGTGAAGAGCTTGGTTTGGGTCCCCAATGAAAAGGAGTTCTATCTTCCACCGAGGATCTGCATTAGTGCTTTAAGGCGTGTGATTCTCTCATCTGTTGTAGCTTAGAGTTCATTTCATTTACATCCATTCATCTTGTATCATGTTCGAATGCGAGTAGCCCACTGGGTTTGGTATTGAATTTATCCTAGTTGATACTTATGCCATAACTCGTCTCGGCACTTTAAATATGGCCTGTGCGTGATATGCTATTCCATTTTCCACTTCACCCGTACTTTTTCTATATTAGCTACTATGAGATATTTAGAAATGTTGTTATCATGTGTGGATTCTTAATTTTCGTAAGCCCACCACATGCCGACATTAGTTTCGAATATTCTCTCAATACTGGGTTAGTATTATCTTTATTCTATGTACTCAGCGCAGGATACTTTCTGATTATTCATCTCTGTGAAGTATTTAGAATCCAACCCTCTTTGCAGTAAGCTGCCTTTGAATTGTCTGATACATTCGTGTTGGAGTTTCACATCTTGCCTCTGTAGTATTTCTTCCTTTGTATCAAGCTTCTGAAAGTTTTGGTCCCATTAAAATTAATTTTCCTATTTACAAGAGATAGCAAGAGAGCTTTGTTCTGCTAATTATCCTTGTCATATCATATTTCTCCTTGCTATATAAGATGTCCTAGGCACTGGTCTTTCACAACTCAAGGCTATCTCTAGGAATGAAAACATCTTTTTGGCGCCGTTGCCGGGGAACGAAGTTAAGAAAATTTGAATCCTTGGGCCTCGACAAAACCTTATTCACTCTTCAATTAGGTGAGCATGGAGAGTTGAGAGTTGTATATCCCTCACCTTGGCGACTCCACATTCATTTTGCAGGTAAGTTTATTTGCAGTCCTGGCTCCTCGAAAGCCACACCTGAGGTCAGATACGTCTCATCCAAAGACACCTTCTGTGTCTGACCCAGAGAGAATCCTACATAGAAGAAATTGGAGGGGAAGACAATTCATCCATACTGAGATCCCGCAATTTTCCTTAGAAGACTTTCCGTCCTCTTCTTCTCAAGTAGCCCAAGTGCAAGGTTCTGACTCTGCTATGGGAGAAACCGGTTATTACTCAGATATTCTACCTCTGGGAAACATCCAAATCAAGGATGAAGCAAAATCAATAGATACCACTCGTTACTCATTCCATCCCAATCCAGAGGCTGAAGAAGTCAAAGAAGTCACTGAAATATCTGCTGTTAATATTCCGCCTTCTTCGTCATCACCCCAAGCTGCTGTTCAAATACATTCCTATTGTCATTCACACCTCACTTCCACCTCCTCCTCCTCTTACACCTCAAACCCTCCTATTGCCTCCACCTCATCCTCCAATGGCTAATGTCCCTGACTTCTTGTTAAATAAATATGCCCCCCTGGCATTACCTCAAGTGCTGAATGATATGCCACAGGACTATCTAAAGATCTTGCCCCGATTCAATGGGGAAAACGAGATCGAAGCTCAAAAACACCTTGAGGTCTTCTGCTCTTTCGCAGAAAATTTTAATGTGGAACATCTCGACGTAGTCCTAAGATTGTTTGTGCAATATCTTGATGGTGAAGCCAGAAAATGGTTCAAGACACAAGGAGACCGTTCCATCACCACTTGGGAAGGAATGGAGGACACTTTTCTTAGAAAATGGGGAGAGAAGAAAGATCATGGACATTGTCTTACTGAGTTTAACACACTCAAGAAAAGACATAATGAAGGGGTGGTTGAATTTATTAAGAGATTTAACAAGTTGTATCTGAGCCTCCTCGCTGATATGAAACCTCACCAGACCGCCGCCAAGGTAGTTTTCGTGGCAGCTTTTGAATCCAAGTTTGGTTTCTCTCTGAGAGAAAGAAAGCCAGCCACCCTGGATGATGCCCAGACAGATGCACTGGAGCTTGAGGCAAACTTTGCCTCCACTGGTAAATCAAAGGGAAAGCCGTGACCAAGATGCTAGAAGGAAAGGCAAAGAGGAGGTGTCTACCTCTAGCCAAGATATAGATACTCGCCCACGTAAATAAATAGAAATTATTGCTCATTTATCTGACGAGTTTGACTGCAGAGATCCAGAAATCTCCTCTATGGATATGTACGAAGAAAGACCTGCCGAGCATCCATAATGGTTGACTTGGTCGAGCCAGCTTGTCTATGACACTGATGGGGAAAGTTATGAAAGTATCAGTGATGAGTGTCATGAGAATGGAGATCAATAGCCTTTCATCTCAGAAGACGAGGAGGAAAGCAAAGAAGAGATTCTTGAGCAGGATGAAAATAATGAGCCCTCTCTTGGAAAGGAGGAAGCAATGAATGTAACCTCTGCTCAAGAATACATAGATCTTTTCACGGAGCTCAGCCCACTATAGAAAAATATATCAGAGCTCCAAAAGGAAACATCTACAAGATATGATGAGTCCTCTAGTTCAGATGAAGAAGATGAAGGAGACACTCTACCCCAAGGGAGTCTTTTTCTCAATCTAGTGGAAGAAGAAGCAATCCTAGTTGAAACCAGCCTGCAAAATCTTTACAACCAGGTATCATTTCATGATCCTTATGTTCATGTCTTGCAAACATTTGAAGAAGGATCAAAGGTCTTGTTGAGAAGCATGTTGCAAATAGAAATAAGATTTTTCGAAGCTGTTGTTGAAGAACAGGAAGAGTGGGAGCAGCCCTGCCTCTTCAGTCTACTCAAGGGGTTGAGAAAGAAAGACCAGTCTTGGGATCACTTGATGGACTGGTAATATTGGAAGACAATGTTTGTAATCTAGACTTGTAAATATTCCATTTAGAGTAGGGTAGGTAGGAAAAGCTCAATAAAGCTCAGTCTTTGAGCATTTAGTCAGTAGTTTTAGATTTCTGCAAAGTTTCAGTCCATGAGCATTTTTGTCTTTATTCCATGGCCTACAACAAGCCAAACAGTCTAATCCTAGCTTGATTGTTTTTCAATTTCTGTCTTAGGATGTAGAGAAGAAGCCTGCTAGACAGTTTAATCCTAGCAGATGTAGCTTAGATAGAGAAAATATGAGACCAACAGTTTAATCTGGTCTCATGGAGTAATAAGGGTAGAAGTAGAATAGGTTTATTTTCCTGTTTGTAAAAAATTGATGATGTAAAGGGTCTGTAAGTCCAAATGCACCCAGAAGATTAGCAGGTGGTCTGCGAAGTTCTCGACACATCCAAGGATGAAAGTGTCGTCCCCAGGTGGAGCCAATGTTGATCATTAATTAACATCAGTCATTTTTTTAATTAACCCTTGGATAGACATGTATCGAATGTTATGACAGATGGTGAAACACTAAAAGGATGGTTAAAGAGAAATGATGATAACACAAGTCACGTGTCTAAAACGAAACATATGTTCAAAAAGGGTTCAAACATAAAGTGAAAGGGAAAAGGTAATGCAAAAAGGCAAAGAATTGGTGTAAAGGATGCAAAATGAAATGATTATAAGGTTCACCACTTTCATAATACGCACATGAGGGAACTCCCCGTATGTGAAATTCCGAGGGGCCAAGAGACAGAAGGGGGAAGAGACTCATACCCCACGGAATTATGGTGTCGTGTCACGGGGTGGACCTAAGGTAAGGGTGATGTGGCAGAACGATGTGCGGGCCCTAGAGGTCTGTACGTTGTTTATTTTGCTAGTTCTATGAGAAATATGTTTCAAGAACCGTGTTATCTATGCAGAAAAAAGGTAAGGTAAGTACATAGGTCAGCTAGTACAGAGGCCCATACTAGTATTAAACCCGGCACGCGGTGATCGACAACTTCCAGTTAACGCCCAATCCCTATGCGCCGCGTGCTCCACTATCAGTGTCCTTACGACACTCACCCCACTTACTTCACCTCTCTGCTTTTACCTCAGAACTCTCAGTCTTAGATAACGGTTCTCCCGTATTTTACTAGAGTGAAATTTATAGGTCTTCCATCTACAGTATAAACTAAGTGGGAGCTAGTTCCAGGTCTACCCAGTCACTGTCAATACCCCCGTGTTGTTTTCCCGAGAAAATTTCCCACTGCACAGGTCTGTGAAACCAGAAACCCTCCCGGGTTCGAGCCTTTCATTGACCTGCAAGACAGAGCAGTGGTATTTCCTTAAAATCATCGAGGAAAGAAAGTGTTATGTACTCTATCTTAGAAGGAATTTTCAGGAGGGAGATCTCAACTTGAAAAACATATCCCAGCACGCCAGGGGATATATTTCTTTCTTGAAAGGGTTGAAAGCTGGTGATGCGGAGCAGCATGGCATAATGAGTCGGTTCAAGGAAGCCGTTGAATGCCAAAAGATTATTGATAAGGAATCTGCCAGCGTTATAGCTGCCAGGGCCCTACAACAGGTGGCAGCCAACATAGATTGGTTCGATGCAGCTTGGGCCGAGATCACAACAGCTGGACTCCCATCATGCTGGGATTCTGCCACTCCTTCCATGCTCTGACCATTAACAGAGTATGAAGCACGTCTCCAGGAAGAAAGGGACCAGACGGATATATTGTCAAACAAAACCACTCGGTTAAAAGCTGAGATAATTATTTCATCGCTCCACCAATAATTCACTCTCCTTAAGCTGATAAAACATAAGATCCCCACCTAGGCAAGTTTCGATGACCTCATTGAGGCCTACATCAAGGTGGAAGGATTCGCAGCAATGCCTGAACCTTCAACGGACAGTCAGCAAAGATGCACCCAGTTTGCCAGTCAGATCTCCAGCTCGTCAGCAAATGTCCCTCCATCAGTGTCAGCGACCGCCTCAACCCCTTCTCATCAATGAAATACTGTCAATTCATGATTCGGCCCTAGTGGCATTTTTATTTTTACTTTAGTTAATTATTTTTAAGTTTCAAGTGGAATTTGTATTCCACTCCAGCATTTTACTTTCTGCTAAGACTGTTATTAAATATTTTGTTTCAAAATAGCCGAGTGCCTAACTGAAAATGATGAGATGCCTCTATTCCTCATCATGAATTTTGGTTGTTCTGATAAAGACCTCTAACTAATTTTTGGCATGTGAGGAAGATATTTTTCCCAAAAAATATCTTCTCGCTCATGTTCAGAGGCCTCTATATAAGCAAGATCTGAAGAGAAAAACTGGTTCCAGATTTTCAGAAGAATTTTTTTGTGTAAGAATTTCTGCATGCTTTTTGTTGAAATCTTAATAGGAATGTGAAGAGCCCGTTGGTTCTCAATGAAAAGGAGTTCTATCTTCACTGAGGATTCTGGTCTTGGTGCTTTACAGTGTGTGATTCTCTCTTATGTGTTGTAGCTTAGCGATTCATTTCATTTACATCCATTCATCTTGTATCATGTTTTGGAATGTGAGTAGCCCACTGGTTTCAGTATGAAATTATCCTAGTTGATACTTATGCCATAACCTGTCTGGCACTTTAAATATGGCTTAGGCGTGATATGTTGTTCCATTTTCACTTCACCTGTACTTCTGCTATATTAGCTATTGTGAGATGTTATTTACAAAAGCTATTATCATGTGTGGATTCTTAATTTCGTAAGCCCACTGCATGCTGATATATGTTTCTAAATATTGTCTCAATAATAGTTAGTATCCTCTTTATTCTACATACGCAGTAGATACTTTCTAATTATTCATCTCTGTGAAGTATTTATAATCCAACCCTCTTTGCAGTAAGCTGCCTTCGAATTGTCTGATACATTCATGTTAGAGTTTCACATCTGGCCTCTGTAGTATTTCTTTCTCTGTATCAAGCTTTTGAAAGTTTTGGTCCCATTCAAATTAATTTTCCTGTTTACAAGAGATAGCATGAGAGATTTTTTCTGCTAATTATCCCTGTCATATCATATTTCCTCATGTTATAAGATGTCCTAGTAATCGTCTTTCGCTAAACTCAAGGTCGCTTCTAGGAATGACAACACATGTCAATTCATATTAGCTTCCATATACTACTTTCCATGCTATCCATATTAGCCTACTGTTTCTTCAAACCGTCCATCTTCGCTTCCACGCCTTTCTTCAAAACTTCCATTTCATTTTTTGTTGCTCTTTGCGAGAGTGAAATTTGTTGCACTTGCTCTTGTAATTTTGATAGATCATGTTGCAATTATTCATCTTCATGAGTCATAGTAGAGCCTTCTGAAGGCTTAATGGGTGTTGAATTATTTTTACGGGGCATATTTTAGAACCCAATACTACTATATATTCTAAAATATGCCCTTGGAATCAATTCAAATTGATTCTTCAAGAAGACTCATGCAATTTGGAAAGAAAAAAAATATACACACCTTTTTCTTGCTTTTGAGGAACTCGATATTGAAATTGGATTATCTCTATGATTGTAGCACTTAAATATTTGAATATTGGTATCAACATAGCCCTCTGAATTATCTTTCGAATGCCATAGGTCTGACCTGATTTGGATTCTCCAAGACAAAGTTGTGTCCAATCTCCCACAATGACCTAATTATGGACTGGTTCAGTAGAGCGAACTTGTACGACTTGCCACGTGTCACTGATTCGTCCTTTGTCTCTGAAATTTATAGCCAAGAAACTACAGTTTGTGTACTTGCGATCATTTTTTACGGCACTCCAATCCGATGCCCAGAGAGATTTATGAAGGTTTCCCCACGATCACCTCTTTGAGATGAAATTAAGGGATCTGAAAAAGCACTACCTTCCTGAGATCATATCTCGAAAAATATTGCAAACCAAGCTCTAAATTTTTTTGACGATTATCCTTAGGATTTCGAAACTACTAAAATTTAAGCTTCTAAACTTTCCTTATCAGAAATGATTATATTACAAATTCCACGATGACCTATTTAGGAGCCTGAAAAAAGACCTAACTTCCACAGATCATATCTCCAAAACTATTGCGAACCAAGCTCTGAAATTTTTTGACAATGTTCCTCAGGATTTCGGCTTCGCACCCTAAAAATTTTAGCTTTCAAAACTTCGTAGAAAAAAAAATTATAGTGAAAATGCCATGATGACCTGTTTGGAGCAGCGAAACCCTAGAATCCAAAGCTCTGATACCAAATGTTGTGAAACCAACTCCAAAAAGATAAGAAAAGAGATGTCAACGCCTTAGAAATAAGCCACTTCGAGGGGGAAACCTCCAATACATTACATGAATGAACAATTCTTGGATGATACAATTTACAAAACCTCCTTTCTATATATAGGAGTCCATGGGGCCATAATGTAATCCTTGTGGGCCACAATGTAATCCTAGCCGACCTAACAATAATAATTTAAGGGCACAATAATAACAAAATGGGGGTTACAAGGGTACAATAATAACAATAAGGGGTCTACACTAACAATAATAAGGGACTATACTAGTGATATAGGGACCTAACACTAATTAAAGTCATTTTTAATTAAAGAAAATATTATATCGTTCATGGTACTATCTCTGGCCACTATAAGTCACTTCTCAGCATCCCATCCTGAAGATATTCTCATTCCGGTTCCAATGAGCTATTACACTAAGGTTTTCTATCATGTATTCCTCTCGGAATGCCACCTTGTGCGTAATTAATTGAGTTAAGCCCAAAAATAACTCAGTTTTTTAACGTTGTTGGAATGTGCCAGAACGAAAGGAAAACTGTGCAAATTATGGAATATATCAAGAGAATTCCATTGATCCTCAGAGAAACTCCTCAAAACTCCTCCAAAAAGCCCCTAGACCTACTGATGATACCAACCTATATTTGTAACCTGTCTGCTCCCAAATCTGGAAGTCCATCCTAACCCTGTCATAAGTGATACAAAAAAAAGGAATATTACAAACCTTCCACCCCAAGATTTCTTGTCCTCAAGAAATCCAAATATGTGGGCCACCCTATTGGCCCGATGCAACTGAGACCCAATTCTCGGATCCCATACAAACCCTTGGGTGCTGCTATGCACCTGTGTCAAACCACCCGAAATAGACCCCTCAATACTAGGATCCCAAACTAAATCCCTCACTATACATGTCATCAAACAATCCTCCCAGATACCAATGCCACCATGGCCAATCATCGCCTAAGTCCCACAACTCAAATTGCATACTACCTCTAGCTATAGTTGTTGCCCTATGAAGTGAAGTCTTCCAACGAGCATCGATGCTCCATGGCTCCTGTTTTTTTGTACCTCTAACTGTATAAGTTTCCCCACCAAATGTGTACCAAATCATCACCTATCTCTATTCCAACTCCCAGTCTAGGCCGACGTCAATCCTGATCTGTGGATGTCGAGATAGTGCTGCTGAAATACTGATGGACTATCAGTCCACAATCCATGTCCCAATGGAACATGTAACTTATTGCTCGTCCAAGTGCTCCTGCCGAAATGTACCCAGGACTAAGAATGATACTCTATCAATAGAATTCCAAATCATCACCTATCTCCAATCCAACTCCGAACTCGATATAACGATAACCCTGCTCTCCTGAGGTCAGGATGGAATGTTGAATTATTTTCGACCCATGACCCATTGCCAACGGAAATTTGTAGCATATGTCATGTCTAAGGGCCCCTGCTCTATTATGCTCCCTATGAAGAATATTGTACCATTAAGAGGGTACCAATTCATGATCTCCAACCAATATAACCTGGAAGAAGAATATAATGTAGTGACATTTGCATACAGAACACATCTAGAGTGTTGTCGCCAACCCATACTCAACTCATGTTGCTCTGTCCTGTCAGCTGATGAGATATTCTTATAGAGGAAGGCCCCTCTCTCTATAAAAGTCCATAGTGGGTGAGATATGCTACAAGCCCCATCGATGTACTCCCAGAGAGTGCTACTCCCTGAGAGAACTGCTACTCTGTTGATTGCACGTGCATCTATCTGCACCTCATCTATGTATTGGCCCGATGATGGATACTCCACCATCTCCAATAGCTCATCCCTCTCCTGATCAGGAATTTCATGCTCCTGCTATATACTATCCTCCCGTAGAACTATCCCATCAACCTCCAACATCTCATGAGGACAAGTATCTGCAACTACTGCCTCCCTTCTAGATGCCCATACATCCGTTTGCTCCTCACCCATGGCTGAACCTAAGGGTAGCCGTACATCCATCACAGACTCAATGTGAGCCTCCATATGGCTCTCCCCCAAAGGACTATCATTCATGATGTGCATAGCCTCCTCCTCTGTTGACTCATGCTCCATCATATCTTGTTCTAATTGAATCTTCACAAGTGACTCATCAACCATATTATCTCCCGTAGAGTCACCTGACTGCTCACCCTGCACACTGGAATACAGCTCCGACCTACTGTCATCAACTCGACATGACTTCTCTCGCTCCCTAGAAGCATCCTCATATGATCCCATGGACTCATCTGACGAAGATTCCTCATCCTGGAATACAGAAGGAATGTCCTTATGCTCTGCCTCTACCACATCATTTGAATCACTCAAGCATGAGTGATCAGGCCCCCAAGGTTCTTTGTAGATGAAGCAAAGTCCCTTCCTCCTTGGCTCATTTCTACTGCCTGGTCCACCAAACTGGTGCAGCTCCTCCCTATTCAGTTGTCTCCTGAATAGCCCAATATTCTGCTCAACTAGCCCTTGTGCTAGCTCATAAGCAGTAGGTGAGACCAACTTCTCTCTCCTCCAAATTCTCAACACCCTAGTCTGCAACTCTCAGAAAATAACCTCATAGTCTCTCATACAAGATGATAGGATGGATTGCATGTGTGCTATGACTGTGTCAGCATGATTTCTCCTAATGTTGAAGAAGAATTGGAACATCTGTAGAATCAATCCATCACATTCAAGATCAAACATGATGCAATATGTTATGAATGTGGCCATACCTCATAAAACCTCAAGCTTCTTCCCAAAGGTAGAGCCTGCACTGTTTTCCAAATCCTGAAAGGTCCCCACCATCAGTCTGAAAACTCTCCTCATAATGTCATCATTGTAAGGGGCTATAGGGGTATTGTATGAGAGCACACATACATGGTTTTAAGGCCCAAATTAATTTTCTCCCATATGAATATTTTACTTTGGAAAGGATTTCATCAAGTTCCTCAAGTTTGGAAAGAATTCTCCATGTGATCTTCATGTGTTTAAAATTTTTCCCAAGCGCAAGTATTTTGTTCCCTATTTATGGTTCTTTCTGTAGGTCCCTAGATTTCCCCTTTTTGAAGAATGGCATAGACCCCCTTTGAGAAAGGTCTATTGTTCTACTTGGTTTCTTGGTCCATAGAAACATTTTGGTTCAAGGCTTCAACGGTTGTGTTTCCATGTGGGTTTAGGAGGCATTTTAAGAACTCCGTGTTTATGGCAACAATACAAAGTTACGATAACAATAAAAAGTACCACAAAAACATCCTACATACATTAATGCATTGTTGAGCCATCAATTGGAAATGAAGCTAATGCAACAGAAATGATGCATTATTGGCATGTTGTTACGTATGATACATTTATCATTACAATACCCTATCCCAATGGATAAATCTAGCTCCGACAAATAATTTAGGCTCTGGAAAATAAATTGGGCTCTAGCAAATCATTTTTGCACAACAAAATGAATTCATCCTATCAAAGCAAGATAAAAAAATATTTACCCCAGATACAAGGAAATGATCTCTCCTTAGCTCTACGCTGACTCTTGAAATTATGCAACTATTGGAAATGTTGTTGTTGGATGAATTCAGACTGTCAGTTGGGTTGTTTCTACTACTCAAAAAAATTTAGGAATTTGGAAAGGTGATCCTTGCCCAAAACCCAGAAATGGTTTCCTTGAAGCCCAATCTTCAAAATCTGACCATTTTTCTCCTAGCTCCTGTAGCTACTGGCTAAGTAGGGAATACGTAAATGATCTGATCTACTGCTCAGAAAATTCCAATATTTTAACCATGGAATCTACTCACAAAACCCAAAAAAAAACTAGAAATTCCAACTTTCCAAATTTTCCCTTTTTGCCTAGCTCCTATAACTTTTGACTGAGTAGGGACTGCGTAAATGGGCTGATATGCTGCTCAAAAAATGGCATGATTTTAACCATGGAATCTACTCAAAAAACCCAGAAAAAAACCAAAAAAATATTGGGCAAATTCTAGTTGGAAAATTTTGGCCCTAGCAAAATGACTCTGACAACAATTCTGCACTAGTTGCTACAATTGTTTGGCCAAAACACCTACAACCAGTGCTCATAAAAATCTCAAAAATTAATCCCGGACCCCTGAAGCCAATCCAACCAAAACCGAGAAATGGTTTGGCCAAATCATAATCCTCCAAAATTGACCCTAATAAGCCCTACGCTCTCCCAGTAGTTGTTGAATACATTGTCTATAGAATGATCAACAAACTATTCAAAAATCCTCCAAATATGGAGCAATTAATCCCTCCTATACTTCCTCAACAAACACATCTCAAATGGTTGAGACCTTCCTCCACAACTAGGCTCAACTCTCCTCCTCTTCGCTGGCCTAAATACTACCACACTGCTCTGAATATAGAATATCAATCTCAGCCCTGGAGTTTCGCTTATAGCTGAAAATCTAATGAACCTATGTCCGCCTATAGCTCTCATAAGCTAATGAACCTTGAAACCAACAACAAACACAAGAATTCAACTGCGTCCTCCAATAATGTCTCAAAATAATAAACCATCAATATTCCTCTAAAATTGAGTTGTAGTAAAACCATTAAATTTGGCTTTGCTGGTAATTTGGAAAGAAAACCCTCAAGCTGGCAAGATCACTCGCTTTTATACCACTATAATATCCCCAAATGGATATTTTGACTAAATTTTCATAAATTCACTTAAACTCCAATTTTTTCGTAAAATCAACATGCATTTCACAGAAGATTTCCATGTAAAATTAACATACAAGTACATGAAAATCCATAGCTCAATAATGCAGGAAATAACTCAGCTTTATTATTATATAATAGGGTTACATGCTGAAATGAGAGATAACTGAGATAACTGAAATATAACTGGCCTCAAGAAAATATTTTACACTGCTACACTGTGTTGGCCTGCAAAATTGAACTACTACATTCTCCCTCCGGCAACAACTACCACTGTATCCACTTAAGCACCCGTTGAATATCTAAATGATCCTCACTCCAATATGTCTTAATCTCTGCGAAACTTCTAAATGAATTCCCCTCAAAGTGAGTTGGGTTTCTATCCAACACTCACAAATCACCTGAGGGTTTCCATCTTGGGGCTACCAATATATTAGAGAACCAAGTTCTCAAATCTCCCATACAAGAAAGTGATCTAATCCAAGATATCTCCAAATGACCATTGCTTCTCCTTTTATAGATCTGATGGTTAGATCTCCAATCCTCTAGAAGCATCTTATTTTATTATTTTATTATTATTCTAGAAGATCCTTCATTAACTCTATCAAAGTGACTTTAATTTAATTATATTTCACTTAAGTCACTTTTGGTCCCTTTTCCTCTAAATATTATTTTTCCTTTAACTAAATGACTAATTAAAGTCATTTTTAATTAAGGAAAATAGTATATCACCCATGGTACTATCTCTGGCCACTATAAGTCACTTCTCAGCATCCCATCCTGAAGATCTCCTCATTCCAGTTCCAACGAGCTATTACACTAAGGTATTCTATCGTGTATTCCTCCTGGAATGCCACCTTGAGCGTAATTAATTGAGTTAAGCCCAAAAATAACTCAGTTTTTTAACGTTTTCAGAATGCACTGGAACGAAAGGAAAATTGTGTGGATAATGGAATATATCAAGCGAATTCCATCGGTCCTCAAAGAAACTCCTCAAAACTCCTCCAAAAATCCCCTGGGCTCACTAATGACACCAACCTGTATCTGTTACCTATCTGCTCCCAACTATGGAAGCCCATCCTAACCCTATCATAGGTGATACCAAAAAAAGGATTATTGCAGTCAAGTATTTCAGATTAGTGTCTCCTTTCTCCATTTTTATTTTCCTAAGCTTGTCCTTCAGTGCCAATTTTTTGTGGTCACTGATGTTCTAAAATAGATTTTTCAAGGCCTTCCACATTGCATATGGAGTCGCCTTGCCATGGAGACTAGAGACAATGTGATCTCGAACTCCCTCTAATAAGAACCTCCTCGCCTTTGCAACCTTATTTTTCCAAACATCAAGAAGAGCGATGTCTATTGCTGTGGGCCTTGGAATATAACTATTGATAAATTCTTTCAACCCGTTGTCCTCCAGAACTTCCTCCATTCTATCTTTCCATGCAATATAATTAGAAATTCCCATATTCCAATATTAATCCATTGAAATCCATCTTGATCCGCTTGTCGCACAAAATAATATTTTTTCAAATTCGAATGTTGTTCAACACAGACTCAATTTCTTCTCCACTATAGTGATTTTTGGCTCTCTGATACCATGTATAAATTACACCAATGGAGTCAATCCGATCATGTAATATACTAAAACAAGATATTGAATCCTTCTACAATATTTGCAGAAAATAAACATGATCGCACAATCACACCAAGTAAGAGAATGAAGCAAATCAATCGCACAACACAGATATTTTACCTAGGGAAAGCTTGCTGCTGAAAACCCCTCTATATTTATTGTATAATCAACCAAGGAATGATGAAACAATACAATTCACTCTTATCACAAGAGTCTGTTGCACTCTACCAACTGTCTCACACTGATTCGAAGAACATCGACCAACACTTAGCCAATTTATTGCCTCTTCTCAGCCTGCCTTTCTTGCGCAATTCTAAGAACAATTAATCCCTATTAATTAGGAAATTCAACCTTCCAAAATTGTTTAATACATCATCGACAATCCTTTGGTTGTCTAATTTTTCGCCGGAAATTTACTAATAATACAACTAATAGATAACATCCCTTTAACCTCTGTCTCAACTAGGTCTTCATCATAACTGGCTTGCATGCAACTATTAATAGTAAATCATCAGTCACTTGACATATCACTACATGTGAATTAAATATGATTTAATTCACTTGACCTCTCACTAGTGCAACAGTCAGTTACAACTAGTTAGACTGACTTAGCTCACTTAATTGAGTTAACTGATTTCTCATGCATTAAACTAATACACTAACTACAACTTGGAATCTAAAACAAATAGAATCACTCTACATGCCTCACCGACCACCCTCAACTCGAATTTCATGAGCTAACTAAGTCTATCACACTCAGTTAACTATTACAAGTGATTATGAGATAAGATTACAATTTATTGTCCAATTTAATTAAGGGAAAATTAAATTAGACACACATTTCTTGTTTACTTTTCAACATTTACAAGGACTATTCTCCCTATGAGGTTTATCGATTAAAATTCATGGTTGAGAAATTTAGTCCTAATTTTGTTAATGAAAAGGTTCCTATTATGGGGAATAGGCTTTAAACTAATTGTGATTCCCAAATATTTAAAGTACATCCACTCATCTTGAATGGGAAGTTATTTATTTCTTTGTATTGTTGCTTTTCCTAGATGGGAGGCATTCCAGGTCAAAAGAAAGATTTTCCTCTTATTTATTAAGCCCCAAAAACCTATAGAAACTGCTCAAGGATGGTATTAAAACCTATTCACTATTATTTGTTATGCTCCTCCCATTGGGATGTATCATTAGAAAATGAAGTATGATTTACCTCCTTAACACCACTGATAATTTTTTTTACTAGAAGGAATTCACTTCTTCTTTCATTTTTTGGTTTCCTGCTTAAAGAATCAGCCAAAAAATGTAGAGAAGAAAGAATAATGGGCGTCCTTGGTAGAGACAGCACAAGGTTTTATAAAAAACATGTTGAGAAACCATTTACTAACAACGATATCTAAGGGGAGTTGATGCAGGTACCATATCCAAGGGGAGTTGATGTAGGTTGAGATCCATGCTATGAACTTAGTGTTGAAGCAAAATTTGTGGAGAACATCAACAAGGAAACTATTTCTGACTCTACAAAATTCATTATCTGTGTCTATTTTGAATACCATTCCTTTTTCTTCTCTTGACTTACTTCAATATATTTCCTCCCAAAAAGAAAGTGTTGCTTATGATTTTCATTTTATGAATGAATATTCCTTAGTTCTCTGAGATCAACTTGGGGAGAAGGGGTTTTATGATGGCTAAAATTATGTCATAGGAAACATTTCATAAATATATGGGTAGAATTATATCAAAGGTAAAAGGGGCTAAATTCCTTTGGAATCAAGTCCAAGAATGTTGAGTTTATTCCACCTCCAATTTTTCAGTATTTTTGAACATATGCTTTCATTCTGATCAAATCCTTCTTGGTGATTTTCCAGAAAAAATTATAAAAGTGAGCCAATAATCCATCTTGTCCAAGGGCTTTGTATGGATCAAAAAAATTCAGAGCCTCCCAAACTTCAATCTTAGAAATGGGAATGGCAGTGGATCTTTTCAAGGGGCAAGGTTCCAAAATGATGGGACAGTTAGCCATTACTTGCAACAAACTGTAAGGATATATATCAAGTGAAGTTTTTTTTACAATCCTGTTATAGGTCAATTTGGGAATCATACCCCATGACCTGTTCAAATTGGACATCATCCCCAGGAACAATGAAATAGGGTCTATCATCCCCTTACATTTTAGTTGCTATATGCCCAAAGAGAAGAAAAAATCATTCATGGCTTCTATTGTGAGATTTCCAAGGTTTTAAGTATATGTTATATCACTTATGAGCTCAACAACGCTGCCTCTCAAGGGACTGACTGTGTTGCATATGAATCTCCCCCCATTCAAGGGTGCATTGCAATGCACTTCCCGACATTCAAGGGTGCATTGGTAAAATGGGAGCGAAATTATCATTGTTCCAGAATCTCCACATGGCCAGTGCCTTCTAGAAGAGTCCATATGTGTCAAAATTTGAATCCAAGTGTACATATAACACCTCTAAACTTGGAAACATGTCTTACCTATTATTAGAAATTCATTCATTAAGAAAATACCTTCAATTTCCCTATAAATTGAGCATAGATCCTAGTGCTAGGGAAGGAAGAATTTTGGTAAATAAATTTTTTTGGATTCTAAATTGAGAGAGTGAAAGTTGTGATATGTTGCTGGTGATATGTTGAATGTGAAGAGGCTGGGATGAAGCTAGAGCTGGTGACATCCAATTGACCATTGGTTGTCACCTCCCCCTTATATTCTTTAATAAATATTTTTGTTCATTTTCCCATATATGTATATGTTTATGTTTCTATTTCTCATGCAATGGAATATTGAATGATATATATGTTTCATGTTTAATCGATTTAAGTGATTAAGATAAGTAGGCATATGTATATTTGCGATCTATTTTTTTTTCTCTATTTATACTTGCAGGAATCCATCTGGTGATCTAAGTTGGATTGGAGGCAATAGAAAAAGCGACAAAAGGAGAATAGGAAGTGCTTGGATCACAAGTAAGTTCTTCTATATTTCTTTGTGTCTATTTATTCTTAGAGAAAGTTATAGAAAAATATTTAATCTGTTGTTCTAAGTACCTAGCACCAAAATTAGGGAATTACATTTATCTATAGATCATAATTCTGCATAACAAATTAGCGACTTCGTTGGGGAGTTTCTTATCATTCCTAGTGTTTTTTACTCTACTAATCCACCCAGTAGCATCTACTTTCAGTTGTTAGAATTTTGAATCAAATAATTGCATTAGAAGTGTGTTTTGTAGCTTGCATTTTCAATCTCTATTGTGCCGAACGCATTTTTGGTCAAGACACAGTGCACTGTCTCCCACTCAGGGGTGCACTGCAATGCACTGTCTCCCACTCAGGGGTGCATTGCAATGCACTGTCTCCCATTAAAGACTGTGTTTCCCTCTTTTCCAACCAAATTCCATTCGAATTTTTCATTTCCATCATTCTCATCCATTTGTTTGTTGTGTTTTCAATTATATGATACCTCTTAGAGACTAGTGAATTTTCCTGATTCTTCCTCCTTTGAAAAGTAAGTTTTTTCAATGTCTCTTTAAGTGTTTTTTTTTATCTTTGACAAATCAAATTCAAAGTATTTTCTTTCCAAATTAGATCCATTTCTTTACCTAAAGGAATTTTTTGTTAAATTGTTCATTTCCTGTAGTAAAAGTTGTAGTTCCATTCTCCGTTTTTCCTAAAAGAGAAATTGTTGTTAAATTCCTCATTTCTCAAAGAAGAAAACATTTATCTTTTGTTGATTTGATGCATATAGTTTCCTTTCTTGCATTCACATTAAGGGAGCTAAAAAGACAAACTTGCATATGCATATAGTGAATTGTGTGTTTTGCATAGGAACAAGTTAGGAAAGTTGCATTTTAGTTTGTGCTCTTTGTTGTTTTCTCTCAAAAATGATTGCTCTTTCCCTTAGTAGCTAGGATTTTTCATTGAAAAAACTAAAATTGAAAAGTTTGCTTATAATTTTAGTTTGTATTTTAGGAATTTATATCACATCACACGGTGAACCTCAAAATGAAAATTTTTAAACAAGATCAACTTAAAATTTAGATCAATTTACCTAAAAAAGCATTGGAACCATAACGATAACATTTAGAAGGTCTAGGCTAGAGATGTGTTTCAGCATCGCTAAACATAGCAGTTTGTTTATCTGTTTTGGTCATAAAATAAATCATTCATCGTGGAAGAAGAACATCCCTTTCCCCGTCATTCATGTAGAATAGCTCTGAAACCATCTTTACCACCGGAAGCCACTTCTGGTCGACGAAGGCGACATCGCTCTGCCAAAACTAGTACTATCAGTACCTCTAGTGCGACATCATCCTCGCATATACCAGATTCGGCACAAGTTTTTTCTACAAATCCTGGTTCATATATTGTTTTCAATATGGAGTCCTCACAGCTACCTGTGGTCACGATCCATCCAATCAGTGAGACCATATCTCTCGAACCCAGTGTTGTTCAACTGGAAGTTGATCTAGATCCTGTCACTTTTTTGCCAGAACATCTGCATCCTGAAGTCGAACAACCGGAATTTGTTTCTGTATCGGTCACCCCACAATATATTGTATCCATTGAGTATCCCATATCGCGTAATCAACCTCCAGAAATATGCTTGGAGCTGAAAACGGCGAAATCCTTCCACCTGGTTTAATTTCGATTGAAGAAATACAAGAATAAACACCTTTAACTCCAAGTCATTTTTGGGGTGGAGCACCACACAGCCACAAATGCTACCAATCACACTCCCTGCTGCTTTTGTTGACCTTGTGTCTATTAAATTTCCGAAGTAGATCCAATAAGTTATGCATTCAGTAGAATAACCATGCAGCAGGCCAACATCTGGTATTCTAAGCTGGCATTGGGAAATCTATAGTGATTCTTGAGCAGTTGATCAACTGCACATCATTAGGGAAATATCAAGGTTCCCGGGTCCATCTGGGTATATTCCATCCGGTACAATTTCAACTTCAGCTTGGACTCCCTAAAGGAGGAGAACAATATTTTCCATCTTATTATACTCCTCGTATGAGGCAACATATGTAGTCACCCATATTGATAGTAATCCATCGTTATTTGGTCATCTAATGTTGGAATGAATTTTTTATCAGTGGCATCCCTCTGCATATACAAAAATTTGTACACCGTATCAAGCTGGTTCAACCTATTGCACCCATTGATTCTACTTGTTAATACATCTTTACCCTTGTTACAAACTCAAATTTTTGTACCTCAACCATATCAAGCGGGTCCTTCAACCCAATACCCTCAAGTATTGGGCCCTTGAACTCAATTCCTTGGTTAGTTTACAACAACCACACATGTCCGGAATCATTCATTCACGAAATTTGGATTACCATATTGCTGGGATGTCACACATTTACAACAAGTACTCCTATCCTCAGCTGAATCTAATAAATCCTAGTTTGGGTTATTAATATTGGTGGATAGATCCCTTCGCAACCACAAGCGCAAATTACACAACCTTCATTTCGATAAGTATCGTACCCAAGTTTTGGTCAACAGAATCCTCAAGAATTTTCCTTCAAAACAACCCCTATACGGGTTACCGGCAAAAATTCCTTATGCTGGTGCTCAAAGACCTATTGCCCAAGAAATTCCATCATACCCTAGCTATGCTCAACCTGACCTTAATCAATAGTTACCCTTTGTTGCAACTTTAGAGTTACTGGATTTAAAACAGATCACCAATGACCTAATCAATTATTCTCCTTGGTGTCCATTGATACCCCATAAACTACCCTCGGATATTCCTAAGTTCAATGGAGACCCTGGGGAAGACCCGTCGACTCATGTTATGACTTATCATTTATGGTGTTCATCTAACTCTCTAAATGATGACTCCGTTCGACTACGTCTTTTCTAGTGTACGCTCACTAGTCTGGCTGCAAAATGGTACATTGAGTTACCAAGAGCTTCTTTTGATAATTTCATTGCCCTAGCTATTGTCTTTTTGACCCACTTCCAATTACCCATATGATATGAAACTAGAATAGAACTCTTGGCTAATTTTAAATAGATTAATGCTACTCACATTTATGATCATATTCATAAGTGGCATCGTCGTCGTAGAATGGTTAAGACATTTGTTCCTGATCAGCTCCTTACTGAGTGGTTCATTAAGTCCCTGTTACCATCTATAATTGAGGATGTGGCTAAGGGTGGCGTTGTCACTGAAGAGCAGGTCATTTCTCATGCCTAATATTTAGACCTTATTTATACTCAGTCTAGCATGCTCTACGAGAAAATTCCCAACGTGCCACGATCTAATTTTACTATTCCTCCTCCATCTCAGGACTCTCATGCCGAAGACAGTATGATTGGTACTGCAACCACACATCACTCTACTACATTTGATCCTGTGCCTTCTTCCGAAATCCATGTTGTGTCATATGAGAAGGGGAAAAGTGACAAGCAACTCGGAAGTAAGAAAAAGGGGAAATCAAAGAAAAATCAAACTTCTACCCCGCAGGAAAGATCATCTAATCAATCGACTAGAAATTGGAAACCTCGTTACCCTTGCATAATCTGTAATGAAGAAAATTTTGTTCAGGACTATCCTCGCCGTGCCAAAGTCTCAAAATTGGTTAAGACCTTGCATGCATTAGCTGTGTTGACAGATCCATTTTCGAATCCAAACACAAATTTGGTTGTTACGGATCTAGCTTCTAGTTCCCAAATGCTTATGTTGTCTGTCACAAAGCCATCAACTGATGTTTTGGTGTCAACACATAATAAATATTATGGTATTCAGTCTACTGATCAACCTACTACCTCAACCATGAATCCTTCTACAGAATTAATGCCACCAACTGTTATTCTTGAATTGACAATCAAGCCACCAAAGGGAGTCGTTCATAAATAGACATTTAATCCTCGAGCAAGAGCTGCTCAAAATTATAATATAGTTGAAGATTTGTCTCAATCCCCTTCAGCTATGTCAGCGCTTTAGGTAATACAAAATTTTCTAATCCAAGTCGATATCGGTGGCCACCCACCTTATTCCATTTGGACTCGCACCATCAATTCTTGCAGCTTTTCACATTTAGCATAACTTACTATTTTTAGCAGGTTTTCGAGTCCTGCACCCCCGGAGCCGTTTTGGGGCCTTAATGATCCGGGTGGATATTGGTGGCCACCCACCTATTCCATTTCAACCCCCACCATTAGTTCTTTCATTTTTTAAGTTGCAGCACAGCTTACTATTTTTAGGAGTTTTTCGGGTCCTGAACTTTTGGAGCCGTTTTGAGGCCCTAAACGAAGTTTTTTGGGAAAATTGGGAGCAACATGGGTCCATGGACTGATGTTTCTCACATCAAAAGTTTTACTCCTAGGATAGATATTTCTAACGAGGTATGATATGCCTTAAACTGAGATCGTATGCTGAAGTTACGTCCCCGAGAAGTTGAAACACCAATTTACCCAAACGGGGCCCATAGTTTTGGCGCTTCATCTCCTAGGGTTAGGTTTTTGGACATTTAGAGTTCTCCATTATTTCTCGATAATAAATAGGCCCTCAATCCTCATTGTAACACAGTTCAGAGCTCTGTAGATGCCACATCTCTTCTCAGAGATACGCTACCAACACCCTAGCTATTTTTATTTCCATTATGTCTGTAAGCATATTTCAGTCATTATTTTATTAATAAAATGAAGCACTATTTCCCCTGCATCTCTGTGTTTATGGTTATATCTGTATTCTGTTGCATTCCTACATAAATCTGGATCAGTGGTATTAGAGCGATCTGCTCTTTCTCTATTTTCTTTTCATGTCCCAAATGCAGTCAGGGTATAAGGAGTTAGGACTCGATCTGGTTGAACCCTTCCAAGATCAGCCTCGCAAACCGCGACTACCTCCCATGGCGAAAGAAAAGAAAGACGAGGGAGCATAAGATCCTATAAAAATATTGCTCAAGGAGGCCCTCGAGAAACAAAGGAATGCGATGATGGATAACTTTGCTCAAATCCTTCAAAGACTGCCCACCTACGGCGCATCTGCATCTAACAGCCACTCTGGAGGCACCACTCCCTTCAAGGTACAGGTAAAATTTGACATTCCTGTATTTGAAGGCTAGATAGATGAAGATGTTGTAGATAGATGGTTGAATTTGCTGGAAGGGTATTTCTCAGTCCATGATTTCTCCGACAAAGAAAATATTATTTTTTCACTCCTCAAAGTCGCTCCATATGTCAAAGACTGGTGGGAAACCTACTGTGATCAATAGGATGAAGGGGAACCCTCTCTGTTCTTAGCCACACCCACTTGAAATTCGTTCCAAGATAGCATCAAGGAACAATATTACCCCGTGGGGAGCTATGAGGACAAATACATCCAATGGACCATGATACAACGAAAAGGATCAAGATGTACATGGACGTAATTTATTCCATACCTACACACAAAGTTGGGTATTAAATATTCAAAGAGACATTTGGTGCTCAAGTACTATGGTTGTTTGCACAAACACATTCGGGAGGAAATGGAGTTCCTCGGCCATCTTGGGACGGTCTCTCTATGCTACGGAGTAGGCGAGAAATTTAAGCAGAAGAAGCGAGACTTTGGATCTGTGAATCCGAAAGGTGCCCCCGAACCGAAGAACAAGGGGCAAGGCCAAAGCAATGCGACTCAGAACAACACCACAAATCCAAATAAGGACACGGGGAAGTGGTGTGAATTTCATAACAGCCCCACTCACAGCACAAACGAGTGTCGGGCCAAACAGTCTTTGGTGGCTGAACTAAAGGCACCCGAATCAGATGCATTTTCTGATCCTGAGTTAGAACCAGACAAAGGCAATGACAAAGGGAAGCAGATCATTGATGCGGATCCTAGTGCCATTATTGCCACCACCAAGATCCAAAAGGAGGGTCCAGAGGATCCAGAGGAGGGGGAGCGCCTCTTCCAGTCACAGATGTGGGTGAAGGGTTCTCCGCTGCAGTTTCTCGTCGATAGCGAAAGCCAAAAGAACCTCATTTCAGCAGACGTCGTGAAGCGGCTCGGCCTACCAACCATAGCACACCCGCAACCGTATACCATTGGGTGGCTCCACCCAGGGAGAGATCTCCGCATCCGCCAGCAGTGCCGACTTCCATACAGTATCAAGCCATTCACGGATGAGGTATTGTGTGATGTTGCTCCTCTTGATGTCGCTGATGTATTATTGGGCCAACCATACTTGTGGAGGCGACATGCTGTGTATGAGTCTAGGCCTCGTGCTGTTATTATTACTTTGGGAAATAACTTGTACAGGATACCGGAGGTAGTACCGCCTCCTGCCATCTCTTTGACTACTACAAAACAACGCAGTAAGATTGTTTCCCAGACCAGGAAATTCATTTTCCTTACGACTCACTCACAGGGAAAGAAGAATATTATGGCCACAACCTCGAAACAGGGCTCCCTTTCACAGCTGCAGCAGATGGACAAAGTCATGGAGGAATACGATGACAATTTCTCCTCACTCATAGAGGTTCCTCTACACTGTCAGGACAAGCACTCCATTGATCTGACTCCCAATGCACCACCACCTGATGTTGCCATACATCCTGCAAATACACATACAGAATCCAAACATGTACTGTATGAGGCTGATAAAGAAACCAAATTTACTAAACGCATCCAGCATGTCCACCCGCAGGTCCATGACATCTTCAACACATCTAATACTCAGTTCAACAGAATTTGCCTCATCTCATGGAGGATCTCAACGCAATGGGGAACATTGCTTCCTAAGGAGGGAGGAATGATCCAGGTGGATATCGGTGGCCACCCACCTATTCCATTTGGACCAGCACCATCAATTCTTGTAGCTTTTCACATTCAGCACAACTTACTATTTTTAGCAGGTTTTCGGGTCCTCCACTCTCGGAGCCGTTTTGGGGGCTTAATGATCCAGGTGGATATTGGTGGCCACCCACCTATTCCACTTGGCCCCCCACCATTAGTTCTTTCTGTTTTTAAGTTGCAACAAAACTTAATATTTTTCGCCGATTTTCGAATTCGTGAACACGACTGTTTTGAGGCCCTAAACGACGTTTTACAGAAGCAGGAGCAACATGTGTCCATGGACAGATTTTGTTCACATCAAAAGTTATGCCTCCTTGGATAGGTATTTCTAATGAGGTATGATATGCATCAAACAAGGATATTGTATGCCAAAGTTACGTCTAGGAAGTAAAGAAACGATTTACCCAAACGGGGCCCATAGTTTGGTGCTTCATCTCCTAGGGTTAGGTTTTGGAAGTTTAGAGTTCTCCATTTTTCCTCAATAATAAATAGGCCCATAAGCCTCATTATAACATAGTTGAGTTTATAGCTACCACATCTCTAGATATGCTACTAGCAACCTAATATGGAGCCGTTTTGAGGCCCTAAACGACGTTTTTTGGGTATGAAAGCGCCAGCGAATTTTTTGATAAAATTCGTCTCGACAGCTGTAGTCCTCGGATAGATATTTCTAACAAGCTATTGAACGCGTCAAACGGAGATCGGGTGCCAAAGTTATGCCCCCAGGAAGTTGAACCACCAATTTACCCAAACGGGCGCCCACAGTTTTGGCGCCTCATCTCCTACGGTTAGGTTTTTGGACGTTTCAAATTCTACATTGTTTCTCAACAATAAATAGGCCCACGAGCCTCATTGTAACACAGTTCAGAGGTCTGTAGCCACCACATCTCTTCTCAGAGATTCGCTACCAGCACCCTAGCTATTTTATTTCCATTATGTCTGTAAGCATCTTTCTGTTATTTGATATTAATGAAATGAAGTGTTATTTCTGACACATCTCTGTATTTATGGTTATGTGTTTATTCTGTTGCGTTCCTGCATAAAATCCGGATCAGTGGTATCAGAGGGAGGTTGCTCTTTCTTTGTTTTTCTTTGCATGTCCCCAACGCGGTCAGGGTATAAGGAGTTAGGGCTCGATCTGGTTGAACCCTTGCAAGATCAGCCTCGCAAACCCCGACGACCTTCCATGGCGGAAGAAAAGAAAGACGAGGGAGCAGGAGATCCTATCAAAATACTGCTCGAGGAGGCTCTCGAGAAACAAAGGAACGTGATGATGGATAACTTTGCTCAAATCCTTCAACGGCTGCCCACATATGGCGCATCTGCATCCAACAGCCACTCTGGAGGCGCCACTCCCTTCAAGGTACAGGTAAACTTTGACATTCCTATATTTGAAGGAAAAATAGATGCAGACGCTGTAGACAGATGGTTAAGTTTGTTGGAAGGGTATTTCTCGGTCCATGACTTCTCTGACCGAGAAAAGATTATTTTTGCACTCCTCAAAGTTGTCCCCCATGTCAAAGACTGGTGGGAAAGCTACCGTGAGCAAGAGGGCGAAGGGGAACCCTCTCTCTTCTCGGCCACACCCACTTGGAATTCGTTCCGAGACGGCATCAAGGAACAATATTACCCTGTGGGGAGCTATGAGGACAAATACATCCAATGGACCACCCTGCGGCAACAAAAGGATCAAGATGTGCACGAACTGACGAATCTGTTCCATACCCTGCGCACAAAGTTGGGTATTAAAGATTCAGAGAGACATTTGGTGCTCAAGTACCGCGGCTGTCTGCACAAACACATTCAGGAGGAAATGGAGTTCCTCGACATTACATCGCTTAGCACGGCATATCGCTATGCTGCCAAGATCGAGTAGAAATTTAAGCAGAAGAAGCGAGACTTTGGATCTGCGAATCCGAAAGGTGCCCTTGAACCAAAGAAAAAGGCGCAAGGCCAAAGCAATGCGACTCGGAAAAATACCACAAATCCAAGAAGGACACGGGGAAGTGGTGTGAATTTCATAACGGCCCCACTCACGGCACAACAATTGTCGGGCCGACAATCATTGGTGGTGAACTAAAGGCACCTAATCGGATGCATTTTCGATCCACGAGTTAGGGCCGGACGAGTAATGACAAAGACGGATCATTGATGCGGATCCCAGTGCCATTGTTGCCACCACCAAGATCCAGAAGGAGGGTCCGGAGGATCCAGAGGAGGGGGAGCGCCTCTTCCAGTCGCAGATGTGGGTGAAGGGTTCTCCGCTGCAGTTTCTCGTCGATAGCGGAAGCCAAAAGAACCTCATTTCAGCAGACGTCGTGAAGCGGCTCAGCCTACCAACCATAGCACACCCGCAGCCGTATACCATTGGGTGGCTCCACCCAGGGAGAGATCTCCGCATCCGCCAGCAGTGCTGACTTCCATACAGTATCAAGCCATTCACGGATGAGGTATTGTGTGATGTTGCTCCTCTTGATGTAGCTGATGTATTATTGGGCCAACCATACTTATGGAGACGACATGCTCTGTATGAGTCTAGGCCTCGTGCTGTTATTATTACTTTGGGAAATAACTTGTACAGGATACCGGAGGTAGTACCGCCTCCTGCCATCTCTTTGACTACTGTAAAACAACGCAGTAAGATTGTTTCCCAGACCAGGAAATTCATTTTCCTTACGACTCGCTCACAGGGAAAGAAGAATATTGTGGCCACAACCTCGAAACGGGGCTCCCTTTCACGGCTGCAGCAGATGGACAAAGTCATGGAGGAATACGATGACAATTTCTCCTCACTCATAGAGGTTCCTCTACACTGTCAGGACAAGCACTCCATTGATCTGACTCCCAATGCACCACCACCTGATGTTTCCATGCATCCTGCAACTACACATATAGAATCCAAACATGTACTGTATGAGGCTGATAAAGAAACCAAATTTACTAAACGCATCCAGCATGTCCACCCGCAGGTCCATGGCATCTTCAACACATCTAATACTCAGTTCGATAGAATTTTCCTCGTCTCATGGAGGATCTCAACGCAATGGGGACCATTGCTTCCTAAGGAGGGAGGAATGATCCAGGTGGATATCGGTGGCCACCCACCTATTCCATTTGGACCAGCACCATCAATTCTTGCAGATTTTCACATTCAGCACAACTTACTATTTTTAGCAGGTTTTCGGGTCCTCCTCTCTCGGAGCCGTTTTCGGGGCTTAATGATCCAGGTGGATATTGGTGGCCACCCACCTTTTCCACTTGGCCCCCCACCATTGTCTCTTTCAGTTTTTCAGTTTCGGCATAACTTACTATTTTTAGCAGTTTTTCGGGTCCTGAACTTCCGGAGCCGTTTTGAGGCCCTAAACGATGTTTTTTGGGTATGAAAGCGCCAGCGAATTTTCTGATAAAATTTGTCCCGACAGCTGTAGTCCTCGGATAGATCTTTCTAACGAGCTATTGAACGCGTCAAACGGAGATCGGGTGCCAAAGTTATGCCCCCGGGAAGTTGAACCACCAATTTACCCAAACGGGCGCCCACGGTTTTGGCGCCTCATCTCCTACGGTTAGGTTTTTGGACGTTTCAAATTCTACATTGTTTCTCAACAATAAATAGGCCCTCGAGCCTCATTGTAACACAGTTCAAAGGTCTGTAGCCACCACATCTCTTCTCAGAGATTCGCTACCAGCACCCTAGCTATTTTATTTCCATTATGTCTGTAAGCATCTTTCTGTTATTTGATATTAATGAAATGAAGTGTTATTTCCGCTGCATCTCTGTATTTATGGTTATGTGTTTATTATGTTGCGTTCCTGCATAAATCCGGATCAGTGGTATCAGAGGGGTCTGCTTTTTCTCGATCCTTCTTTGCATGTCCCCAACGAGGTCGGGGTATAAGGAGCTAGGGCTTGATCTGGTGGAACCTTTGCAAGATCAGCCTCGCAAACCTCGACGGACGCCCATGGGGGATGAAAAGAAAGCGAGGGAGCGGGAGATCCTATCAAAATACTTCTCGAGGAGGCCCTCGAGAAACAAAGGAACGTGATGATGGATAACTTTGCTCAAATCCTTCAACGACTGCCCACATATGGCGCATCTGCATCCAACAGCCACTCTGGAAGTGCCACTCCCTTCAAGGTACAGGTAAACTTTGACATTCCTATATTTGAAGGAAAAATAGATGCAGACGCTGTAGACAGATGGTTAAATTTGTTGGAAGGGTGTTTCTCGGTCCATGACTTCTCTGACCGAGAAAAGATTATTTTTTCACTCCTCAAAGCTGCCCCCCATGTCAAAGACTGGTGGGAAACCTACTGTGAGCAAGAGGGCGAAGGGGAACCCTATCTGTTCTCAGCCACACCCACTTGGAATTCATTCCGAGATGGCATCAAGGAACAATATTACCCTGTGGGGAGCTATGGGGACAAATACATCCAATGGACCACGCTGCGGCAACAAAAGGATCAAGATTTGCACGAACTGACGAATTTGTTCCATACCTTGCGCACAAAGTTGGGTATTAAAGATTCAGAGAGACATTTGGTGCTCAAGTACCGCGGTTGTCTGCACAAACACATTCAGGAGGAAATGGAGTTCCTCGACATTACATCGCTTGGCACGGCATATCGCTATGCCGCCAAGATCGAGCAGAAATTTAAGCAGAAGAAGCGAGACTTTGGATCTGCGAATCCGAAAGGTGCCCCCGAACCGAAGAACAAGGGGCAAGGCCAAAGCAATGCGACTCAAAACAACACCACAAATCCAAAGAAGGACACAGGGAAGTGGTGTGAATTTCATAACAGCCCCACTCACAGCACAAACGAGTGTCGGGCCAAACAATCTTTGGTGGCTGAACTAAAGGCACCCGAATCAGATGCATTTTCTGATCCTGAGTTAGAACCAGACAAAGGTAATGACAAAGGGAAGCGGATCATTGATGCGGATCCCAGTGCCATTGTTGCCACCACCAAGATCCAGAAGGAGGGTCCAGAGGATCCAGAGGAGGGGGAGCGCCTCTTCCAGTCGCAGATGTGGGTGAAGGGTTCTCCGGTGCAGTTTCTCGTCGATAGCGGAAGCCAAAAGAACCTCATTTCAGCAGACGTCGTGAAGCGGCTCGGCCTACCAACCATAGCACACCCGCAACCGTATGCTACCATTGGGTGGCTCCACGGGAGAGATCTCGCATCCGGCAAGCCGATGTGAGCTTCCTCCCGATGTCAAGCTGTTCCACGGATGAGGTATGTGATGTTGCTCCTCTTGATGTATTTGATGTATTATTGGGCCAACCATACTTATGGAGACGACATTCTCTGTACGGAGTCTGAGCCTCGTCTTCATTATTATTACTTTGAAATAACTTGTACGGATCTGGGAGGTAGTACGCCTCTGCCATCTCTTTGACTCTTTTGCCAAAACAATGGTAAGATTGTTTCCCAGAACCGGAAATTAATTTTCCTTCGACTAAACTCACAGGGAAAGAAGAATATTGTGGCCACAACCTCGAAACAGGGCTCCCTTTCACGGCTGCAGCAGATGGACAAAGTCATGGAGGAATACGATGACAGTTTCTCCTCACTCATAGAGGTTCCTCTACACTGTCAGGACAAGCACTCCATTGATCTGACTCCCAATGCACCACCACCTGATGTTGCCATACATCCTGCAACTACACATACAGAATCCAAACATGTACTGTATGAGGCTGATAAAGAAACCAAATTTATTAAACGCATCCAGCATGTCCACCCGCAGGTCCATGACATCTTCAACACATCTAATACTCAGTTCAACAGAATTTGCCTCATCTCATGGAGGATCTCAACGCAATGGGGACCATTGCTTCCTAAGGAGGGAGGAATGATCCAGGTGGATATCGGTGGCCACCCACCTATTCCATTTGGACCGGCACCATCAATTCTTGCAGCTTTTCACATTCAGCACAACTTACTATTTTTAGCAGGTTTTCGGGTCCTCCACTCTCGGAGCCGTTTTGGGGGCTTAATGATCCAGGTGGATATTGGTGGCCACCCACCTATTCCACTTGGCCCCCCACCATTGTCTCTTTCAGTTTTTCAGTTTCGACATAACTTACTATTTTTAGCAGTTTTTCGGGTCCTGAACTTCCGGAGCCGTTTTGAGGCCCTAAACGACGTTTTTTGGGTATGAAAGCGCCAGCGAATTTTCTGATAAAATTCGTCCCGACAGCTGTAGTCCTCGGATAGATCTTTCTAACGAGCTATTGAACGCGTCAAACGGAGAACGGGCGCCCACAGTTTTGGCGCCTCATCTCCTACGGTTAGGTTTTTGGACGTTTCAAATTCTACATTGTTTCTCAACAATAAATAGGCCCTCGAGCCTCATTGTAACACGGTTCAGAGGTCTGTAGCCACCACATCTCTTCTCAGAGATTCGCTACCAGCACCCTAGCTATTTTATTTCCATTATGTCTGTAAGCATCTTTCTGTTATTTGATATTAATGAAATGAAGTGTTATTTCCGCTGCATCTCTGTATTTATGGTTATGTGTTTATTCTGTTGCGTTCCTGCATAAAATCCGGATCAACTGCTCCAATGTGATTCACCCACCCTCTTATACTAAATATTATCTGCAACCCTGTTCTATTTTCCCTTGATTTACCTAATCTAGAAGTAAAACTCACTAATAGTAGCCAACCATCTACATTTCTTCGAATTCATATTAGGTTGTTCGAAAAATTACCTCAGCCCACTATGATCAATGATCAAGACAAACCTCCTACTAAGAAGATAGTGTCTCCACATCGTCAAGGCATGAATAATGGTTTCCAACTCAAGATCATGAGTCACATAGTTATGCTCATGCTCATTTAACTTACTTGAATCATAGCATACCACTTGTCCTTCCTGCATCAAGACTCCACCAATTCCTCTCTTACAAGCATATATACATACCACTAACTCTTTTCATGGATCTTCAATCTTCAAAACTGGAGCATTTGTAAGAAATTTCTTCAACTGCTCAAAACTAGATGCACAATCCTTAGTCCATTCAAACTTATTCTCTTTTCATTGTAATAGGATAGGAAATATGTGAGAATTCCCTGATGAACCACTTGTAGTAAAGTGCTAGTATCATGAATGATCTAATGTCATCCACATTTCTAGGATTTTCCAACTCCATGATAGCTTTGATCTTTTCCGGGTCCACTTCTATACCTTCCTTGGAAACAACATGTCCCAAGTAATGAATTTTTGTCTAAAAGAAACTGCACTTACTGTAACACCCTCCTCCCACATTTACCCAAGCTAACTATTCCACCGGGGTAAACATGTGATGAAGAGTTACTATGATACGATCCGACTTCCCAAGTACAGTTAAGGAAGTGGAACTGACACAAGAATACCAATATGACCTTCCCCAAATTCAAAAGAACCTTCAAGATCCAATAAACCCCTCCAGGGATCCAACCCCTAAGATAAATTGTTGTTTGAATGAACTAGAGCCCCAGTCACATTGATGAAAATCCATCCATGTGGATGAAACCATCTAGTTGCATGCATAGGCCTACATCCATGCGACTACAAAATTTTCCAGGAAGTTCTATCTCAACGACCCTAGATTTTGAGCCATTTTTTCAGGGCCAAGACTCAAGCCTTTTCCCAGAACTTTATGAAACTTACATAAATGTTAAATAACATGATGTCAAGCCCTCTATTGCAAAACATGAATAAGGAATTAACCTGACAAGGCCTAACAATGACAAACATTCTTTCAAACACATCATGAACATGTGATCTACAGGTCATATAAAAACATCTAAGCATAGGGACTTCATAATTATCTCATAATCGCCAAGAAGTAGTGATTTCCTCTCATAATAGTTGCATTACCACCTATTATTTCATACATTCATTTACTAAAGAAACATAATGAGAACCATGACGAATATATTTCATAAAACCATGATTTTAAACAACATAATAAAAATGGTAGAACAACCATTAAGATCACATAATAACAAGCACATTTACACATAATACACAAGAGGAAAGGAGCTATTATTAACATATCCAAAATGAAACCATGTCAGGGACTTCCACGTACGGCCCAACCATTGATTAGGTTGAACCAAATCTTTCTTTTAGCCATTCACCCCCGTTCCATATTTCAAGCATGAATGCGAGACTCACAACAAAACCAATCAAGGCTTCCTTGAAATTTATCATGTATCCCACTAAGGTATTCCTAGGCCCAAAAAATAGACATACACTACAGGCCTTACCATAACCCTGACATCTACTAGTCAAGGGATCACTAGGCCATAACAAGCATGGATGCCTCTAGATTTCTCCACCTGAACCGTGAGGAATTTTTCCATCTCCACTCTCTAGGATTTCCCGTGTATCCCACCAAAATTGGTCAAGGGATTCCTAGGCCTAATGAGAGAATACAACTCTAGGATTTATCCTATATCATGCCATTACTGGTCAAGGGATTCCTAGGCCCAACGAGGGTATTCACCTCTAGGATTTACCATGTATCCTACCATTCACCGGTGGAGGATTCCTAGGCCCAACTAGGTATACATAATCATGATTTATCGTGTATCTCACCATTACCGATAAATGGACTCCTAGGCCTTGTGTTATTCTCTTGAGACCAACCCACTTATATTCAAAACCATTCGACAATCTAGTTCAACTAAGTAAGAGAACCCCATCACACCATGTCTCTCTAGAAATGGAAAGGCAAGGCTAAAAACCACTATCACACCTGGAAAAAGCCATGCCAATGAAAATAAGAGAACCAAATAAACACATCAAAACTATCAAGGAAATCATACATGCAACTCGATACCTGCAAATAATCTCATTGTAGCTGCTTGATAAAACTCTTCCTTGCTTGATCTTTTCTTCACTTTTCCTTCTTTTTCCTTTATTTATTTTTCTTTATCCAATGTTGGAGTGCTCCAAGAAAACTCTAAGTGTGCAAGAGTATGAGAGAGTAGAGAGAATACAGAGAGATCTCAAAATTGAACTGACCAAAGCTAACATTAATAAACGATTTGAACTGATCCTCAAAAGCCTTTTAATCAATACAGCCTCTAATTTCTTCATTTTCAATTATTTTCCTTCAATTTCCTCCTCACATGCAACCTGTGACCTTTCACCTTCCTTTTCTCCTATTTTCCATTATTTTCATAAATAAAATGCCAATTAATGCCTCTTACCTTTTCAATGCCTTTTCCATTGCCTTTTCCAATTTCCTTTAGCCATAATAAACCAAATGAACACCCACACTAGGATGTTTGTTAGGTCCTAGTCTCACACCACACTAGTGCTACATCTACAACTAGACCCCGTAAATAATAGAATCACTCTACATGCCTATCCTTTGACCCTCAACTATAAATTCTTGAGCTAGCTAAGTCTATCACACTTATTTAACTATTACAAGTTGTTGTGAGATAAGATTACAATTTATTTTCCAATTTATTTAAAAATTGGTTGCACACTTTCTCACTAATGTGTCACTAGAATCCCTCACTCATTTGTGGCCTGGGATCCCACACCAGTGTGTGTGCATTTTCTTGTTAAATTTCAACAGTTTTTATTGCGACAAAGGTGGATGAGGCATGGGAGGGGTAGTTTTTGGTGCCATTAGGGCTGGAGCACTAGGAGGTGCATATGTATAATAAGGATTCACGACAAAATTATGGTAAATAGGCTAAGTAATAGTTGGCCCTGCCATCAACTGATGTGTATGGTAAAATACATAACACATACTCATGCCTTGGTATGAGTTAACTCATGAAGGATCATGGGGAGGATAAGCATAGGTGGAAATGATCCCCCCATAAGGTTGGCCATAACCTATAGGTGCTTGAGGATATGGAGATGGTTGAGGGTAAGACACTGGCCCAATGATACCGTCATCGACATGAGATGCCCCTAACGTAGATGAAGCACTAGGCCTAGGAAGGTTAGGGAGGAAGGTATAGACATAGCCTAATTGAGCATATATAAAATCATGCTTCAAAGCTATTTGTAGATATTATTCCTTGGTTGGAGGGAAATGTGAAGAAACATATTTACCAATGAGGGCAAAAATAACTCACAAGAACCACTCCATGTATACATGGTCTTTAAATTCCAGATATTTTCATATGCTCTGACTTTTATGCCACTCTCGTACATGATCGAAAATGTGAGTAGTAGAAGTTTGACAGAAGGCAGTTAACAGTTTGGTACCATTGCCATAGCGGAGAGGAAATTGGAAGTAGGATAAAACGACATTGGAAAGGGTCGCAGATGTAGAATGAGATGCATGGGGTTTATCTACATACCATTTTGCAGCAGCTCCGATGAGGTTCCATTGAAAACGGTGTAGATATATGGAACCCTCTATGATAGAATTAGAGGAGCACCACATATGAAACAAATATATATGGTTTGTGGGATCCTTTCCATAATTCCCTTCGAATTTTGGTATATATGATGGGATTTTTGTCAATATAGGTGGCTAACTCAGGCCATGGTGAAGAGGATCGTTAATAATATGATTCAAATATGGGAGACTTGTGTTAGTTCCCAAATCCACCTTAAGCTGAAATAAGGCAGAAGAAGGACAACACCAAACCACGCTCAGCCTCGTAGCTAGCCCTACGAGGACAGGAGAGGGCTCTCTCTGGGTCAATCTCAATGAAAAATGTTCAAAGGGGCTTGAGATGACAATAACAGCAACTGATCTTAGGCTAGATAAACAAATAGGAGGGTTTTATTTTGATTTTTAGGGGTTTTTGTTGGAAAAAGGGAAAAACAATTTTTGGGCTTGGGGATGAGGCCAAATCTTGCAGAGTTCAAGTTGGGGCAGGGTAGGCAGCGGCTTTGATGTCTTGGATCGAATGAATGGATGGAAAAGACTGCTGAGGAGCTGAAGAGGGCAAGAGCGTGCAAGGATCCTCTTCAAACTGACGAAGAACATAAACAACTAAACAAAAGCTTAAGGCAGAGCACCAGCAAATCAATGAATTCTACCTCAAATACTCATTTGTTTAATTCAGAAGCATAGAGAAGGGAAATGAAATACATATAAAATTAATAAAACTTACAATAACATGAGAAGAACATCATCAAAACTCAGAAGCCACAAGGATCCCAACAAGTGCTGCAAAACTCTGGTCTTTCCTTTGCCAAAAACTGAAAATGTATGTACAATGAGGTGCCAAACTTTTCCCAAGAGTCCAACCCTAAAAATGTCTCAGAAAATACAATATATAGACCATCCTAACCCCTTCCCATGCCTCTAGGGGTCGAGCTCATCCTTCTAGGAGCAGTTTGAACCAATTCTAAACAAGGAGCTAAAATCTAGGCAGCCAAACAACTTGCCTCTATATGCTAGGAAACTGATCCATTCACTTGATTTTCACTTTTTAGTGAATGAATAATATAGAACAAGTAAATACATGCCAAAATTACATTATGGTTACCAAATTACATCAAGATAGATCAATCCTCTCATAAAAAGTAAAACTAGTCAAAACTGGCCGAATTCCTGAGTTGGAAGGTGAAAAATAGGTTGAATTCCTCTATGCGCCGCGCTCAAAAGCTCTATGCACCGCGCTACTTTGGACCTATTTTTGGAGCACTTCCCGAAGTCCAAATCGAGCTCATGATAGCTCGTTGGAAAGCCCTGGATGTCTTCTATCCAACCCAAGTGGAATTTTTTCAATTTGGAGCTCAATTTCCCTTTCAAAAGTTCAATCTCCCAAAAGTACTTCCTGCTGGTGCAAAAGGTGGCAGAAAGGTGATTTTCATGGGGTTTTTGGCCCTTAAGACCACCCATAATTTGATGAAATGCTTCAGCCATTCCTGAAAATGCATAACTTACCATGAAAAATCCAAAAATATCTATTTTTCCTCCAGACGGTGCCCCAATCATAAGCGCACGTCGAGAGGCGCGACGCGTCGGGCGGAAAAACCTGTTTTGCAACCAAAATTTTCAAAAATGACAAAATCTTCTCCAAATTTGCTGAAATTTGGAGTGAAGGTCTCCCATCATGTCTCATGCTCAGTCAGGGAAGCATCGGCCAAGATTCGGAGTGGATCAGGCCTCTTTCGACGTTTCAGTGTTCTTCTCAGCCTTGCTTTCAGGATCTTCATTTTTGCTCTGCAAACGTGTGTGCGGGCCCAATAGTGATTCTTCATATGTCTGAGCATGTCTTTTTCCCTGTTGGCCTTTTCCAAGAGCTTCTCCAGATGAATGTTGACATGCGTAAGGCAAGTCTCTCGCTCAAATGGTGTCATGTCACCTGGTCTCTTTTGGGCCAATTGTCGATCTTCACGGATTTTCCGCAACTCTATAAGTGTGTGCTGATCCTCCAGTTGTTTATTACGCTGCTCCAAGTAATATATCACCCACTGAGCTCTCTGCAATTTCTCAGTCAGCGTGTCAATCTCAGCCTTTTGTTCCTGGATGATCTCTTTCAGTTTCGAGCTAGGAGAACTCGCATCAACATCGATCAAAACAAAATCAGTATCTGGGCCTCCTGAGGGGCCCTCATCGTGCATAGGCCTCTTGCCTCTATCCTGAACCTGTACCTGTGCTGATTTTGAAGGCGAGACCCCTTCCACACCATGTGGAGATAGTACTCGCACTGCTAATGAAGTCAACGAGACCCCTTCCACCCCGGGTGGAGATAGTACTCGTCGTGTCGCTGCAAATAAGGCTCTGTGGCCTCTTTGATATGTCACATACACTGGAGCACTGATAGGCTCAGTCTCAGGAACCTCAAACTGGTGTGAAGGCTCTGCCTCATCATGAACAACCTTGAGAGGAGGCTGCGGCGCTGCAAAGAAGTCACGGGAAATGAACTCATCCCATGTGATGCCCTGCTGTGCGAGCTGATGTGCCACCATGATCTTAATGAGCGCGTAATGGTAAATGCTGTTATGCTGCTGCGCTGGGGTCTTCTTCTGCACAAGGACCGTCATCCGTTCTATGTTACGGTACATGAAATATGGAATGCTCATCAACCGCACTCTCGTGAAATGCATCAACAGTCGGATGTGATACGCATACAAGCGTGAAAAGCGCCCTTCACAACCGAAGTATCTAATGATCAGTTTCATCAATGGTGCATACTCTTCCTTCAGAAACCGGAATGGAAAAACCCTGCTCAATTGCCTCAAATATCCAGGTCTGATGTAAGGCTCATAATAAGCTCTATCCAGCTGCTGCCTCTTATTCCATTTCTCACCAATGTTCGGTATCCCGGTCGCCTCAGAAATAGTCTCTGGTGTCATGGTGAAGTTCACTCCAGCAATATTTACACGACCATTATGCAAATGTAGGACAAATAGGCGGGCTAACTCATGATGATGCTGAGTCCGGGCAATCATCTCACAATAATGGAAACATGACTGACGCTGAAAAAAATCCATTGCAAGCGGACAAGCCTGCAATTGGGTCAAAGAAGTGGGCTCCTCTCTGACATGCCTGCCACTTTTATGAGATCTCCTTGACACATTTAGTTCTGTTGTAGAATCATTGTCCTGCTTGTATCCCTGCTCATATGGTGAATCTGTCTCTGACATGGTGCTGAAATGTGTTTGTCAACTGTATGTTTGGTTGGTCAGAAAATGAGCAATTGGTGTATTTGTTTCAATGCCCAAATGTGTCACATGAAATGAGAGGCTGCAAGGAAGTGTCAAAGTGAATACAATGGACTGTCACCTGACTTTGGAATGGACAGACATTTACTCACTGCTTTGGAAAACTTTGAGTTTAGACAACTTTACAAATGATATGGGACTGGGTGATAGTGATGGGACTTGTAGTTTTGAGGGATATGTATAAATGCAATGTCAAGGAAACTGTCCTCGAATCTGGTGGAAATTTAGATTTTATCAATGAAGGGAAGTGGGAACAAGTGATAAGGTTTGGGAATTCATTGACAAAAGGAAAAAAGATAAAAGGGATATGGGGATAGTGGTATAACAATGGGACTGTGTTATAATGTGACAAAACTAGTAGTGACAACAATGATAGTAAATGGCAAGAGCATACATATCAATGAAATAAGAGTTTAAGCACCAAAATTCACGTTTGAACCCCCTCCTTTTAAACCCTTGGGGCAGACTGCAATAGAGGTATAGGGCTTATCCTTGCACCATTCAAACACTAATCTCTTTGCTTTTAAACCACAGCACCACAGCTTAAAATCATTGAACGAGCTTGGACAAACTTACTTGGAGAAGATAGCACTGAACCAAATCGAATTTTCACCGGGCGGGATTGATTTTCAGCCTTAGGGCTCTATACGTCGCGCGCAGACCCAATGCGCCGCGCGCATTCTATGCGCCGCGCCTCTTTTGTATGCGTCGCGCTACTATTCTCACACACAGTCGGCCTTCACTCAAATGTTGTTTGCTCTCCAACTTTCAAAACATGATTTTTCTATGAGATTTCGTGAATATTTTCTGATGAAAATGGTCTAAATAGCTTTGAGAAATATCTTGCAAGAGGTAGATTTGATTTTTACTTCTCCAAAATCCCATTTTGTAATGTTTCTTTTTATTTTGGCACTTTGTCATTTAATGAACTCTGTCTTTTGCTTTTCACTGACTTTCTGAGCTTTAACTGATGAAATTAGTTGATTTTTTTCAGGGATGTTGGCGTTGATGTTTGGCAAAGGAAAAACAGAGCCTGCTTTGAAATCTTCATGGCAGAAAAATACATCTTATTACAAAAAATGAAATCGAAAATTTCTTATTCAAAACAGAGTTTTGAACAAGAAATGTCCTCGAATATGTTTGATGATGAAATTTTGAACTGAGAACTTATTGAAAACCATCCTCATGGCCTGCGGGCATTTATTGAGCATGTCAAAAGACTAAACCCTAGACTCAAAAACCAAAAGACTCTTTTTGACCAAAAATAATCATTTATGACTGTGAATGACATGAACTAAACTTTGATAAATTTGGAGGAGTTTTGACCAACCCAGCAGGTACAAGCATGAGGGAAAATAAGAAGACCAAACCCTTCCGTCAGTCAATGGCATGCCCCTAACGGAATGCAGATGAATGAGCGGAATGAGACACCTAAAAAATGAAATGCAATAAGAGGAATGATCTCTGACGGAGGGCTGTAAAGACCGACTCTAACAAGTTGGTAAGTGAAGATTTGAACGGAGGTTTATCTCTGGAAAGGCACGTACACACGTTGATGCTATTCTGAATAGTAGCGTATATTTTCTGCAATATGTTGAGATTTGTACGCAGGTTTTATTCTTGAAAAGTGCATATACATGTGGAAATTATTTATGATAAGCGTGTATGAAAGCTATGGTTCCTTCTGAATAATGTGTATAATCAGTCTAATCAGTATTGATATGTTTCTATTGTATGTCAATGAAGTCTTCGTGTTGACATGGGTTTGATAATGATGTCTTGAGAATTGATGATGCTACTAGTTGTATGTGATTGAAGATCAATGATTGGTTGTTTGATTCAATGATAGGTTGAATGATTTGATACAATGATCAGTTGTAGTTTTGATATATGGTATTGGGTTTAAATGATGGTAGTGGTTCCGGCCTAAAAATTTGATGAAAAGTGGCCTAAAAGTTGTAATGTGTTGAAGCAGGTGGATCCAGTGTGAAAATTTATGAAACGTGGTTGACAATGGTGTTGAGGGTTGGATCCTTCAGTGAGCAAGTTGAAGCTTCCTACTAGTAGTAGTTGGTGATCAGATCAGGGGGTCGTAGCTCCCTTCCAGTGGGTGTTGGTAAATGAGATCAGGGGGTTAGAGCTCCCTTCCAGTGGGTGTTGGAGAATGAGTGAAGGTTGTAGCCTTCTGCAGGTGGGTGCCTGCGTGATGGTATGAGTTTGTGCCAGTACAATATTGTAAGAAGTTTTCATAATAATAAAATTGAATACAAATATGAAAACAACGGTGGTTTTTTCCAGCATTGGATTTCCACCTTAAATACTAGTGTTCATGTGTGCTGTTTTATTTTTTTCTTACTGCACATTTTTACTGCTTATCAAATGTCTGATGAATCATTGGTGTATTGGATTAAGTTAACTAGATGAGGAATTAACTAAAATATAAGTTCACTGAATATACGTTAGTTGTCTGCATAATAGTCATATGCATACACAGGTTAACTTTGGTAAAGTCGCGTACAGAAATAAAAGTAAGAAAATAAAAAGTTAAGTGAGTTTTCAAATATTGATTCACCCCCCCCCCCCCCAATATTTTTCCCAACAATTGGTATCAGAGTAGGTCCTTCAGAAGAATCTTGATCTCTTGAAGGAGATTCGTCATGATGGGAAGTCTTGAAGGAGTATTTACTATCAAGCCACCAATGCTCAATGGAAGTAATATAATCTTCTGGAAGATACAAAAAAGAGCTTATCTGCAAAGTATTGGAGCATATATATATGGGGAATCGTAGAAGGAGGTTATAAATATCCATCAACCATTCCCATAGATGTGGCAGAAAAGAAAAAAATATGAAACCAATGCAAAATTTATCAATGCCTTATTAGGAAGCTTGACGGAATCATAATTTTTCAAAGTCATGCAGCTAAATTCAGAAAATGACATATGGAACAAGATCATACAGCGTTATGAAGGCGATGCCAAGGCAAAAAGTGTTAAACTTGAAATTCTTAGAATTCAATATGAAACTCTCATAATGCATAATGATGAAAGTACTGCAATTTTTTTCCTGAGAATAGATGATATTGTGAATTATATGATAAATATATTATATTGGTGAAGATATAAAAGACTCAGCCTTAGTAGAGAAAATTTTGAGATCTCTAACTCCAAAATTTGAGTCAAAAGTGTTTTCCATTGAAGAAAATGAGGATCTGTAAAACCTTACCATTGTACAACTCCACGGGGTTTTAACAACCTTTGAAATGAGAAAAGGAGGTCCCTCGGAAACCAGATAAGTTGCATTCAAAGAAATTGCAAGAGGAAAAGAAAAGGAATAACATAATAAATCAGGTTATATATCAGAAGAAGATGAGGCAAATTTTGTGAAGAAACTCCAACAAGGAATTGGAAGGTTCAGAGGTAAGCTTCCCTTCAAGTGTTTTGCATGTGCTAGAGTTGGTCATTATGCTACTAATTGTCCTCATAAAGAAAATCATGAAAAGGGGAAACGGTTTGAAAACAAAATAAGTTATTATACGCATGAAGATAGTGATGGTTTACCACTTGGAGAAGAGGGAGAGTTTGATCAAGATCTTCAAGTACTTATGCCATTTAGTATTAATGAATCTTATGAAAATTACATGGATGCCCTAGAAGAGAAGGACATTTTTACTGAAGAATCTCCTAGATCAAGGAAGAAAAGATGGTTTCATGGATATTGTTTCTCTTTTAACTATTTTGGTAATAAGGCCATTGATTGGAGGTCAAGCATGTTGAACAGAACTAGGAGATTGGATAATTTCCAACACATAATAAGAAATTTCAAGCAAATATGGAGAAAGAAGTAACACAGGTCAGAAACGTAGGGAATGTTGACCCTACTGCAGTCAACTATTTCTAAAGGTTACTTCTCCTAGTGACTGCAGAAGTGATGTGAGATACATTATCGGGATCAATAAAGTAGTATCACGGAAGGAACAATATATGACGATTACCATGGTTTTTTTGTTAATTCTGGTTGCTTATATTTCTAGCAGTGCATCTAATGTGATAACACAAGATAGGTACAAATTGTACAGGCTCAAGGGGAGCTGAAATTGTGAAATTTCAGTATTTCACTTTCTGTACACGGATCCTATAAAATATAGTCATGTATATACACGAGTTCCTACACAAACAGTCGCGTATATTTTTCTCTGATATAGAATTGGTGGGATAGAATCGAGAAAATACTTTGAGATGCTTCAAACTGTTATTGCTTGGCTTTCTTGTTCTAATGTTGATGGTTAAAGTTTGTTTTTGTTACTTATGAGTGGTATTGAGCTATGATGATCTATGAGTTGGTACAACATGACATTGATTCTTTTATGATTGAGATGCTTTGATGTATGAGTTGATGTGGTCAGATCTGACAGTGAAGAGTTAGCACAAGTTCAGGGGGAGCATTAGCCTTGCTGCTAATGATGCATTATTGGCATTATGCTTGCAATGTTGTTGAAGAAACTCTTTTAGTTGGTTTAATGATGCTATGCTCATCCGATTAAGGTATTTTGGTCATGGTTATAAAAGTCATATATGTCATTTTATGTAAAGTTCATGTAAATACCAATAATGTAATTTATGTAATACTCATTCATGTATGAACTTTTGAGTTCAATTCAATTATGTATGTAATCCCATGATGGGTAGTTTATGTTATGGTGGAGTCAAATATGCAACCCCACTTGGTTGGGTGATTGATGTAAGTTTGAGTCCTTGGTGATAGGAAATTTCATATTAAGTTGAGTCATAAAGTCATGTACTTCATTGAAAATATTTCAGAATATTCAGCATGTGCTCAAGGGGAGCATGGTCAGTATAGTGTAGATAAGATCTACAGTGCTCATGTCTCTACAAAAGAGAAGCCTTCATTAGGCATTGGCCATCCCTTTTCCCTTTATGTCAAAGGAGGAGAATAACTTGGTGTTTGAATTGCAAAGATTAATGTGTTTCACAGGTATCTACATGTTGTGGAGATCAAACACTAACATGGTTGCCATCAAGTCCAAGGGGGGGATTGTTGGCATTATGATGTATGTGTTGTCCTTGATGGAAACCCACTTGTAGTAGGATACGTATGTGTTGACAGGATGAGTACACAGGCTAGTCTAGAGGTGACATAGTGATTGAACATCATGACATAATTATTGGATAGAGGTATGCAGGTCAGAGACAGAATAATTATAAAGGTGAACATTTGAAGAAATATACGTGGGTTCTATGACGAAAAGTCATGTACACACGCGAGTATGAAGAATAAAAGTTGTGTACATTTGACGCACTCTGATTCACTAAATATCAAGGGTCTTTACCATGGTATTAGCCCATAGTATTGAGCGAAGTAACGGTTATTTGATCATGTCAAATATTACCACCAAGACTAGTGTGGTTTTGACATGTGGTATTCGCTTAGGTTTAAGCTATATAAGGAGGTGAAGATGAAAGTGATAGGGTGTGCATATGAGAGGGTGGTTGATGAATACTTCGAACTAAATTATGATTGTAGGGTATGGGTGATTAATGAGTGGATGATCTGAAATAAGTATGCACCCGGTAATACAATGATGGATTGGGAACATTAGACCTGAAATGACTACGTATTATATGAACTGCTTATGGGTTGATTAGATCTGTGGGATGACGCATGTTTAGTAATGTGTATGGCGTGATATGGGTATGTTTGTAGTTTTGAAGTGCAACGCAGCTATGAGTTGGTAATTGAAAATATGTATGTGGGTTTATATCTAGAAAGGCACGTACACACGTTGATGCTCTTTTGAATAGTAGCGTATATTTGTTGCAGTATGTTGAGATCTGTACCCAGGTTTTATTCCTGAAAAGCATGTATACACACGGAAATAATTTATGATAAGCAAGTATGAAAGCTAGGGTTTCTGCTAAGAATATTTCCGATCATTCTAATTAGTCTTGATATGTTTTTGTTGTCTTTTAATGAATTATTCATGTTGATATAGGTTTGATAGTGATTTCTTGAGTATTGATGATGCTACTAGTTGTATGTGATTGAATATCAGTGATTGGTTGTTTTATTTTTTGATTCAATAATTGGTTGAATAATTTTATATAGTGATCAATTTCAGTTTTGATATATGGTATTGGGTTTAAATGATGGTAGTGAGTCCAATTTGAAAATTTTATGAAATGTGGCCTGCAAGTTGTAATGTGTTGAAGCAGGTGGATCCGTTATGAAAATTTTTAAAACATGGTCCAAAATGGTGTTGAGGGTTGGAGCCTTCAATGAGGAAGTCAAAGCTTCCTGCCAGTAGTAGTTGGTGATCAGATCAGGCAGTCGTAGCTCCCTTCTAGTGGGTGTTATTAAATGAGATCAGGGGGTTGGAGATCCCTTCCAGTGGGTAATGGAGAATGAGTGAAGATGGTAGCCTTCTGTAGGTGGGTGTCTGCGTGCTGGTATGAGACTACACCATTACAAGTTTGTAAGAATCTTTCATAACAATAAGAATGAAGAAACAGACAACAACAGCAGTGATTTTCTCCCACATTGGGTTTCCACCTTAAATATTGGTGTTCATGTGTGTTGATTATGTGTGATGCTTTATTTTGTTCTTACTTCACATGTTTACTTCTTATCAAATGTCTGATGAATCATTGATGCACTATATTAAGTTAAACATATGAGGAATTAACTGAAATATAAGTTTACTGAATATATGCTAGTTGTCTACATAAAAATAATGTACATACGTAGGTTTACTTCACTAAATTCATGTATGTTAGTCATCCATAATTTTTACTATCTTTAGATGACTATAGATTGGTTCTATATTTCTAAAAACAAAATTCATGAATATTGTGAGTTCTAGAAATCTCACCACCTTCATTATCCTTAAGATAAATTTTCAATGTCTCCCTACTCTATCATGTCATAGTCAGCCTATCACTCACGGAAGATCCCTCATGGACTCATGTCTCTCATCTCTGTCCCATTTTCACACCCATAATCTCATTACTCTGTTTGTCCCTTGCCTATGACTCCATTATCCAACTAGGGTTTTTTAGGGCATTTTTCTTGGTTTCATGACCTCCATGGTTAAACATCAACAAGGCTTGTATCCTGATGCTCTTACACCTCCTCCTATCCTTAATATACCTTCATAAACACTTCCCATCACTCCTATTTTATGTACATACGTAGGTTTACTTCACTAAAGTCGCGTATGTTAGTCATCCATAATTTTTACTATCTTTAGATGACTATACATTGGTTCTATATTTCTAAAAACAAAATTCATGAATATTGTGAGTTCTAGAAATCTCACCACCTTCATTATCCTTAAGATAAATTTTCAATGTCTCCCTACTCTATCATGTCATATTCAGCCTATCACTCACGGAAGATCCCTCATAGACTCATGCCTCTCATCTCTGTCCCATTTTCACACCCATAATCTCATTACTCTGTTTGTCCCTTGCCTATGACTCCATTATCCAACTAGGGTTTTTTAGGGCATTTTTCTTGGTTTCATGACCTCCATGGTTAAACATCAACAAGACTTGTATCTTGATTCTCTTACACCTGCTCCTATCCTTAATATACCTTCATAAACACTTCCCATCACTCCTATCCCTCAAACTCGTCTTTTTTCTACAAAACCTAGCCTATTGCTACAATTTGACACTTTTCGAGACTAGGCCTCTGTTTTTCCCTTTTGGACCCTTTCCCCTCACTAAATTCTTGAAATTCCACTTTCCCCTACTCTCTAACATCTATCCCCCAAAATTTTTCCAATAATTTAGACAACCCTTAACCCCTTCATTCCCCTCCCTCTACAAGGCGATCCTAAATCCCCTACACCAAACCCTAGTTTCCTCTTCTAACCAAGCTAGGGTTTGCTATGTAAAGGAGGCATAAGAGAAAAGGATCAATTTGATAGATCATATCAGCAAGATGAGTCCATACCAACTCATAAACATCATGCCTCCATCATTTTCCAAGAATTCATTCCAAGGGCCAAGTCATTTGCCACACCTAGGGCCAGTTTTGCTCAAAAATATATTCCTATCCAAATAGAGATGAATTTGGAAATAGTGAGAGAGATTTTTTTCCATAATAGGTCCAAGAAGAAAAACTTCCTTCTGCTTTTACACAAGTATCATGGTTTGGGAGCAATGTCAAAACTACAGGTGTCACGGGAGAATTTCTACACTGCTGGCATGACCTTGGAAAAATCAGGTTTTCTCACAGCTGGAGTGTCCAAATGACTTTCTTGATGAGTCAAATGACAACTAGACTTGAATTTATTTCCAATGAGCCATCACAAAGCCAAATCTGACATCGGAAAGTGGTCCAAAACTTGGTTGCAAAACACCCTATTTTTCTGCTGAAGTGGCGCTACGCACAGAGAAATGTTGGGATTTTGGATTTTTGACTAGGCTACAGGAGCTGGATCAAGAAAACACAAGAATTTCTGGAAATTAGACTCATCAAAATTTCCAACGAGCCATCATGGAGCCAAATCCGACATCAGGAATTGGTCCAAAAATTGGTTGCAAAACACCCTATTTTTTCTGTTGAAGTGGCGCTACGCACAGAGCAATGTTGGGATTTTGGATTTTTGACTAGGCTACAAGAGTTGGATCAAGAAAGAACAAGAATTTCTGGAAATTAGACTCATCAGGGTTTCCAACGAGCCATCATGGAGCCAAATCCGACATCGAGAAGTGGTCCAAAACTTCGTTTCAAAACACCCTATTTTTCTGCTGAAGTGGCGCTAACATTGTTACTTAAAATAAAATAGGTAGCACTTTTCAATACAGCACCTTGGCATAAAAAGCCGTTTTGAAAAGTGGTGATGCGAGAATCACCTTTTTTGTGCACATTTTTGACACTCTAATATTTTTATTTATGTAGTATGAATATTTGTTTTAAAATGTTAGTGATTTTCATGCTAATTTTGAAACGTATTGATGCGGCATCAACTTTTTTTTTAGAGCGGTGATTTTCATGCTAATTTTGAAACGTATTAATGCAGCATCAACCTTTTTTTTTTAGAGTGGTGATTTTCATGTTGGTAATAAAACACAAAACTTAGATAAAAATATATATATATATATAAACAATAAAAAAACCAATAAAAATGTAAAAAAAAAAAAAACAAATTAACTCGTAAAAATAAAAATTTAAACAAAATAAATAAATAAATAAATTAAAAAAACAAAAATATTCGAAAATTATATCAAAAGAATTGACAAAATTTGGAAAAAAACACTTAATTTAAAGAAAAAAGACAAAAAATTAACCAAAAAAATTAAAAAAGAAAACATCAAAAACATTTTTTTCTAAGTTATTAAAAAAAACCATATAATTAAAAAAAAAAAATTAAATAGAAAATTTAAAAATAATTTAAATTACAAAATTAAAATTTAGATTAAAAAAATAAAATACAAAAAAGAAAAAATTAAATTAAAAAAAATAATAATAATAAGAAAAAAAAATACAAATTTTAAAATTAACAAAAAAAACAAAATCTAAAATTGAAAAAGAAAATTAAAATAAAAGAATTAAAAAAAAAAAAAAAACTATCATCAGAAAACAAAAAAAATGAAAAAAACCACGTGCAAATAATTAAAAAACAAATATCCATAGATTCACTATTTTTTTTTTAATGAAACAATTTATAAATTTTAAAAACGAAAAACTAAATAAACTTAAATATTAAAAAAATAATAATAAATTTAATTAAAATTTAATAAATTTAATAAATTTTAAAAAATAATTAATCTAAAATATTAAATTTAAAAACAAAATTATAAAAAAAAAAACAAAAACAAATTAAATTTAAAATAAAAATTTTTAATTAAAAAATAATAATTTTTAATTTTTTAAAATTTAAAAAAAAAAATTAAAAAAATAAATAAATAAATTTAAGAAAATTAAAAATGTTAAAAAATTAAAAACAAAATTTAAAAAAAAAAAGAAGAAGAAGAAGAAGAAGAAGAAGAAGAAGAAGAAGAAGAAGAAGAAGAAGAAGAGGAAGAGAGGAAGAAGAAAAAGAAGTTACGAATTTAAAAATATTAAAAATTAAAAAGAAAACAAAAAAAAAATCAAATCAAATTAAAAATAAAAAATAAAAAATTATTAAAAATTCAAAAATAGAAAAAAAATAAAAAAAATAAAAAATAAAAAATAAAAATAAAAATTGATCGTGGTGGCGCCACCACGATAAAAAAAAATTCTTTTTTTTTGTTTTTTTTTTAATATTTTTTTTTTAATTTGATCTTCTTCTTATTTTTTAATTCAAAAAATTTAAAATTAATTTTTTTTTAATTTAATTTTTATATTTGAAATTTAATTTGCTTTATTTTTTATTTTTATTTATTTTTATTTTTATTTTTAACTTTTGTTTTTGAATTTTATTCATTTTTTTGTTTTTAAGTTTTTTTTTCTAAATTTTGTTAATAATTTTTATTAAATTTTGTATTTTTTTTATTTAATTGATTTTTTTTTTTTTCAAAAAAAAAAATAATAATAATAATTATTAAATTTTATGTTTAGTTTTTTAATTTAATTTTTTAAAATTTAATAAATTTTGTATTTTTTTTTAATTTATTCGAATTTAATTTATTTTTTTTTATTATTATTTTTTTAGTTACATAAAATTTTTATATTTTTTTTTATTTCAATTAAAATTGTGTATTTAAAATTAGATTTTTTTTTTTAATTAAACTTAATATTTTCAAATTAATTTGTTTTTTATTTTATTTTTTATTTAATATATTTTTTTTAATTTATTTTTTTCAATTTTTCATTCTTAATTGATTTTTAAAGTTTTAATAGATTTTTGGCTTCTATGATCCATCAATAAATTATGAAGAAATCTTTCGGTAATAATCACATTATCATGAACAAAGTCGATGCGTTTCGAACCAACGAGTGTGATTCATCATCAGGACTAGGTGATTATTACCGAAAAATTTCTTCATAATTAATTGATTTTTAAAGTTTTTTAACTTTTATATTAACAATGTTTTTTTTTTCTTTATATTTAAAATTTATTTTTTATTTCAAAATTTATTTGTTTATTCATTTATTTATTAAAATTTAATTTTTTTTTTTAAATTTAATTTGTTATTTTAATATTAGCGTTTTGTTTTTTTAAATATAATAAAATCTAAGTTCATATATATATATATATATATATATATATATATATATATATATATATATATATATATATATATATATATATAATTTTATTTTTTATAATTTAAATTTAATTTATTTTTTAAAATTTATTTGTTTTTTTAATTTAATATCTTTATTGTATTTTATTTTACATTTTCTATTTTTAATTAATTTTTCATTTTTTTACTTTTAATTTAAATAATGTTTTTTTTTAATTTTTATTTTAAAGTTTTAAATTTATTAAAATTTAATATATTTTTTTTAAATTTAATTTTTTATTTTAAATTTTTTTTTTTTTTAAATTTAATAAACATTTTCTTTTTCCTTTTTAAATTTAATTTCTATATTTTATTTTTTATAATTTCTTTCTTTTTTTAACTTGTTTTTTTTTAATTTAATATTTTTATTTTGTTTTTATTTTTATTTTTTTATTTCTATATATTTTGAAATTTTAATCTTTAAATTTTTTTTTTCTTTTTTTCCTTTTTTTTCTTTTTTTCTTTTTTCTTTTTTCTTAAATTTTAGGTTTTTTTTAATGTTTGAATTAAAATTTTTATTTTGTTTTTATTTTTATTTTTTTATTCCTATATATTTTTAAATTTCAAGCTTTAAAATGTTTTTATTTTTTAAAATTATTTTTTTCTTAAATTTTAGGTTTTTTTTAATGTTTGAATTTAAAAAATTAAAAAATGTTATTTCTATTTTTAAAAATGTCAAAAATATGACATAATTTTTTTTTTTGTTATTCCAGCATCAACTGGTTTTTTTTTTAGGGTGTTTTTTAAATCCTTTTTTCAGGAAACAAATTTGTTTTTAGCATAATTTTATAAAATGTTGAAATTTGACCTTCAAAAAAAACCAAGTGCGTTTTGGAATACTCTTTTTTTGTTTTTGGGGTGTTTTTTCATGTTTTTTGAGTCTTTTTGGGCTAGAGTTCTCGTTTTGAGGTTAGGTTACCTATTTCAATGGTAATAGTGTTCGCTAGGCACAAAGCAATGTTGGGATTTTGGCTTTTTGCCTAGGCTACATGACCTGGATCAAGAGAACACAAGCGTTTCTGGAAATTAGACTCATCAAGCTTTCCAACTAGCCATCACAGTCCCAATTCCGACACCAAGAAGGCCTCCAAATTCCCTCTGCAAAATGGTGCTGCGCACAGGAGAAGTTTGGCCAGAATTGCCACATAGAGATCAAAAACCTAAAAGAGAAAAAAAATCATGACATCCTTGGAGTTTTGGCTGAGGCTTCTCAGCAAGTGTCCAAACCTCTTGACAGACCATTCCAACAATTTTGGGAAAATTGAGCAAATTTTTGTTTTTTTGAAATTTTGACGCCTCTGTGTGTATCACCCTAGGCACTACGCACAAATTTTGTGCATCCTCAGGTTGAAAAAATTTACATTTTTGGATTCCTCTCATCATCAGCAGTCTTCTCACAAAATTTCAGATCATTTGGGGCATTTTTGACCCCCCAAAAGGTCAAAAAACACCTAAATTTTGACCATTCTGCCTCATTTTCAAGCAAGGTGCTGCGCACAAAGTAGTGTTGGGAGAATGGATTTTTGGATAGGAAAATAGCATTCATTAAGAAAAATAAAGGTAGATCTGGAAAGCCAACTTGACAAGCTTTCCAGCAAGCTATCACGGAGCAAAATCCGACACTGGGAAGGAGGTCAAAACCGGACTGCAAGTACACCTATTTTATGATATTTTGGCACTACGCACAGAGGACCAAAAGTGCCAAAAGTCAACAAAACACACAAATTGATGGAAATTTTATTTTTTAATATTTTCTTGGGAAAATCACTCCAGATTTGATTGAGTTATGTTATGATATTTTTCATTTATTAGCTTAGATATTATGTGTCTTGGGCCTTGCATGGCTTCAAGCACATAAATGATGTTTATGATGAAATTAGGGTTTCTAGAAGCCTCTAATGGTTTCCACCTCCTCACTAGCTAAGATAAATAGAGCATGGAGGTCTTATTGTATTTTGTTGGCATTTTATGAGCTCAGAGAGCAAATACATGGTTTTTATGAGCTTGGAGAAGAAATTGGTGTTGTGAAGTTGATGAATGGCTTGTTTGGCTTGATGATGGAGAAGCATGTTTGCAGGATTCCTTAGCTTGGTGAATGGTGATGTCTTCTTAATTTGTTTATGTTTTCTTGTTATCATTATGTTTCATCCTTCTTGATTGCTATAAATCAGAAAAGTATAGTTTGATACATGCTCTTCGAGGCACCTCATAGCCTTAATGTTTTCCTCTGTTGGTTGTGTTTGAAGAATTCTTAGCTACTCTTCAAGCCTCCTTTTGCTTGTTTTGTTTCATGTATGGATTAGTATGTTAGTTTACAAATATGATTCACAGTATGCCTTGCTTACTTGAAGCTTTCTGAACTTTGTCTTGAAACCTCTCTTTGGAATATTTTTTTGCTAGGTTAAGTCAAAAAGGTCTCATTCGATCTTGCCCATTTTTCCATGCCTACCAACTTGTTTCAGAGTTCTCTATAGATTGATTTATGTTGTTTAAGCGTTCCCTCTTCATAGATTAAGTTATTTTTGATCTTGTATGTTTTCCCAAAGTCTGGAGGTGAATTTACTAAAGTTGGAAGCTCTTATGCTCTCTATGTTTCGCTGACATGTTTATCTTGGATATTGATCAGTTTAAGTATTGTTCATTGAGCTTAATGGTTTGTCCTACCTCATGAGTTATAGCTTTTGCTTATCACTATTTAAGACCTCCTTGTTATAGGTATTTTGACAAAGGATTCTTGATTGCCCTTTGCCCTACCTTATTCACCAATTTAATGTTAATCTCATTTCACACTTAACCTTAAGGATCTATTGACCTTGCTAGATCGGCCCTTCACTGCACTTTGATTCATCATTGAGACATCCATGACTTTCATTGACTCCATAGCCCAATGGCTTTGACAAACTCTCACTACACCTATCCTATTTTACCATCTTACCCAACCAAAACAATCAACAAACCCTACACTTAACAACTAGCCTAAAATCAACCATAATTAGCAAACAAGCTTACATCTTTGCACACGCAATAGAGAGAGCCCTCTCTGAGTCCAGGAAGGCTAGGTCCTAGGACTCCAAAGCTTGGTTTGATGTTACCCCTATCCATTTGTATCTCAATCAATCTATAAAATTACGGGGAGCTAACATAATGGCGATCACGGTGGGACCTTTCTGAGTTCATAATGACCTGAATATGTTTTAAAGGACTTAAAGAAAACCACTGTTGAACTAAGAATGCTATCCAGTTGATTCATCCCAGCGCTCACTAACATAATGACGATCATGGTGGGACTTTTATGAGTAAGTACCAAGCTTAGACATCCTTAAGCATTCAGAAGCCCTTGTTAAAGAATATATAGTGAATCTACCACCTCATCCCCATTACTAACATAATGGCGATCACGGTGGGACCTCTAAGTATATAGTTTCCTAAATACCTCTTAAGACTCTTTAGACCCTCAGTTTGACTTAGAATATCTAGTGAATCTTCCACCTCATTGCCACACTAACATAAGGGCGATCACGGTGGGACCTTCTGAGTAAACTTCATCTTATACATCCTTAGGACCTCAGAAAACCCACAAAGATCCTTAGATTGGTATTCAGTTGCTGATGGTGGATAGCAACCCGCCTTAAAATATTTGAAATCATCCACCTGGCGACTCCACAACTCTCAATAGACCTAAAGACTCCACTGGAGGAAGAACCTGAAACATGACCAGTCATCCTAGAAAGAAAGAGCATTCAGGCCTAAGTTGGATTCAAGAAATTAATTTTTTTATCTATAACTATGTTCTATCATACTTTAAGCCTGATCAAGAATACATTGATGAGATCTACATTGATCATTGGAAATATCTCAAGCCTCGAAAAGCTAAGCCTCAAATTTCAGACCATGAGCAAACTTATACACCTGTGCTTACCCCAGATTCACCTATGGAAGACCTAGTGAAACATGAACCTCATGCTACCTTTCCTGCTCTTGTTGAAACCTCAAATAGTCATAAATCTCTCTTTACACTACCTATACCCACAAAGGTCCCATAAATATACAAGCCTCTGATTTTACCTCCTATCTTCCAAGACCTCCCTGCAAATCTTGCAAATAAACTACCCAGATTTGATGGAGAAAGCTCAAAAGTCATCGTTGAAGAACACATTCAAAATCTTGAGAATTTACTTGACCTTTTTGAAATAGAAGAAGATGATGTGCGTATTAGAATTTTTTCCTTATCATTACAAGGAAAAATTAAGAGTTGGTTTAAGGACCTTCTAGCTGCAAGCATCATCAATTTTCATCAATTCGCTCAAGTCTTCCTAGATAGGTGGGTGATCATGGGAAATGAAGTTCTCATCATAGAGGAATACAAGCATTTAAAAAGACAACCAGGGGAGACAGCACAAGAATTTTCAACCAGGTTCAATAAGGTATACAATGTAATACCTGCTAAGATAAAGCCACCTTCGGGGTGGGCTCTCTTGCACTACCCAAGTACTTTTGACCCAGAGATGGAATTCCAGATAAGAGAAAGAGATCATTCAACCCTGGAGGAAATGAAAAAGATAGCAGTTGACGTGGAAGCAAACATACTAAATAGGGAGGCAAAGCTAAGAGTAATAGAGAAAGATAAAGCAAATCAAGAGAGACTTATATCTTCAGAGGTAAAGCTAGAGATGTTGACAGATACAATCACCAAAATGATGCATATGCTTGGCAGGAAAGAGGAAGAATACAAGGTTGAGGTTGGTGCTGATTATTCAAAGCAGCCAATACCATTTTCTTGGGAAGAACCAAATTAGTCATTTCAATTCAAAGATAGCTATCAAAACATACTGGCTGACCAAGGTTGCAAAGAAGAAGATGCGGAAAGTTCTCAAGTAAGTACTATATGCCTTCCTACATCTTGTGCTTCACTTTTAAGAGAGTATTACAAGAAAATTGAAAATAGAAACAAGGTAGAATTCTCTAAAGAATCAGTAAGGGAGGAAATGGATAATACAAACTCTTTTTCAAATCTAGAAGTTCTCCCCTCAAATCATCTTGGTATGACTTTTTGGATTACAAAACCAGAAATGGAAGATGAGCCAGCACCTCTTGAGTCCCTACCCTTGTGCTTTGAGTCATTTCATATTGCTAAAGGAGAAACTATTGGCCATGAACACTCTCTTTTTCATATGATGGAACAATCTGTTGATCAAGTGTGCATAATGGATGACATTCCTCCTATGAATAAGCTGCCCAAATATGATCAATATGATGATGATTATGTTCTCAAAACTCAAGCCAACACTACCGAAAAATCAGTGATTAGTTTGTGGGACAAAGACAGTCATTTTCAACAGCTCAAAAATAGTGATCAACAAATACCACTCAACTATGACAATGAAGAAGAAAGTGTAGAAATTTTGGGAGAAAGGGAAGGATCTTTACCTCTTTTTTGTGCTTCCTTTCAGTTCATCAAAGACAACCTTAATGCAATCAGAAGTCAGCAATATTTGGGTATTGATTTTAACAACATTGAACACATTCAGCCCTATGTCCAGCCTTCATAAGAGAAAAATAATAGCTATATCTCTGTTCAATCAGGTTTGCTAGAGGACAACATGGCAATATATGATGAGTTTGACAATGCAGATGATCATGAGGAAGAGAAGGGATTTCTTTCCCAAAGGAGTCCCAAGCTTAGCCAAGTGTAGGAAAAGTAGTCCTGGATCAAGCCTATCTCTCAAATCCTCTAAGCCAGGTATTGTTTCAAGATCCCTTTGCTATCTTCTTAGAAACATTTGAAGAGGGAGTAAAACATGTCAAGAGTAGTTTGATGCAAGGTTTAAATAAAATTTTAGGCACCACTGTTCAAAAGCAAGAGAAGTGGGAGTGGCCTTTTGAGTTTTTCAAAACACTCAAAGAGCTAAACCAAGATCCCTCATGGAATCATCTGCTTGATTGGCTGTATTGGAAAGGAGAGTTCACCAGCTAAATGTATATCATGTATAGGTTAGATTAGGATAGATAGGCATGAAAATAAGCTCAGTATTTGAGCATCTTTTAGCTATAGATTGTTTTGAAAACACAAAAACAGAGAAAAGATGAAAAAAGAGGGCAGATTTGAAAAAGAGGTATAGCCCCATACCCAAAAAAGAGTGCTACTGAAATTGTGCAAGCTTAAACACCACTACTTGTTCCAAAAAAGGTCTTGTTCAATCATCTAGCCTAATCATGGTTGAACATGTTTTCAATGTATTGCTGATAAGTTAGTGAAAGAGAGCTTGTTAAATCATTCAAACTTGGCTTGTTAAAAATAATAGATTAGGAATGAAAGATATTGGTTCCACATGCTCAAAAATGAACCAAAGAGAAAGATGGGGATGCATACCAAATGATGAAACACCGCCCTCATGTTTTCTAAGTTTTATTTGTACAAAAATAATGTTTGTGTGCAGCTTGTCCTAATGCCACAACCCATGACAAATCAGATAGCCTAATCTTGGTTTATTCATGTTAGTAGGATAGAGAATAAGATTTGTCAAATAGATTAATCTTGACAAATGAGTAGACTAGGTAGAAAATAAAGAGAGTTCATTAGCCTAATATGAACTCTTGGAAGAAGTAAGGGTACAATTAGATAGTTTGATTTTTGTTTTCAAAAAGAAGAATGTCAAGTGTTTGAAAATCCAAGTGCACACAAAGAAGAAAAAATGTTAGGCAAAGTAAGATGGGTAGGTAGGAAAGAGTTTGAAGCAAACATGCCTTTTCAGATTGTGAGATCATAGCTTCAAAATAACATCAGCAAATTAAGAAAGAAAGATCTACAAAGTGAAAGTAAGGCACTGGTATTCAAAGCTCAGAGATCTGAACTCTGAGGTTCTGGACACCTCTTGAAAAGGAGATGCCCTCCCCAAGTGGAGCCATTGTTAGTCATCCATAATTTTTACTATCTGTAGATGACTATAGATTGGCTCTAGATTTCTAAAAACAAAATTCATGAATATTGTGAGTTCTAGAAATCTCACTGCCTTCATTATCCTTGAGATAAATTTCAATGTCTCCCTACTCTATCATGTCATAGTCATCCTATCACTCACGGAAGATCCCTCATGGACTCATTCCTCTCATCTATGTCCCATTTTCACACCCATAATCTCATTACTCTATTTGTCCCTTGACTATGACTCCATTATCCAACTAGGGTTTTTGAGGGCATTTTTCTTGGTTTCATGACCTCCATGGTTAAACATCAACAAGGCTTGTATCCTGATTCTCTTACACCTCATCTTATCCTTAATATACCTTCATAAACACTTCCCATCACTCCTATCCCTCAAACTCATCTTTTTTCTACAAAACCTAGCCTATTGCTACAATTTGACACTTTTCGAGACTAGGCCTGTGTTTTTCCCTTTTGGACCCTTTCCCCTCACTCAATTCTTGAAATTCCACTTTCCCCTACTCTCTAACATCTATCCCTATCCCCCAAAAATTCCCCAAGAATTTAGACAACCCTTAACCCCTTCATTCCCCTCCCTCTACAAGGTAGTCCTAAATCCCCTACACCAAACCCTAGTTTCCTCTTCCAACCAAGCTAGGGTTTGATATGTAAAGGATACATAATAGCAAAGGATCCATTTGATAGATCATATCAGCAATCATGAGTCCATACCAAATCATAAACATCATGCCTCCATCATTTTCCAATAATTCATTCCAAGGGCCAAGTCATTTGCCACACCTAGGGCCAGTTTTGCTCAAAAATATGTTTCTGGCCAAACAGACATGAATTTGGAAAAAGTGAGAGATTTTTTTGTCCCTCATATGGCCCAGAAGAAAAACCTCCTTCATTTTTTACACAGGTATCATGGTTTTGGAGCAATTTCAAAAATAAAGGTGTCACAGGAGAATTTCTGCACTGTAGGAGTGACCTTGGAAAAATCCAGTTTTCTCACAGCTGGAGTGTCCAAATGACTTTCTTGATGAGTCAAATGACAACTAAACTTGAATTTATTTCCAACGAACCATCACGGATCCAAATCTGACATTGAGAAGAGGTCCAAAACTTGGTTGCAAAACACCCCTATTTTTCTGCTGAAGTGGCGCTACGCATAGAGAAATGTTGGGATTTTGGATTTTTGACTAGGCTACAGAAGTTGGATCAAGAAAAAAAAATCATTTATGGAAATTAGACTCATCATTTTTTCCAACTAGCCATCACAGAGCCAAATCATACATCGGGAAGTGGTCCAAAACTTGGTTGCAAAACACCCTATTTTTTCTGCTGAAGTGGCGCTACGCACAGAGCAATGTTAGGATTTTGGCTTTTTTACTAGGCTACAGGATCTGGATCATGAAAACAAAAGAATTTCGGGAAATTAGACTCGTTATTATTTCCAACGAGCCATCACGGAGCCAAATCCGACATTGGGAAGTGGTCCAAAACTTGGTTGCAAAACACCCTATTTTTCTACTGAAGTGGCGCTACGCACAGAGAAATGTTGGTATTTTGGATTTTTGACTAGGCTACAGGAGCTGGATCAAGAAAACACAAGCATTTATGGAACTTAGACTCATCAGGCTTTCCAATGAACCATCACGGGCCCAATTTCGACACCGAGAAGGCCTCCAAATGTCGTCTGCAAATTGGCACTGTGCACAGGAGAAGTTTGGCCAGATGCCACATAGAGATCAAAAACTTAATAGAGGCAAAAAAGCATGACAGCCTTGGAGTTTTGGCTGAGGCTTCTCATCAGGTGTCCAAGACCACTTGAAGGACCATTCCACCAATTTTGGGCAAAATTAAACAATTTTTTGTTTTTTTGAAATTTTGAGGCCTTTATGTGTAGCACCCTAGGCGCTACGCACAATTTTGGTGCATATTCAAGTTGAAAACTTTACATTTTTGGATTCCTCTCATCATCAGCAGTCTACTCACAAAATTTCATATCATTTAGAGCATTTTTGACCCTCCAAAAGGTCAAAAAACACCTAGATTTTGACCATTCTACCTCATTTTCAGGCAAGGTGCTGCGCACAGAGCAGTGTTGGGAGAATGGATTTTTGGACGAGAAAATCAGAAAACCAAAGGTATATCTGGAAATCCAACTTGACAATATTTCCAACGAGCCATCACGGAGCAAAATCCGACACCGAGAAGGAGGTTAAAACCAGACTGCAAGTACATCTATTTTCTGATATTTTGGCGCTACACACAAAGGACCAAAAGTGCCAAAAGTCAACAAAACACATAAATTGATGGCAAAATGATTTTTTAATATTTTCTTGGGCAAGTCACTCCATATTTGACTGGGATTTATGTTATGATACTTTTCATTTATTATCTTAGATATTATGTGTCTTAGGCCTTGCATGGCTTCAAGCACATAAATGTCATTTATGATGAAATTAGGGCTTCTAGAAGCCTCTAATGGTTTCCACCTCCTCACTTGCTAAGATAAATAGAGCATGGAGGTATTATTTTATTTTTTTGGCATTTGATGAGCTCAAAGAGAAAATACATGGTTTTTATGAGCTTGGAGAAGAAATTGGTGTTGTGAATTCGGTGAATGGCTTGTTTGGCTTGATGATGGAGAAGCTTGTTTGCAGGATTCCTTAGCATGGTGAATGGTGATTTCCTCTTAATTTTTTTATGTTTTCTTGTTATCATTATGTTTCATCCTTATTGATTGCTATAAATTAGAAAAGTATAGGTTGAGACATGCTCTTCGAGGCACCTCATTCCTCCTGTTTGTTATAGCCTTAATGTTTTCCTCTGTTGGTTATGTTTGAAGAATTCTTAGCTGCTCTTCAAGCCTCCTTATGCTTGTTTTGTTTCATGTATGGATTAGTATGTTAGTTTACAAGTATGATTCGCGGTATGCCTTTCTTACTTGAAGCTGTCCAAACTCTGTCTTGAAACCTCTCTTTGGAATATTTGTTTGCTAGGTTAAGTCAAAGAGGTCTCATTCGATCTTGCCCCTTTGTCCATGCCTACCAACTTGTTTTAGAGTTCTCTATAGCTTGATTTATGATTTTTAGGAGTTTCCTCTTCATAGATGAAGTTATTTGTGATCGTGTATGTTTTCCAAAAGTCTGGAGGTGAATTTACTAAAGTTAGAATCTCTTATGCTCTCTATGTTTCGCTGACATGTTTATCTTGGATATTGATCAGTTTAAGTATTGTTCATTGAGCTTAATGGTTTTCCCTACCTCATGAGTTATAGCTTTTTCTTATCAGTATTTAAGACCTCCTTTTTATAGGTATTTTGACAAAGGATTCTTGATTGCTCTTTGCCCTACCTTATTCACCAATTTAATGTTCATCTCATTTCACACTTAACCTTAAGGATCTATTGACCTTGCTAGATCGGCCCTGCACTGCACTCTGATTCATCATTGAGACATCCATGACTTTCATTGACTCCATATCCCAATGGCTTTGGCAAACTCTCACTTCACCTATCCTACTTGACCATCTTACCCAACCAAAACAATCAACAAACCCTACACTTAACAACTAGCCTAAAATCAACCCTAATCAACAAACAAGTTTACATCTTTGCACACACAATAGAGAGAGCCATCTCTGAGTCCAGGAAGGCTAGGTCCTAGGACTCCAAAGCTTGGTTTTATGTTACCCCTATCCATTGGTACCTCAATCAATCTAACAAATTACGGGGAGCTAACAGCGTACAGAAATCAGAGTAAGAAAAGAAAATTTTAAGTGAGTTTTTAGATATTGATTCACCCCTCCCCCCCCCCCCTTAGTATTTTTCCCAAAATAACATAGAAATTTTTATTTCAATTTCACTATCATACACATAGTTTTCAAATTCCATACATGTTTCAAATCACTACATTCCCAAATATAGAGAAAAATTAAATTCCAACCATCTACTTGCTAGCTGCCAAACAGAACTTCTCCTTGCTTGAATTAAACTATATAAATATCTTTCGGATTAATCACATCATTAGGATTTATTCATCTTATTTGAGTTGGACTAGTTAACAATGGAGAGTGGAAAAAATTAGAGGGAGACCATCCTTCAGTCAAAGCATACTAGTCGTATGATGAAACTAACATAAAATAGGAACTTGAATCTATTCTATGAAATGACCTTAGTGGGAACAGATGGTCAGCAAGGCTACATTTATGTCCTAGCTTTTTTGGGTCATTTGTAGCTTCATAGTGTGTCTTAGAAAGGATGTTCAAGTCCAGAAAATACTTTTTTCTTGAAAAATATGAAGTTCTACGCTCTTTGGAGCATTCACAATCTAATTAGTTCAATGATCAGGAGTACATTGAATTGGATGAAACCCTAGAAATGTGTTTTGAGGATAATACTGTTGAAAACAATTTAAATTACAGAGCTCTCACCTTTCTTATCTATATTTCTCTGTTATATCTTGTGGTGGAACAATTGGGGCTATTAATATTTGTGCAGTTGTAGCACCATTAATGCACTGGGGCGATATATGTCAACCCTTGGTTTTAACCAAGTACAAAATGAAATGTGTGGCATATACTGCCCCAGTGCATTAATGGAGCTAAAGCTCCACAAATATTGGTTTTAGTCTAGTTAATTGGTATTTTAGTTACAATACTTTTATTCACCTTTTCTCTTAGTAGAGAGCACATCCTAGACAGTAGAGATATCAAAAAGTACACATTCTTTGTATTTATAATTATGTCATCATTTGCAAACTATGGATTTATTCCATTGGACAACAATATGTTTCATTTTTAGGAAGGACAACGTCCTACTTATAGCAATGGCATTCTAGATGCTACCGAGAAACACAATGTATGCCCCATGCTTGGGAGCCCTCATATGGACTATGTGTTTGTTTAGCAGGTTCAATGGAACAAAAAGGAGGTTGTAAGAATATATCCTTAAAGATGGATCTATGGATTTGTATGATTACTTGCTTCCAGCCACTCTCTCACTTTGGCTGGTGATCACTGTTATGGGATTCTTCGCTGCTCAGCTAGTTCATACATGTGTGTTGCATTGGTATTCAGAAGTACTCGATGGACTAGATACATTAGAGAAGTTGGTAGTTGTAGCATTTCAGTCTGTGGCCACTCGGCACGCAGGTGAAACTATTGTGAGCCTGGATCTCCTCTCGCCTACTATAATCATCCTCTATACCATGATGATGTTATTTTTGTATCCAATGCCATTTTCTGCATTATTTTTTATTTTAATGGTAACAACATATTTTTTTTCAATCATTTTCACTATTTATGTTAAGATGTCTTACTTTTTTAAGAGGTGATAGGTAGGAAGGAATATAGAGAAATAGGGTTAGATTAAGCACTTGAAACTTTTTGTTTTTCCTGAGATGTCACAGGTAAGAATATAATGAAATAATAATAGAAAAAACATTAAATCGATTTGAATTTGTAATATTTTGAAAATATATATTACGAAATGATTTTTTTCACTATATTATTTCTAGTTAATATTAATTAAAATTTGACAAAGATTTTTAAAAACTTGAGTTTAATTTTTTTAAATTTAAGTTGTTTAATCCGTAAAATTTGAGTGTTGAAAAAAGTTTTTTTGGGTGTTCAATCCATTTATACATTCAAAAATGCATTTTAATCAACAAAAAATTACATTCTTTCTTGAAATTATTTTACCATATGAAAAAAATATTTCACCTATATAATTTATTCATTCAAACTATACATACATACACTCTTTAAAAATGACTACTGAAAAGAACCTCTCGATTCTTTTTCAACTTTATCTATCTTTAATAAATCGAAATGTAATGATTTTTAAAACATGATTTTTTGAGGTAATTTCCATCCTATCCAGTTTAATCGGTCATTATTGTAAAGCACCCACCATCTACAAGGGAGGGATATTTTTGCCCAACAACCCAAGTATTCCATGCAGATGAGAGGAACATTTTTTTTTCATAAGAAAAAAACCCCTGTCATATATTAATATAAAAGTACATGAACAGTCATAGAAGCATCTTAGATTAGATTCTTCCATAAGAAGGCAGCATAATCAGCAAAAACTAAGTTCCATACATCATGGAAAACATACCAATATAGCCTACCATGAATCATAACATAAAGTAAGAAAAGTGTGAGACAATGTTCTAATTACGAAGCATATAAAACAAATCTGTTCATCCCCATCGATACTGGGATACACCATGAAAACTGAAATAAAAAGCAGAAGTACCAGGCTATGATCTAATTATGAAGTAGAAAATAAAACTTTGCAGTTCATCCCCAGCAATGTTGGGATCGTCATGAAACCAAAAATAACAATTGATGATTCGCGCTCGCTTGAAGACCGGTGTCGAAGAAAACATCAACATAACTTGTAGCATCATAAGCAGGCTCGCTTTCAGAAGCATGGCAAGGGTCCCATAATAAGTTATGGGATCGGGATGTCCGTGGCCCATACACAAATTCCACTCCTGAATTGTTCCACCTATAAAATACCAAAATCCAAGCGCAGCCCCTTCTTCGAGAGTCCATCTACCCTGGAGTTGTTTTCTCTAAAGATGTGTTGGATAGATGGATTGTTCAACTTCATCCACGTCTTCTTTGTCCTGAGAAGCCAACCCTGTGAGCATGGAGAGGAAAGAGCAATATTGCTAGTCACAGCATCTATGATGGTTTTAGAACCACCAAATATGCTAAGTCCATTTAATCCCATGTTATGGGCAGCAAGAAGCCCACTCCATAGGGCCATCAGCTCCGCCAGGTTGTTAGAACCCTTACCTCCATTCCAGCTTATTTGAATCCTATCCACCTACGATACCTTATTCCAAGCCCCGCATCCCATCACACCATGTTGACATGCTCCATCAAAAAATACCGCGGGAAGGCCAATAGGATGGGGTCTAATTCTAAAAGAGAGATCTGGAACACCAACCACAACCGAGCTCTGGACACTGATCCCTTTCATAATGGCAGAATGTATAAACCCAACTAAGAAGCATCTCCCTTCAAATATAAGTCTGTTCTATGCCATCCATATTTCCCATATAATAAAGAAAGGTAAAGATTGGAATTTTCCTTGAATATGGTCCCATCTGTTTACAGCCCGCATAAAATCCCTGAGATTCCATGAAGAATCAATCAGATGGTGACTGAAAAGATGCCATATAACCAGCGTCATAGGACATGTGAAGAAGAGATGCTGCGCCGATTCCTCCTCGGATAAACATACAACACATCTCCCTGGGCCATGTAATCCACGCCGTCTAAGAGAATCCCATGTTAGAATCCAATTTTTCCACACCAGCCACCCAAAAATCAGAACCTTGGTTGGTATATTCTGATGCCAAAAAGGCCAAAAAGCAGTGGACAGCTCTGGATGAGAAGAATGTGAAGAGATGTACGCATATGCCTCTTTTACAACCACCGACCCATCTTTAATGTCGCCACCCCAAGTAATGGAGTCACCTTCAAATCTGTAGCAAAAACCAGCCGCCCGAATATGCATAGTATATTCCCCCCAGTCAATCGCATCCCCCCGTGAAGGCCCAGAGACTTCGCATTTTTTAGGATGGGAGCACCATGTGCCCATTGGAGAATGATTTGATTGAAGTATATGATCCAGCGGTGAGCAAGTCTGTGTGCAATCCACATAGGAATCACATAATCCCTCATGCCATATATGCGATCACCACATAAGGTAATCCTCTGTCCATTACCAAATAACCAGACCAACCTCTCAACAAAGATTGGACAAATTTTCATAAAGCTTTGCCATATAGCAGAACATTTCTGAGGACAAGAGTATTGTTTGCAGTATATACTGTGCAGAGAATCACCAACAAGATATTTTTCTTTGATAATGGCATTCCATATACCGCAGCCCTTAATAGCCCACCAAAATGATTTGATGAGGAGAGCCGAGTTAAAGGCACGAGCATCCAGGATGCCCCATCCCCCCTGTTTCTTCAACAAACAAAGGGTCTCCATCTTGCATAGGTGATGGTTGTTGGCCATGTCCAAACCCCCCCATAAGAATTTGGCGATAATCTGATTTATACGGCATATGATCATCTTCGAAAGGAAGAAGAGGTGTCCCCAATATACAATGTATTGTGAGAGGACAGCTTGTATCATAATAAGCCTACCACCCATGGGGATCCATCTATGATTCCATTTGTTAATCTTGTTGGATAGCTTCTCCACCAGCCACATCTAGTCCTGAACCCTGTATCCGCATGTTTTGATTTTGTATCCAAGGTATAGCAATCCATCCTCTGCCTTCTTAAAATGCTTTTATTACACGATTCATGCTATCTGATTATGGTTGTCATCTTCATTTTCATTACAGAAAGAGAGAAAAATTATAACGATCCCCTCAACTATAAAGTTATTAATAATTTCTTCGAAGTTGTGAGTTATATGCTTTATTCTAGTTTATTGAACAAAGAAAAATGAGAGTTCTACTATGGGAAATCCGAGTGTATAAGTGATGACTGGGAATATGGGTGTATTGGTGTGAATAATTTGTTTGAATTATTGAATTTAATTTGATTATATATTTGGAGAATATTTTGGAATCCCAAAGATAGATAGGAGTAAAATAAAAAATTTTAACTTAATTCTTGTGGGCCAGATTTCAAAAGGTGCTTAGAATTTGCAATCAAAATAAATATGACTCAAGATAAACCATTTACAAATAATTTCATATAAATAATATAAAACAAAGGATAAAGAAAAATGTATATGGATATGATTTTTTAATTAAAGTTTTACATCAAAAATAATTTGAAGGTTAAAATTTACTTATTACAAGTAATCTTTGGAATGCACGACTTTTAAATGCTAATATGTATAATTTGTACTTAATGATTCCAGGTGATATGCAGCTCTAATTTAAAAAGCCCTTGGTTAAATTTGCAATGTCTGATACTTCAACCCATTTGTGCGAACTTTGAATATGCACCCTTGAGTTTTTAGGACTTCTAAGTTCACAATATGTGGGTCTCTGCTAATATCTGATATCTTAATTCAATGGAATATTTCATACACTGCACACCAAAACACATAGTCAATGATTAACCCCCGTCGTGGAAGTACAATCCATGTAGCTTTTGTTGATGGAAAAAAATATTGATTAGAATAGATTATGATTAACAATTGATTCTAGTTGTTGTAGTGCATATGGGAATGTTGGTATGTCAATGGGTTGTAGCTGTAGCCTCTTTAGGAAGTTGATTATAAATTCAGAACAAAATTGTGAAGAGGTGGATTCTAGTTTCTCTGGGAAATGGAGTGCTACATGGAAAGGTGTCATCATAATGGTCATTCTTTTCAGTCAACTTAAAGGAATTAAGCAAAACCGCTACACCTAAAATTCAATACTGAAAATTCTAGACTGTAGGACATCCTGGAAGACAAAATATTACAGACTTCATCATAGATCAAGTGGAGTTCAGTATTCTTGTTACAATCCATCATTCCTTGTTTTTTGAAAATAAATTTTTGTTTGCAATGCTTTTAGAGGGTGAAACTTACATATTGTAATGCTTTACTAGGGTATGAGAGATAGAGAATAAGTAAAAAAACCATATTTTGGATATATGTCTGCTTGAGGGGTCCTGACCCAGGTTTGGAGTTATCGCGCAACCAACAAACCCTCCAACTACTAGCGGTTTCGGTAGTGACCTACTTGCACAGATCAAAGTCTCGCCTGAAGCAGTATGGGGGGGTGTTGGAGCTAGGTTTCCGCACCTTGAGGAAGAATTTAATGTAGTGGCGCTAAACAGACTTATAACAGATGATACAATAGATGTGTGCACTAATATATCAATAGATCAAACCCTTTCGCAGATTATCAGAGAATACTTCAATATGTTTGCGCACAATAATCATATATACTTCAATCATATCTATTCATCAGTTGATATTCACACACATTGTACTTCATTCACTTGCGTAGATGCAATTAATCAATAACAGAAGTAAATAAGCAATAACATAATAGATTCAAAACTTAACGCAATTATCAAATAATCAACACATAAAAGTGCATAAAATTCCAGGTTCGCTAAAACAGTGTTCTTTATTAATAGATCTATCAATTCCAATACATTCAGTCATTCAATACAACCTATCCTTCCATGCACACAGCCAATAGGAGCCGTTCTACCCAAAACTTAGACTGAGATCAAAACCTTAACAAACATTCATGTGTGATCATTCATTGTCTCTACATGACTCTATCCTTACATATTTATACTAACTTAGACGCGCACATAACATGGTCTCAAACCATGGTTTCAAACTCATGGTTTTCCCTTTAAACCCATTAAATTGATTAAGGGACTTTGACCCTCCCCAAAGCCCCTTTGACTCTTTTGTGCAGCGTGCAAAACAAAACATAACCAAAATTTAACCAAAAATGTACCCCAGGGGACCCCACTCCAAAAGGCCCCCAACAAAAACTCATGACTCTTCCTGAGTCACTACGGGGCGGTCTCCTTCATCTTGGATTTTAGTGCTTCAACATAGCTCTTTAGTGGTAGGATTACTTTGACGCTCTACGTGGAAGCACCCTGTGCTTCATCAACTAATTTTGTGGTGTTCGACCCTTCAGATGCCAGATTGATGCTCCGTTTTTTTTGTTGAAGACTTTTCAGGGCACCATCCAAAGTCTGCGACAACTGCAGTGCTTCCTCAACCCCAAGCTGCATCATTGTTTCCAAAATTTGTTCCTGGCAGTGCAGGTCTTCTACCTCTCTCTGAATTGCCTTGCCCTTAGGAAGGCGATCAAGTCTTTATGTTGTCACCAATGTGGGCGTCGCCATTCAGATCTCTACAAATTATTGTTCCTTAACATGCAATTCATTTCGCAATTGTTGTACCATGGGGTCATTTTGAACAGTTTTCCAAACACCCATAGCTTCATCCAATAATTTACCACACTCTGTTATTGCGGCTGATATGATGTTTGTAGCTTCCTTGACCTCTACGGCGTGCTGCGCTATGACCTCCAGTGGTGTTTCAAGCTAGAGCTTCATCTACAGGTCAACAATTGGTTACTCAATGTCTGCCCGAACTGTCTGAATTTCATTGCGTGATTCCTTGAGCGCAACGTCCAAGCCCTCTAATTTTTTGTAGGCACGGCTGATGTAGGGTCAATGACCTCTGGTAGGTCACCACAGACTTGGTCAATCATGGCCTCTAAGGCAGCGCATCGAGCCTCAGTTGTGCAGCACACTTCTTTTGTTGTATGTTGCTTTTGTTGGAGTATCGCTGCTTGTTAAGATTCATTTGCAGCATGGAAGGCACAGTCATCTCGGTAATGTAATTCATCGACAATCATACTATGGATCATATGGAGTTTACTGGTTGGTAGCACCGCTAGTTCGATGTTGATTTCACCAAGGGCTCTAAGGGTCGCACGCAAAGTTTGTGACTCCACTCTGATGGTGGGCCTAGGGATCTGGATCAGGCGGTTATCCACGATAGATGGAAACACCATGTTGATGGGCTACATGCTAGAAGTAGTCACGCTTGCTTATAATTTAATTTCTTTGATACCTAACTACACTCCTTCGAGCACAGCTTTGTAATGTGCTTCCATATCTGTCCACATGTCTTATGTTGCGGACCTTACTATATTTTCAATTTCAATGAAAGCATCTTCTGTCAGGGTGAGGTCCTCTGTTCCAGCTAATTTGGACCCTTTTATCTTCTTTCACGAACCTCCCGCAGCCTGAGATTCGCGCTTAGTCCCCTTAGTGGTCCACGTCTCAGTTCCCTCAGTGGCTTCTCCGTCTTTTTTTCCTTCATCTTTCTCCAAATCTATTATTTCTCAAGTTGTGGTAGGCTCAGGTTCCGCTTCGACATATTTACCTTTCTATAGTGTATATTTTTTCATTCGGTGATTTTTTGGTGTTTTCAAAATGGATGAAGAGGCATCTCCAGTGGTGTGCATCTCTAACCAGTCAAGTGGCCACTCTGCTGTGATGCGCACCAGGTCATCCTCTATGACCAAGTACGGTAATTCATACCACACACCTTCTACAATGCCCTTCAAGCATATATGCACATTATGAAACGTTGCTTTTAAATATTCAATTAATTTGTACTACTCATACAAGGTTGGGGACAACCTTGCTTTTGACTAAATAGCTTGAGATAACGCAGAGTCAAACAGAACCCAGAAAATCTTATTTTTTGTGACTCTGGCAGGGATCTTGGAGTTCCACAAGGTTGCGTAGCACATGGCCTCGCACATTTCTGGCTCGATATCTGGGAACCGCGTGTCTTTAGGCATCTTCCAAGCGATGAGTGCGATGAGGAGTATTAGCCATGCGTAATAAAATTGATTCCTCTCCTCCTATGCCTCGCGCACATTTTCCAGAAATTCTATACATAAGTACTGAGCCTAGTTGTACTGGACACCCTTCTTGCACTGTACAGCGACACGATAATTACATGTTTTGGGACTTCCTTTAGCCTACACTTCCTCATCATCTTGCAGGCAAGGAAAATTGTTCCAAATTAGACTACAGGGTCATTGATTTCGCTGACAACAAATCCGTGAGTGTTGTTTTACTTATAATCCTTCTTCACCTTTTCTACAACTTTATTCTCATGGCCTTTTCCTCCAAAGGCTGCCACAAGGTTTGCACCCTAGTCAGGCAAGGCGGTGATCCGATGGATCAGCACAACATCTATCGGAATACACTCTCCGAGACATAGAAAATCATTATGGATGAGCGCAAGCATTTGTCGCACATAGATATCATTTATTGGGTTGTGCCTGAAGTGTGGAATCTGCAGTAGGTTCAGCAAGCCCAATTTGTGTAAGCCCAGCACTCAGGACATTGGCTCAATTTTTATTGCACCATCATCTTAGAGGATTTGATCTAAATACATTTCGGGGGCGAGCTTTGGAATTTTTTCTTAATCTACGAGTTCCCAATCCTCCATTTGAGCAGTGGAATTTTTGTGAACATGTCACCCTCCATAGGTACGTTCTCTTGAAGTAATGGCATATTAATGTAGGAACACACTTTATCGAGATCCTTCGGGACCTTCACTGAAGCTTTGCGTGGTGAGACATAGGCAGGCAACCATGAGATAGGATCAAAAATCTCTACCACAACCTCCTCCATTATGGTGTCTGGAAACTCCGCCATTGGTTTCTTTGGCACTCTGTAGCGGTAAAGTGCGGTTTTAGAGTCTTCCAACGAGGTGACTTTCGGGACCCCGAGGATTGTCCCTTCTTGGTTTGCACTAGCGCAGGGGTCTCAGCAGCCTGCACAAAAGGTTTCTCTCCTGGCTTGGTGGTAGTCATGGTTGGCAGAATTAGGTGACCTAAACCTCGACGGCGTAGCTCCTCCTCAAAGAGAGGATTAATGACATACATAGGATTCATAAAAACTTCAGAAATTAGAAAGAAAAGGGAACTAATGCAACCCTTTCGGTCATATTTATAGCATAGGCATGCCTTAAACGGTCTCTTGTGCATTAATGTAGCTCCATAAATGATAAAATAGCTCCAAATATGGCATAATCTCCTCATTAAATGCAATTTATACGCTCCTCCAAATGGTAAGAATATTGTCTTGTCCATATTTACTGTTCCAACAGCTATATTCTGGCACCTCTGCAACCCAGTCAACCACTGCGCGCTCGTCGCACCTGTTTGCGCATCCTCCATCATCGCTATGCAGATCCAAATTTCTGGCCATATAGTCATTTTGTGTGTACAGGGAGAGGTTCAGCCCTGTAAGGATTCAATCAGCTTCCATTGACATATCCAAGAAGGTTTTCTCCGCTCAATGTGGCTAGGCGCACCACACCTTCGTCTGTGATTTCCTTAAAAACATATTGGTAGAGCCATTGCATCTTGAACTTCCCTGGGTGGTGCACAAACGTGTTGTCATACAACAAGACCAAATCCTCTTCCTTAAAGACCTTCTGTCTCATATGCCTATCATGCCAAGCCTTTTCGTGCGCATTTTGCACCTGTTGATGGAAACCTGCAATAAATAAATCCTCTTCTAGCATGACCAACTGCGATAATCATTCTTCCATAATATCCTGCTCTACCATATTAGTGAATGTTGAAATTCATAGACTTGGAATAATGTATTCCATCAACATAAAGGCTTCCTGCCCATACACCATTCTGAACGGTGTCTTTCATGTCAGCTTCTTGCATGTGCTTCTGCATGCCCAAATAATTTCAGGTATGCGCACATCCCAATCATTCCTATTAGCATTGCAAACCTTAGTGAGCGTAGTCTCCAAAATCTTATTGAAAGCTTCCAACACAAAATTCACATGTGGGTGATATGGAGTACTCTTCTAATGATGAATCTGGAATTCTTCAGTCAAATCTTCAATATTTTCGTTCACAAAGTGCGTACCTCGATCACTCATCAAAATATTAAGGCACCCAATCCGAGTCAAGATGTTCTCAAAGATGAAGTGTGCAGCTATGTCTACACTAGAATCCTTAACTGTCTTAGCTTAACCCCATCTGCTTACATAGTATGTCGCAGTGATTATGTAACGTGCACCTGTCTTATTTCCTATAGGGTCAATAGGTCCAACAAAATTAATGACCCATTTCTCAAAAGCTTGCAAATCCATCTGTGGGTGCAAGGTAATCTCATCTCTATGCGATGGTTTTCCTGTCCTTTGGAATACATCATAAGCACGGCAATGTGCATATGCGCCACTGTGCAACGTGGGCCACCATAAACCAACTCGTGGGATCTTGTGCTCGGTTGCTTTCCCTGCATAGTGACCCATGAGCTTCAGCTAAGATATCACGTCTTTCAAATTCCAATACATATCTTAGAAGAACTTCATCTGCACCCATCTTGTACAACTGACCAGAAATTAGAGTAAAGTCATCTGCGCATGCAACCAGCTCTTTCTTCTGTTGCATTGTATACTCCGAGGGTTCAATTCCTGTGGTTAAGAAATGAATAATGTCTACAAAATGATCATCAACGGCCTATATAGAAAATAACTGTGCATCTGGTAACCCATATTCCAAGCTATTCAACTCTTCTCCATTTTCAATGCGCGACATATGGTCTGGCCCAACATTCATTCTCCCAGGTTTCATAATCACCTCAAAGTCATACTCCTGAAACAGCAACAACCATATGCAGATCTTGCCCCCCAACACAGGCCTATTGACCAGGTACTTCAGAGTAGAGTGGCCAGTAAACATCTTAAAGTGGCCTCCTAATAGATAATGGCGATATTTCTGCAGCGCATAAACCATAGCCAATCCTTCCCTTTCCGTAGTTGAATAATTATGCTTCGTGCTTGATAGCTTCCTACTTGCAAATGTAATATGGTGGTCAATTTCCCCAGCTCCTGGCTGCGCTAAAATAGCTCCGAGCATGATGCAGGAGGCATCAACATGTACATGGAATACTTTCGACCAATCTGGAAAGACCAATATGGGTGCAGTGACCATCTTATCCTTCAGCAATTCAAAAATATTTTGACATTCTTCATCCCAATGGAATGACACATCCTTCTTAAGAAATTTCTCCATGGGCACAGTGATCAGTGCATAACCTTGGTTGAACTTCCAGTAATATCCTGTATGCCCCAAAATTAAGAGCAGTTATTTCACATTTGCGGGAACTTCGAGGTTAACAATAATTGCGATCTTCGCAAGATCCACCATCAATCTTGTTGATAAATAATATGAACAAGAAATATCTCGAATGGCACGCAAAATATGCACTTCTTTAGATTAAGTGAGATCTTATACTTCTGAAAAGTATCCAACATCAGGCGCAGACTTGATACATGCTTCTTTAACAACCCAAAGATAGTCCAATCATCAAAGTAGACTTCTAAAAACTTATGGATGTACTCCTTGAACGCAGCTACTACCATGCACGAGATGATAGCTAACACATTCTTCAGACCAAATGGCATGATTGTATACTTAAAGGATCCACATTTTGTTGCAAAGGTGGTCTTACTTCTATCTTTCGACGCAATTCTGAACTCATGGTATCCTGATAACCCATCTGTAAATGAGTAAGCCTCGTGTCCTCCTACATTGTCAAGGATCTCATCAGAAAATGGATTTGAGAATGGATCATGTACGCAGGCATCATTTAGTTTGTGTTTTTCCATGAAAATCCTTATTTCTCCTATAGACTTCTTATCCTCCACCACCATGGGACTCACCCAATCTGACTCCTCCACCGGTTCTATAATTCCTGCAGCAACCATTTTCTCCTTATATTTTGGGTTCAATATATACGGGCGCTGCTTCATAGGCAGTACATCTGGTTTTAAAGTGATCTTCATGACCCCAAGATCTCTTATCATCCCCCTCAGCTTAGAAAACTTTCTAGGAAATAGGTCTTGATACTCAGTCAACAGCTCAACGAATTTTCCCACTGTATGATCATCCCAGTAATCTCTGATCTTCGCTAATTTCATTTGTTCTTGAGAGCCAATGTTTACTTGTCGAATTTTCATAGGCTTAGTGACATCCGGTGACTCAATTGAAGTCCCAACAACTGCATGTTGTCCTTCAGATTCAGGGATTGTGATATTCCTTAGATTTTCCTCATTATCTTCAACTATCAAATTTCTGCAATTAAAAATGTCCATCATCTGTGCATCCCATGTTGGTGAGGCACGCTCTACCTTTGGTTTTGAGGTGTTAAAGATGACCTCCTAAATACCCTGCAGTGATTTACCCAAGCAGTCGAACCCACTTTCAAAATTGAAGGTTAAAATAAAACTTTATGTTAGTGCAGTCCATTCATTAGTTCCTCAGCGCATCTCAGTTTCAAGGTACCAATCTGTAGGCACCTTCCCCAAAATGTGGATGAACATGTGCACCCATTCTGGTCTCAGCTCTACACCCCATACTTCAATGCATTTAGCCATATGTTTGTGCGGATCACCTTTTCCGAATTAAATCTCTTCCATTCTGGTATTTGGGCACTCAAATCGCAGTCTCATCATATCGGTGCATTCTTCCCAGTTACCCAAGTTTCCTTTGTGTGTCTCCCACCAGCGTGTTGGGGTAGAGAGCAGTGCTATATCAAGTGCATATAATCTTTGTGCTTCTGGAACAGCCCTTTCAAGTTCTCCTAAAAACATGTTAACATTAGTCAAACCATCATAATACGTCAATTCACGTACCTCTGATGAGATGCATTGAAGAGATCTTTTCACTCGATTGCAGCGCAGCACAAATACTTCATGTAGCCAGTTCTGCCATTTCTCGAGTTCTTCAACTAAATATGAGAAGCAAGAACTATTTTTTTCTCTGTTATGTCTTCCATAAATTGTCGGGTTGATCCAATCATCGTCTCGCACAGTCAGCTTATAGATATGGTCGACATCGTCACTCGTGCACACCGGCTTTGTATATCTTGCACCTTCTGCAAGATCTAGGGGAACCACAACCCTGGTTCCATTATTCTCAAATACCATACTTCTTCACTTAAGATTAATGATGCCATCCATATCAATAGCATAATCCAACCCCAACAGCGCAGGATAGGGATTTGTATCATCCACAATCTGTATGACTTCAAAACATGCGAGCACCTTTACTCCTTCAATATATACTACCACCTGCGAGATTCTTCCTAATGGAATGATCTTCTGTTGATTCGCCATGCGCAGATGAATAGTAGACCACTCCAACTTAGGTTCTCCCATGCACTGCCAATTATTCTTAGGTAAGAAATTTGCATCAGACCCTAGATCTAGAATGACTTGATCCATCTCATAGGCACCAATCTAAGCAATGCATCTCCCGTACGGTTCTTCTTTTATTCTTATAAATCTTTTTAGCAGCATTATGTTCCATCCGGGGATGCTCTTTTTCTGTGTAGTTGTCTATAAATGCTTGAAGGTTCTCAACTACATTTTTATTGCGCAATAGCTTGATACAAGCCTATAAAAATAGCTTTATTTCTTCATCTACTCTGGCCACATCCATAGGTTTACTTGATGTTGATGCGCTTTCTTCTGAAAATCCCTTTTTTTTCACAAAAGTGTCTTTTTTTCATTGTAGGTTGAACCCATCCTTTTTCTCAGGCACTTTTCTAATCCAGAGATCAACATCTAGCTTCTTTCCTTTGTCCTTTCTTGTGGTTGCACCACTCCTAGTGACAACATTCACGCTAGGTTCCTCTTCGTGCAGCTCCTCTCTTACCATCTGAATGTTTTGCATAGGATTATGTGTTTTCTTTTCTAGCATCTTGGCAATCAAAACAGGAAAATCTTCATTTACATGATCAAACTGCCTACAGTACCTACAATATTGTCGTGCCGGATTTGGACAGTCACGAGCGTAATGACCAACGTCTCCACAATTGTAGCAGATCAGTTGTCCCCTTCCTCAACCATCTCCTCCTCCTCTCCCTCTTCCTCTAGTTTGGAATTCACCACGCCCAGACAGGGATGCTTGTGAGTTAGGTTCAACATGCATTCTATAGAGCTCAGCCCGATCAGTCATCAAATCAAAACTGCGACAATTTTGTTCATCGTGTCCCAACAACGAGAAAAACTTGCAAAAAGGTCGCTTTAGCTTAGGCACATATTTATGTTAGGTCCCTATATTACTAGTTTAGTCCCTTATTGTTATTAGTGTAGCCCCCTTATTGTTATTTTTGTACCCTTGTAACCCCAATATTTTTATTCTTGTGCCCTTACATTGTTATTGTTAGGTCGGCTAGGATTATATTATGGGCCCATGGACTCCTATATATAGAAGGAGGTTTTGGTCATTTGTATCATCCAAAAATTGTTCATTTATGTAATGTATTGGAGGTTTCCTCCTCAAAGTGATTGATTTTTAAGGTTTTGATCTCTCTTTTATTCTATTTTTGGAGCTAGTTTCATAACATTTGGTATTAAAGCTTTGGATTCTAGGGTTTCGTTGCTCCAAACAGGTCATCGTGGAATTTTCGCAATAACTTTTTTTCTACGAAGGTTAAAAAGCTGAAATTATTACAACACGACGTAAAAATCCTGAGGAACCTCCTGTAAAAATTTCATATCTTGGTTCGCAATATTTTCGGAGATATGATCTGGAGAATTTAGGGTTTTTTCAGGCTCCCGAATTTCAACTAAAACAGGTCATCATGGAATTTTCGCTATAACGTTTTGTATACGAAGTTTCAGAAGCTGAAATTTTTACAGCGCGAAGAAAAAATTCTAAGTAACCTCATGTAAAACTTTCAGATCTTGGTTCGTAATATTTTTGGAGATATGATCTGTGGAAATTAGGATTGTTTCAGGCTCCCGAATTTCATCTCAAAGAGGTGACCGTGGGAAAACATCATAACTCTCTCTCTGAGCATCGGATTGGGATTCTGTAAAAATTGGCCACAAGTACATGGGCTTTAGTTTTCGTTATAAAAATTCTAGAGATGAAGGAGGAAACCTTGACACGTGGCAAGTCGTACAAGTTCGCTCTACTGAACTAGTCCATAATTAGGTCATCATGGGAGATTGGGCATAACTTTGTCTTGAAGAATCCAAATCAGGTCAGAGCTATGGAATTCGAAAGAATATTCAGAGAGATACTTCAGGGCTGAATTTTAGATATTGAAGATCCAAAATCACAAAGATAATTCAGTTTCAATAACAAGCTCCTCAAAAGCATGAAAAAGGTGTGTATTTTTTTCAAATTATATAAGTCTTGTTTGAAACAAATTAGTTTGAATTTATTCCAAGGGCATATTGAAGAATAGATATCAGTATTGGGTTATAAAATTCCCCCTAAAAATAATTCAACACCCATTAAGCCTTTAGAAGGCTCTACTATGACTCATGAAGACGAAGAAACACAACATGAGATATCAAAATTACAAGAGCAAGTGCACCAAATTTCGCTATCCCAAAGAGCAACAAAAAAAGAAATGGAAGTTTTGAAGAAAGAAGTGGAAACTAATATGGATGGTTTGAAGAAAGGCATGGAATATAAGATGAATGGTTTGGAAGCTAAGATGGATGGCATGGAAGCTAAGATGGATGACATGGAAGCTAAGATCGATGAAAAAATGAAAGACAACATGGAAAACATGAAGAATGATCTAAAAGTAGACATCGAAGGTTTGGCAAAGTTGATACAAGAAATTCTTCCTAATGGCGAAAAGATAGTAGAGGAAACTCATGATGAGAAAAAAATAAATGTTAATCGTGATTTCATAAACTCTAATGTTGGATGGAAGAACCACCATATTCCAAAGATGGATATGAGGAATTTTGATGGCAAGGATCCATGGACATGGATACTACGAGGATAAAGCAATATTTTGATCTCAATAATGTGAAAAACACACAAAAGGTACGCATTGCAAGTTTACATTTAGAACAAAATACATTTGTATGGTATCGATGACTTTTCTCCCGTAAAAAAATTGTCACTTGGTCAATTTTTATGGAGGAAATGATAGCACATTATGAGGATACAAAAAGCAACACCTTCCTTAGCCAATTGATAAATCTCAAACAAAAAGGTTCAGTGGTGGAGCACATTGAGGAATTCCAAAAATTGAGCATAAGGGTAACTGATATTCCAGAGGAACACAAGATTCTTGTCTTCATAGGGACTTTAAATGATAGCATCCAACATGAATTTCACGTTTGGGAACCTGATTCATTGGAAAAGGCATTCAGGTTGGCAAGAAAAATTGAATGTAAAATTATGGCGACAAGGAAGCCTACCACTCACATATATATGGATGTAAGTGTTTTACTCCTAGACTTCCACAACCTACAACGTTGACACCACAACAATTGGAAGAAAAAAGATCAAAAGGGCTTTGCTACAGTTGTGATAGCAAATACACTAAAGGTCATAAGTGTGCTGAGAAGAAACTATTTTACATAGATTGTGAAGAGGAAGAAAAAAATGAATAAGAATCTTCAAAAGAAGAGGATATACACCAAGAACCAACCCTAGAAGTGGAAGAAATGAGTCTGACCATATCGTGTAATGCATTGGCAGGAATTACCACTCCTAAAACTCTCAAGATAGCAAGACATATCAAGAAGAAAAAGGTAATAGTGTTGATTGATTCAGGTAGCACCCATAATTTTATTCATTGTAAGGTAGCCAAGGAATTAAATTGTTTCCTATACCCAGCACCAGAATGTCAAGTGATGATTGCAAATGGAGGAACTATAAATTGCTTTGAAAAATGCCATAATATCAAGCTAAACATGGGGGATTATGTATTGACTAGTCCAATGCTTTCCATTCTTATGGGAGGTGTTGATGTTGTAATAGGAGTACAATGGTTACAATCTTTGGGGACGGTAGCTTTTAATTTTCAAGAACTTTTCTTGAAATTTTTTTCAAAAGGAAAGGAAGTCGAATTACGGGGTATTGAAGGGAAGCCAGGAAGGATAATAAGCTCTAATGTCACGACAAAGCTTCTAAAGAAAGAACAACGAGGCGTAATTGCACAATTATGCTCACTAGAAGTTCCAACATCAAAATCATCTATTTCTGCAGATCTCCAACAAGTCTTGGACAATCATTCCAAGGTGTTTGAAACTCCAAAAGGAATCCCACCTATTCGTGATCATGATCATGCTATTCATTTGATTCCAGGAAGTGTTCCTCCAAACATCAGGCCTTATAGATATCCTTACTTCCAAAAGAGCGAAATTGAACGTATGATTGCAGAAATGTTAGAGGCCGGTATAATTCAACCTAGTCAAAGTTCTTTCTCTGCTCCTGTAGTATTGGTACACAAGAAGGATGGATCATGGCGAATGTGTCCAGATTATAGGGAGCTCAATAAGCTCACCATTAAAGATAATTTTCCCATTCCTGTGATTGATGAATTATTGGATGAATTACATGGAGCAATTTATTTTACCAAGTTGGATCTTCGTTCAGGATATCATCAAATTAGAATGAAGACTGAAGATATTCCACAAACAACATTTCGAACTCATGAGGGTCATTATGAATTTTTGGTCATGCCTTTTGGCCTTACCAATGCACCTTCTACATTTCAAGGGTTGATGAATTCCATTTTCAAACCCTTCCTTAGAAAATTTGTGCTAGTATTTTTTGATGATATACTATTCTACAATAGGTCTTGGAAGGATTGTGTTCAACATGTTGACAAGGTGCTCAAACTATTGTAGGAGAAACAATTATATGCAAAAACATCCAAATTTTTCTTTGGAGTACAAGAGGTGGAATATCTGGGTCATATTGTATCTCACGAGGGTGTTCAGGTATACCCTAACAAAATTAAAGCCATTAAGGAATGGAAAGTCCCCACAACCATAAAGCAGTTACGAGGATTTCTCGGGTTAACAGGGTATTATCGCAATTTTGTTAAGAATTATGGGAGAATAGCAGCACCTCTAACAACATTATTGAAGAAAGATGCATTTTCATGGACTCCTAAAGCAACTAAGTCCTTTAAACATATTAAAGAGGCAATGTGCCTAGCACTGGTCTTAGCTATGCCAGATTTCACAAAATCCTTTATTGTGGAATGTGATGCCTCAAGAAATGGAATTGGTGTTGTTTTAATGCAAGAAGGAAGACCCATTTCTTTTGAAAGTCGTCCAATAAAAGGAAAGTATATACAGAAAGCTATTTATTATAAGGAAATGTTAGCAATACTACATGCACTAAAGAAATGGCGACCTTACCTAATGGGAAGACACTTCAAGGTAAAAACTGATCATGATAGTCTTAAACACTTTTTGGAACAAAGACTATCATCAGAAGAGTAAAAAAAATGGGTCACAAAGATGTTGGGTTATGACTTTGAAATAATCTAAAAAAAAGGGAAGCTAAATGTTGTTGCAAATTCACTCTCAAGAAAGAATGAAGAGGTGGAAGCATTAATTTGTGTCATTTCTATTATCCAACCAGATTGGATAACCAAAGCAAGGGATGAATGGAAGAAGGAAAAAGAAGTGTGGACACTCATTCAAAAGTTATAGCAATATCCTAGTACATCTAATACATTTAGTTGGAAAAATGATTCCTTATGGTTCAAAGATCGCTTATATATTTGTAAGAATTCCCAACTAAAACAAAATATTCTTTTGGAATTGCACACTTATCCTTTAGGAGGACACTCAGGATTTTTAAAAACTTACCACAGGGTGAAGAAAGAATTTTTTTGGGATGGCCTTAAATCTTGTATTCAAAAGTTTGTGGCAGAATGTTTGGTTTTCCAGCAAAATAAAGTTGAGACAACTAAGACCCTAGGTCTTCTACAACCTTTATCCATTCCAAGTCAACATTGGGAGGAGATTTCAATGGATTTTATCACAGGTTTACTTAAGTTCGAAGGAAAGAGTGTCATCATGGTGGTAGTTGATAGACTTACCAAGTATGCACACTTTTGTGCATTATATCATCCATTTAAAACAAGTACAATTGCTACTGAATTTATGGAAACAATTCAAAAGTTACATGGAAACCCAAAGATTATTGTAAGTGATAGAGATCCCATTTTTACCGGAAATTTTTGGACGGAATTATTTTCTTGTTTGGCTACTCAACTAGCTCATAGCTCATCTTATCATCCTCAATTCGATGATCAAATTGAGATAGTAAATAAATTTTTGGAAGGATATATTTGTTGTTTTGTATATGATAAACAAACACAATGGGTCAAGTGGTTACGTCTCGCTAAATGGTGGTATAATACTTCCTTCCATACTGCAACAAAAATGACCCCATTTATGGCACTTTATGGATATCATCCACCATCCATCACATCATCTTTAAGAGAAAATTCAAAGGTTCACAAAGTGGAAGATCACATCGACCATCAACAAGAAGTTCTCCAACTCTTAAAGGACAACCTGAATTTGGCACAAAATTGAATGAAACAATAGGCAGATCAACATCGCAGCGAGAGAAGTTTTGATGTAGGAGACTAGGTATTTTTATGGCTACAACCATACAAACAAATGTCCCTCAAGCAAGCTAAGAAGGATATTAAATTACCGCCAAAGTAATATGTTCCTTACAAGGTGTTGCAAAAGATTGGTACTATGGTATACAAATTGGAGCTTCCTGCTTCTTCGCAAGTGGATCCAGTTTTCCATGTTTCATGCTTAAACAAGGTTATAGGTGAAAATATTCCAGCTCAAAGAATATTGCTGGAACTTGATGAGGAATTAAAAATCATATTGGAACTTGAAGCGGTCACAGAAATAAGAACTCGACAGCTACGAAATCGATCAATTTCATAGTATCTCATCAAGTGTAAGAACTTACCCACTGAAGATTCTACATGGGAGGATGAGAATTTTATATAGAAGCACCCAGAGCTACTTAAGCGTTGAGGACAACACTTTTTTGAAGGAGAGGGGCATGTTAGGTCGCTATATTACTATTTTAGTCCCTTATTGTTATTAGTGTAGCCCCCTTATTGTTATTGTTGTACCCTTGTAACCCCAATACCTGAAGTCGAGATTAAAATGGTTATTGACTCGATATCTGAGAAGAATTTTCTCTCCTTACTCGACACCAATATGGCTAGGAATGTAAACCCTCACAGTAGGTTGCCTAGAAAAGTGTACCTAGCTCCCATGAGAAAATTTCCTAGAACAACTTGCCCACTAGAGAAAATTCAATGCATGTGTGCATGCTTCCTCTATATTTTGAAGCAACACCATTATCTAAATTTGGAAAAAATCCCTAACTTATGCATAATGATAATGATAATGTGATATGTTAGAACATTTTCTAGGAATTACACCTAGCATTCCAATCAATGGATTTCTAGTATTCATTATGAGGTCATTTCTAGCAGATTTGAAGTGTTGTCGGGAATATGTTTATTTGATACATCTGTTGAATATTTGTGCATTATTTCCATTTACTGGTCAACTGATTTCCATTTGTAAAATTAATTTATGAAGTATTGCAAGAGTGGTGCATTTGACATGACAATGATGTGCCTTTACACCAGGGATTCAAAAAAAAGGTTTGTGAAATTGAAATCGTAAAAAGGGAATCAATGGAAACTGCTTCAAAGGCTATGGAGCTTTCTCTAAAGAAAAATGATCCTTTGGTATATGAACAAGGCAGAGCCAGCTTTCTCTCCTTGGGAAAGTTGTCCAAACTTGAGGGGGAAGTGGAAAATGATGATGATGTTGATCCAATGAGCTTAAATGGAACAGAGCAAGCAGAAGTATATGATATTGCGGTATGTGACGATTGGTACAACAACAAAACATTGGATATGTACTTAACAATGTTATATTTCAAATATCATATCTCTCTCTATATATATTCAAAAGTGCATCTAACGCAACTAGGCTTCTCAAGCAGTTGACTCAGGTGCAAGTCTTGGGAAACTTGGGTCAATTACATAACCTCGGTGATGGATATTCCTATAGTGGTGTAAATGGGCTTCACTGTATTGTAATAATTCCATATTATGTCTTCAAAAATCTCATCCCTTTCATCACTTTGACTGGTATGAAGTAGTTGTTGTGACTCCTCATGGGCACTTCAGCAATTCCTTCATTTTCGAGAATAAAGACTACATTTCCTCAACTTCTACAATCTAGAATTTTAACTCTCATATTTTGTTAAATAATTAGATATGTAATCCACTCACACGGAGCCTAAAAAGTTTGCAAAACCAGATCCATAAATTTCCAAGAATAAAATAAAATTACCCATAGAAATCTAGTCAAGCTAGAAAGCCTCATTCTGGCTCTCGTCAATGGCCAAACATCACAAAAATTTTCAAATGACCAAAAAGGCCAAAGAAATTAATGTGTCAAAACATACAAGAACGATAGAATCTTTAGCATTATTTACCTCAAAAATTAATAAAATTAATAATCTATTATTATGTAAAAGAATAGGCCTAATTGAGTGTTTTTGTAGATTAAACCGTACCATAAACGTCTTTAATTGTGGATATTCAAAGTTGAGGGCTGGAAGAAACATTTGCACTGCCATTTCCCATGCCTTCCTTCACGATTCCTTTCCATAAATCTATTATGTAGCTGACCCGAAATCATTTTCGCCAAAACTAAACTCTAAACTTCAAGAATCATCTAGCTTTATCCATCTGTAAATATGGCTACGAATTTCGATTTGACAGCCTCATGCTTCCCAAAATCTCAAGATTTACCACATTCACAAAATAATTTCCAGATTCCCCAGCCTCTGTATCTGAATTCTGGCCAAAATTCGTTTTTATGTGAAATGTCTACGTAGAGAAAAAGACGAGTTACAATTATTTCTCGTTAAACAACAAAATCTTGACCTTGAACAGATTCGTTATGCACAAGAGCATATTACAAAAGGAAGTAAAAACACCAGACGCCAGTAGCTTTATTGCTAGCTGATTTATAACACAAGAGCATATTGCTAGCTGATTTATAACGTCAAGCGTAGCTTTTGCTTTAAATCTTAAATGTAAAACACTGCAAAACATAACATTTTTCTCATAAGTCTTCAACGAATTTTCTAACTACAACACCTTCTCGCATCAAATCCTAATGTCGGTGAAAATGATATTCAAGCAAATACACGTTCAACCAAAACATTTAAGTCTCCAAAACAAAAGAAAGAAAGAAAGCCCCTCATCCTCCTGATTCTCGGCATGGATTCTATTGTGAAGTACCAAAAATTACTTCTTCAAATGCATTAAATTCTCAACATATTTCATAAAATGTACTCAATTGCACAAAAATAAATCCTCTTCAAGCGAAAATATCCATTAAAGGCTCAGAAAAAGGAATTCCCTGGTTCTGAGCGAGAAACTAAGCAACTGAAGTAAATTCCCATTATAAGTCTGAGCATTCTGAAGGGATGCACTTGCTTCATTGGCATCACCATTTAAAATCCATCTGGTTTCATAGACTATGACTTCTATATTACCATATCCTAGATTAAAAAAAATGCAGAATAAACAGTTATGCATGACAAGGCACTACAAAATTGGCTATGATATGCATAACAGAAGGAAAGTGCAGAAGGCGGCCATTAATCGGAGGCGGTCTATTTTCGGCAATGATGCACTGTTATATGCAGGTTTTCATGGGATTGAAGATGACCATTTTTACTCATCCTTTTTCACCCATAAGACCCGGGAAAAAACAACACTAGTCATTCTTCCACCTTGTCTCGAGAGATATGTTGAAAACGTGTATGCACAAACATTGCTATTTAACATTTCATAAAATAAATCTTAGAATCAAGAAATTTAACAACTTTCTGCACTATTATCTACTTTCCTCAGTGAATAAAATTATAGCAACAATAACTATTGCAATAGTTTCCTCAATTCATCTGGCAAGCCAATACTAGTCAGTCAAATAGTAAAAGTTGGTAAAGAAAAATATATGTTTTATTTATACTCAGTTTATAAAATTCAATACATGACAAAACGCATCATACCTTTTTTTTTCAGTGGGAAAAAATGCCTGGTCTATATCAATGTACTAGTGCAATATACTTCATATTTTTCTACATAATGTTTTAAGGATATTACATGTAGAATCATATCAAAATGTACAAGTTCACTTTTCCGTTCAAAAGTTTACATTTAGATTTGTCATCAAACAATAAAACTTTATAAACAAAACTATTGTGATGTGTCATAACTATTTGTTAACTAACTGCCTTCCTTTTCAATCTTGTATCATTTTCCTCAAATGTCATCTAGATCTTCTGCCATGTCTACTAGAAACGTACAGTAGTTCCTTTTCTCCCTCCGTGTGCTAACAAAAACATCAAAATGAGGTGGATCCATCTCCACAGCTGTCCTATCAAAAAAATTTAACCTTCCCTCTTGCTCTAGGTCCTGTGGAATCATGTAGCTCATAGTGCATCTCCCCAAAGATTCCTTTGAGCCCTTTTATTGATAATCTATGAGCTTGTGTTATTTTTTCTCTGTAGATATGCTTGAATATTATGTTTGAAAAAGATGTGCGGGGCTCTTTTATTCTGTCCAACCATGCAATGAGGTACCCTGGGTTGAGTGATGTTCCTTTAATGAGATGATCCAAGAGAACCTGTGAGTCACCAAAAACCCAAAGTTTGTTCAAATACAGTTGAGTAGCAAACCACATGAGGCCCCATAGGGCCAAAATTTCAGCTCTCATGTTTGTCCCAATGCCTCCATACCAATGGATTTTGTAGTGACATGTGGGGGAAATAATCAACCATGCCCCACATCCACATCTGGATTGTTGTGACGCCCTGTCGAAAAAACCAGCAGGGTAGTGGATCTCGAATGACCACAATCTCTTAGGCAAATCAAGTGGGGGTTTCTAATTAATTTTTAATTTTTCCCATAATCTAATGATCTTATGACAGATTTTGTCCGGGTTACTGCTTATCTCCTAAAAAATCCATTTATTTCTAGTGCACCAAATGCACTAGTGAAATAAAATTGCGATGTTCCTGAGAGACTTACCTTTCGTAAGCCACCATTTGATGTAATCTTCGGAATTTTCCAGTTCCATGTACTGTACATTGAAGTGTTTGCATATTCCTTTTTGGACATCCCGTGTGAAAGTGCAAGAGTAGAATAGGTGTATATTATTCTCATTTGCATTCTTACAGAAATTACATATACCGGGGCCAATATTTCCTTTTTTTTGTAGGTTAGACCATGTCAGGTTCTTGTCCCTCCATACTAGCCATGAAAATATTATCATCTTCATCTGTGCTTTTACCTTCCAAACTTCTTCGAACCAGCAGATTGTTCGGTCTGTGATTTTTATAGATCAGGATCTTATAGTTTTCATTAGCATAAATCTATCCATCTTTGATAGTTCCTTCCCATGTCAATCAGTATCCATGGCTTTGGTTTTTAAAACCCAGACTTTGCAGCAGTTCACTATATCTGTCCCATTCAGTTTTCAGAAGCCCCTGTAAATCCATTTTTCAGCTGATTTCCAAATCGGAATGCCCTATATGTATTAATTTACTACTTGTCCCAAAAAAATATGCCTTTTCCATTTAGGTGTGATATCAGTGCATCACTGATGTTGGGAGAGATAGTTGATCCTCTCATACTTGGGTGGCCTAACAGGATCTTCCCTCCACTACCAAAATACCATCGTAGGTTATCCGTGAAGAGATGCCAAATCATTTTAAAACCCCGCCAGATAATCGATTCAGCTCTGTCAGTTATCCATCCTCTCAGAAATAGTTCCTCCATTCCCGTATCATTCATATATTTAAATCTTATAATGTCATTCCAGATTCCAGAGGAGTTGAGACCCCTCCATAGCGACTTCATCAAGGGAGCTTTTCCAAAATGCTCAAGATATAAGATGCCCTAGCCCCCCAGCTCCTTTGGATTTGTGATCATCTCCAATTTTGCTAAATGGTATTTGCCTTTTTCTCTTCCCCCGTTCCAGATGAAATTGGCCATCATGGACCTGATCTTATTGATAATTTTTTTGGGGACAGAGTATAAATGTGCCCAGTATATTGTGAATTGCTGCAATACAGCTTGTGCAAGAATAAGTCTTCCCCCTTTAGATAACCATATCAATGAACAACCATTTATTATTTTATTACATTTCTCCAGCAGCCATGTCTAATCATCCACTTTGTATTTTTTTGGCTTCATATGAAAGCCAAGGTACTTAAATCCTTTTTCTAGTCTCTCTGATTTGAAATTGAATGGACTACCAATCTCTTTATGTAATTCCTTGTATTTTTTTGTATGGTATAAGCAAGACTTTCCTTCGTTTTCCATCATCCCAGAGGCAATGCAGAACTTAGAGAAATTTTATGAATGACCAACCATACCTTTTTAATAAGCATTCCAAACATTAAAACATCATCAACAAAGAGATTGTGGGAAATCTCCCTTCTGTGGGTAATCTTAATACCTCTGATAGTACCTGCATCCACCGCCTTGTTAATTTTAATACTAAAAGAATCCATAATCAATATGAAAAGGAGAGGGGATAAGGAACATCCCTGGCATAATCCTCTGCCTGCTTTGAAGAACTAGGAAGCCACCCCGTTGATAATAACTGCCATAGAAGAAGAATTTATGCACCCCATAATCCAATTAACGGAAGTTATATCTAAACCAATCTTGTATAGCACCATTCTTAAAAATCTCCAGTCAACCCTGTCATATGCTTTACTAAGATCAACCTTCATCACCCCAGCATCCATCCTCCTTGTGTGAATTGAGTGAATAATTTCTTGAGTCGATGCCACTGCATCATGTATGCTCTTGTTTTGTTAAAACCCATATTGTTTTGGTGTGATGAACCTGGAAAGTACACCTTTCATTCTCTCTGCAATGGTCTTTGAAACAACCTTGTGTAGGGTATTACATAGGGAAATGGGTCTATATTCATCGAAGGATTTAGCATCTTTTTTCTTCGGAATAAGAGTGAGTAATGTGGAGCTTAAAACCCCACTCATGATTCCCTTTCTCTTGGTTTCCTCAATCAGTTCAGTAATATCATCGTTGAATAGCTCAGAGAAATGTAAAAAGAAGTCTGGGGTCCATCCATCTGGCCCCAAAATCTTATCAGACTTTAAATATTTTAAAATAGTCAAGATATCCTCGATAGAAACAGTCTTCATCATATTATGTGTAGCCCCCTCCTCAAACATGACAGGAAAATCCTCTACAGTCCACAGTTGTTCCTCATATACTGGAACCTTACGTTCCATAAATAAACCTTCAAAAAATTTGACCACCTCATTCTAGATTTTCTCTGTAGTGTAGAAATATTCACCCTCAGCCTCTATATGCCAGATAGCATTTGCATTTTTTCACCCTGTAGCAAAAGTGTGGAAATACTTTGTGTTCTTATCACCCTCTTTGAGCCAAGTGGCTCGACTTTTTAGCCTCCGGGTTTTTTCAATAATTAACAAACTCTTCCCTTTTTCCATTTCAATATCTCTTAGTATGTTCCAATTATTAGAGGTTTGCATACCCTGCTCCATTTCCTTCATAATCAAAGTTGTTTCTTTGGCTAACTTCCTTAGAGTTTCTGTCATTTTTAATTTTTTAATTTTTTTTCCATTTTTGAATAATGTCTTTTAAACCTCTAAGGGTGGAGGTTAAATGTTGCATTGTTGTTGTGTCGTTTGTCCTTCGGTGATACTGCATAAAACCACATACCAAATTATTGAAACCCTGGTCCTCCAACCATACTCTGTTGAATTTGAAGCGCACAACTCCTGGAATTCTTTCAAATTTCCATTTCGAGGTGATAGGGCTGTGGTCAGAGAGGGCGATCGCCTCGGCCCGAGCATTCAGATCCCCCATCTGTGATAATAAATTAAATTTCATCATGAACCTATCAATTCTCTTACAGATGAACTCGGTGCCCCTCCTACCATTATACCATGTTTGGCAGTTAATTTCCAAATTAATGTCGCATAAATGAGACGACTGAAACATGTTACATTGATTCCCTACCCAAGGATCCCTCTACCCCTTTTCACCCCATATATCTCCATCATCTAAGGAGTAGTTAAAATCTCCAACATGATAATACTATCCAATAACAACAAACCACAACCTTCCATACAGTTCTAGAAACTCATACAGTCATGGTAAGGAGCATATAAATTTATGATGTGAATCCAGTACTGAAAACCTCTCAGGAAACCAGTAAGAATAATTCCACCAAAGAACCTGAAAGCCTATAGAGTGGCCCGAAGAGGATCCCAAATAACGATCTCTCCTCCAGATCTCCCCTCTGCATCCCATGCCACCATGTGTTATGCCATAGCAACCGTAGGAATTTCCGACTTATCAGGAAGACAGTGGGTCCTTTTGTCACCCGAGTACGTAGACACCACAACGCGTCCACCAGAGTTTATCGTCTCAGCCCGAACCGATCTCCATTCCTTGCACGAATTCATGAGATGGCCCGTCTCATGACAGAGGTGACACTAGAAGGGGGTCTTCCAGTTGTCCAGTTTTTATCTGTAGGTGACTCCATTCCATTCCAGATCAATGATAGCTGGAATTCCATTGGAAAATGAAACTTCTACGAGCACCCAGGCCACATGTTTGTCGTAAAGGCCAACACACTTAGGATCAAAAAAAATTCAGGCACCAATGCAGTCCCTGATGGTTGTCATTGCATTTATGGACCAGAACTGGATTGGTGATCCAGACATGCGCAACCACAAAATATGGCTCTTCGGTGCATTGAATATGGGATGGAAGTCAAATGTCCATCGATGCAAAGCCAGAAAAAAGTGACCGCAATCCCAGGCTCTACTTAAGACTTCCCCCACATCATCATCCTTCATTATATGGAAACATAACCAACCATTATGTAACTGACTGATCCTTGCTTCATATCCAAGGAGTTTCTTCCAAGCGCCCACAAGCCACTCCTACATGTTTGACGAGCAATAGATTTCAAAATGCCACTTCCCCAGAACAGCCTGTGATAAAAGATTGTCAACCCTCTCCCACATAACATCACATTTGAAGCTTAGGAGACTGAATTTTGGAGACAGTTTGAAAGGCATGCTTGGATGTACCTATTCAAAATATTTTCTTTGCAACGTTCAATATACATTGGTGTGTACATTAAGAAAATGTTCTCCAAACGTTTTTTTAAACAAGAAAGATTTTCCAGCCTTAGAAAATTCCATATTTTCAATACTTGCACAATTTTTCTCCTTCTCTGCACATCAGTGGTCCACACTAAATATAGACCCAATATTGGATATACATTTATGATTTCCTCATTAGCTCGACCATTATGCTTCCTGGGTAGCCATTAACCATTAGCCATATTCAATATTGTGTTTATTATTCGTTGTCACACCTGTAGAACCTTTATTTTTGTGAATGATTCATTAAAATCCTCACTGAATAAAACCTACTTGTGCAGAAAAAAATTTAAATCAGTTTTGAAGACATTTTAAAAAAAATGTCATTGACAAAGATGATGCAGAGAATCTTCCCAATTCTTCGCATCATCTTTTCTCTTCCTTGAGAGTGTGAGGGCAATTCATTCGATCTGTTAATAAATGCATGTTGCATTGCCCCTACAATTATTTTTGATTGAGCGATGTCATTTATACATTTTCCTAATTTTCTTTGGTGTGTAATTTCATTTGTGATTCCAGACTCTAGAGGCTTTTTTTATTGTGTATTTAAGAGAGTAGGACTAAAATCTGCAGGAAGGCTCGATAAGCGCTTCTTTTATTTTTTACAAAAAAAATTATTGTTGTCATTTCAAAATACAAATTGCTTATTTCGTTTCATTTCATGTATAATGTGATGTGGTGGTGGTCGAGTAAATCTCATTCATTTTTGAGTGGTCACAGATCAGGGGTGTGGAATTTTTGAGTTGTCACAAAGAAGCAATCAACATAAAGATATGTTATCACTTTTTACTTTTGCATATCCAATTACCAATTTGCATTGTTACTCTACATCCAGAAAAACCAAAACACTTGCGGCATGTCCATTGCACTCTAAGGTGCAAATGCTAGTTAGTATACAATGTTGTAACTAGAATTTGCATCGGGAGGTGCAAAGGTGCAAAGGAACGTGGATAGGAGTAGTGGGGGAATATGGAAGGAAATAATAAAGTGAAATATATGGACACTGAAATACAAGGCAAGGGTTGCAGGATTTAGAAAAATAAGAGGAATAAGGTTCAAAGGAGATTGTGTGGGATTTAGAATTGATCAGCCATTGTTTAATGTCTTTGTATGTGTGTGGTAACTACTATTTTTTTTCGCTTGATTTAGAGGGGGTTTGAACCTTAAATTTCATGGTTTATATAATATTTCATAAGAGGAAAATTGTCAATCAACCTGTCTCCTTAAATTGACAAGCAATATTTTCTATAATCCTCAATTCATTTCATGATATGATTTCATTATAAACATTTACATTTTTTATTCAAAAAGTATATATAGAGTAGCATAGTCCCCACTATCATAGTCTCTGAAGCGGGGGCAAGGAACACCAAAGAGGAAGAGGTTAAATTTTTATTATTGTTATTTTTTTATTATATGTAAATATATTGAATCCAAAATTAACGTTTGAAGGGAAACTTAATAAGTGTCACTCAAGATGGAAATTATGCTCGAAAAAAATTGCCTAAAACATTATAACTTGCATTGGAAAATGATAAATTAATAGTGGTTAATAGACAACTTGAATCCTATAGTCTTAATTTCACAGGAACTAATAAATTGAGATGTCTAAAATTTACAATTGTATTTCTACATAATCCTAGCTAATAAAATAGGAAAACTTCTTTTGGCAGCTCGATTGGTTCTGCAACCTCGGCAGCCCTTACATTGACAAAGTGCGTAGGAAATCAGGATGGCCAATCCTAGGGGAGGTTGTGGCCCCTCATTTTGCAACATTGTAACAGGGAAACCTCCTCCCTATAGTTCAAGACTATCTCTAGGCAACGCATCAACTACACCATCTACTAGCTCTTCTTCCCTGGAGGCAATGCAGAAGGGGGCAGCGGATCAAGCCCAAGAAAACAAGACTGTAAATATGACTGAGGGGCTAAATGGGACATGCAGGCCATCAAAAAAAATCAAACCCATTCTGTAAATCATGGCAGAAAATCTTGGTCCTACGATTGAACACATGAAGGAATACGCTCTGATAGGGAAATTTGCAAGGCCATGGCCCGCGAAAAGGGTTCTAATAAACTGTATTAGAATAAATTGGTGTCTAAAGGGATATTTAGCGCTCAATATTGGGCCAAAAGGATTCTTCACTGTCATATTCAATGACATAAAGGACAGAAACACAATATTTCGAGGTGGCCCTTACTTCATGAGTGTTGCAGGTCTTTTCTTGAAACCTTGGGTGCCTAGGTTTAACCCAGAAAAAGAAGCTTTCTCTACTCTAATAGTGTGGATTCGCTTATATTCGTTGTCGTAGGAGTATTTGGATCCATATATTCTAGCTAATATTGGAAACACATTAGGAGATCACATAATGTTGTCAGAATCCACGAAGGCAGGTCGCTACACTTCGTATGCATGTCTCTGTGTCTACATGGATGTCACTAAGCCTCTATCGGTAAGCATCTTACTGAGTTTTGACGAAATTACCTGGGAACATGCCATTGATTATGAACAAATACCTTTCCTATGTAGAAAATTCCATGAACATGGCCATTTATACAGAGATTGTCTGGTCATTCTAGAACAACAAAGGAAACAAGCAATTCTGCACTCAGATCAAGCGACAACCTTAGTAGGGTTTACTCTGGTTAATAATAGGAAAATAATAGTACATAGGAGATGAGGCAATAACAAGGATAAGGAAAAACAAGATCAAAACCATTTTGGCATTCTCCATCATCTCCTAGAGGGTAACCCTCAAGCCCCAACAAAAGAGGAGATGCAGTCAAAGCATGAGGCAGCCAAGGGGAAAACAACATGAGAAAGGAAAAACAAATATAGAACACCACCATAGGGTTGAGGATGATATATAATTGCAAGATGCAGAAGCCCCAACCCCATTAGAGGAAGAGGAAATCATGGATCTGGCGCTGCATGAAGTAAACTTTCAACAGATAGTAGAGGATTGGGAATCCAAGGACCCAAAATCACTCCTAGAGGATCAAGTGCCACTAGTAGCAAGGCCATACATGAAACATCAAGACATCCTATTAATATGAGTCATAAATCTAGGTAATAATTCCTCCCTTAACACAATGCGTTCAACACAAGGAATAAAATTAAATGCTCCTCAGGATCAAGTAGTTGTTTTTAGAGGTTTTAGTAAAAAAAGCAGAAAATCAAATGGCCAACATCTTCAAGTCTTAGGGTAATTTCTTGTTAATACAGGGAGGGTATCTCCTATTGATACTCATTTTCACCCCACCCCCAAATGATGAAGATAATTTCTTGGAACATTCGGGGCCTCAATGGAAAATCAAAAGCAGGCTCCTCAAAAATAAACTCCAATAAGAAAAGCTAGATATCATGCTCCTTCAGGAAACTAAATGTAACTTGGAAACACTGAAGAATATAGTTCCCACTTTTTGGAAAAATTGTGAACTCTTAATTCACATTGTAGTAGGGGCGTTGAGGGGGTTGGCCATCTTCTGGAATCCTTCCATGGTGGTTTTGAAGGACTCGCTTTCTTTCCCCTCGAATCCTTACTTCTCTCATCCTTAAGCCTATGGGCTCCTCCCAAGCAGTATATGTTTCAAGTATATATGGCCCCAATGGGCATCAGGATAAGAGGCATTTGTTGGCCAACTTGCAATATTTGGCCCGTCAAATAGGAGAAGCAAAGTGGATCCTCAGAGGTGACTTCAACATGATTAGGTCTTTGGCTGAAAAAAGGGGTGGTGTCAGAAGACTAGATGAAGAAGCTACCCAGTTCAATTCCTTCATATAGGATCACAATTTGGTGGATATCCTAACCCCAAATAGCTCCCACACCTGGAATAATCAAAGGGGAGAGGAAAACAATGTGGCCTACTAATTGGATCGCTTCTTGGTTTCAAAATCCCTATATTTGGCAAACGTGGGTGTTGAAGCGATTATTTTTCCCAGCTACAGATCCGACCACTGGCCTATCAGACTCTTGCTAAAATGGTCCAACACTCCCACCAACAAACCTTTCAATTTTTAAGCATTCTAGCTTTGACATCCATAATTCACTTCAAATATGGAAGAAAGGTGGTTGGAATCATCAGCCATGTAGGGAGGACTAATGTTCTGCTTTCAACAAAGGCTGAAATTCATCAAACAAAAATTGAAAGCTTTTAACATTCAAGAAGCAAAAAGTAATATTGAAAAAAACATTGAACGGGTGCAACAAAGAATGATAACAAAGGGAGGAACAAAGGAGCTTAAAAATAAGGAAAAGTGATTAACATAGCAACTTGGGGAAAGGCTACAACAAGAGGAAATTCTGTATAAGAAGAAATAAAGAGTAAAATGGCTACAAGAAGGTGAAAAAAATACAAAATTATTCCATAGACATATGAAACAATATAGGCAACAAAATAAGATCCATTTCATTCAAGAAGAGTCTCAACAAATATTGAAAGAGAAGGATGAAATCTCAGCAACAATGCATAATCACTTCCAAACTCTGCTTACGGAATTGGTCAATGATAGAAGGGAAGAAATTAATCAAATAGTTCAGCACATCCCTAAATTGGTGTCGGAAGAGCAGAATGCACTCCTATCTCGCGAAGTGTCCTTAAGGTAAGTAGAAGACATTGTTATGAGCATGCCAAAAAACAAGGCACCAGGCCCAGATGGTGTAACAATTGAATTTTATCAGGCCTGTTGGCACTTCTTTGAATATGATGTATGGAAAGTGGTGGAAAACTCGCATTGTAATCATTCTCTCCTTTTGGCATTCGATGCCAACTTCATCTCTCTTATGCCTAAATCTCATAAAGCAACCTCTCCATCAGATTATAGATCGATCTCTCTGTGCAATGTAATTTATAAAATCATTTCCAAAACTATTTCAAATAGGTTGAAGTTGGTCCTTTCTACCATCATATCCCCTGAGCAGACTGGATATGTGGAGGGGCATCAAATATCACACAACTTAATTCTAGTCCAAGAGAATCTTCATACTCTAAAGGCAATGAAAAAACTAGGTATGTTGATTGAACTTGACATGTCGAAAGCCTTTGTCAAAAACAACTGGCAATGTATCTATCATATTCTCTTTGCTTTTGGATTTAATGAGCTTTGGATCCACTGGGTCATGTTTCTTATAGCCAAGTTCTTCTTCTATGTCCTTATAAATCAAGCTCCCTCCCTCACTTTCTTGCCAACTAGAGGGATTTGGCAAGGGGATCCTATCTCTCCTTACATCTTCCTTTTAGTTCCATAAGGGTTGGGTCAATCACTTAATCAAGCCTTAGCCTATGGTAATCTTCGTGGTCTCCCTCTGGGTTTGGAAGTGGTGTGATATTCCCATCAGAAATTTTTGGATGACACAATGCTAATGGGAAGACCCTCACTTAAAGAAGCACAAAAATTCAAAAAGCTTATGGAGCTCTTATCTTTCGCCTCTAGCACCTCTATCAACGGAACTAAATCCCAAATATTCTTTTTCAATACCCCAGTGGCAGTGTAGGCCCATATTTTCTATCTTATGGCCTTCAAAATAGGCACCATGCATTCTACCTATTTGGGGGCTCCCTTAACTTTCAACCCCCTAAGACAGTCGATCTAGGAAAGCCTTATATTGAAATTTGAATCAAAGCTCTCATTTTGGACCTTCAGGGCTCTCAATTTGGCAGGAAGGTTGACTCTATTGAATTCGGTTTTGTAATCCATGCCCACTTAATTTCTCTTGCCTTTGGCTGCTCCAAAGGTTGTTCTCAACAAACTCTAAATCATACAACGATCATTCCCATGGGGAGGGCCAAGAAATCAAAAGAATGGGCCTTGGTGGCCTAGGATAAGCTTTGTTTTCCAAAGCACTGTGGAAGCATGGGCCTAAGAGATCCGCAAATTATGAGTCAGGAACTCTCTGCCAAAGTTCGGTGGAGATAGATAAAAGGCCCTGTTTCTCAATGGAGGTAGTATTGGTATATAAAGTATTCTCATGGAATCACGACTGAACAATTAATTAGATTCTCCAATTTATTTCCAGGCTCACACATTTGGAACTCAGCATGCCAAAACAAAAATTTGGTGCAGGATCACAGCTTTTGGGAGGCGCATAATGGGAATTCTACTCTTTTTAGGGAGGAATCCTGGAACCAGTGGACAAAAATCTCTTCCATTTTCCAGCTAAACTCCCTTAAAGGTAATATCACCAGCATGGGAGCTCTTGTGCTCTGTGATTTTTTTTGGACTGAGTATAACCCTCCGACAAGTTGGCGAAAATCAAGAGATTTCACACCCTTAATACCTCCATAACTTGCAAAGGATTAAAAGTTGATGTCAGATCATTTAACAAATCACATCATTGAGTTGCATGAAGGAAATGATGTGCTCGGATGGGGCTATATACCTTCAGGTAACTTCAGCATTAAGGAAGAAATCCAATAGCTAATTAGAAATCAACTCCCAGAGGCCAGTGCTCAGTGGAAGAACTTATGGAAAATCAAACATTCGAAAAATATTTCTCTATTCCTCTGGCTGTTGATCAAACGGAAAACACTCACTCGGGATACGCTACATAAACGAAGCTTCATAGGACCCTTTGTTTTCCATCTCTTCTTCTTAAATGATGAGAATCAGTACCATCTATTTCTAGGTTTTAATTTCACAAAGGAAATTTGGATGCACCTGTACAGTGCCGTTGGCATTACTCCTCAAGGCTGGGAGAGAATCAAGGAGCTTCTGAATACTTGGCCATCACCTTCTCACTCCACTCCTATATTAAATAGGGCCTGGGTTATGTTTCCGGGTTTTATTCTTCTCAATTTGGGAATGAAGAATTAAGAGGCTAGGAAGACTAATAAGAAAGATCAGGTAAGGAATACAAGCCCTATTAAATGGTCCTCGCTGCCATTTGGCTTTGTTAAACTGAATTTCGATGGGCTTCCAAGGGAAACCCAGGACCAGCCAATTATGGAGGTGCCTTTAGGAACGAGCAAGGAGCCATTTTGAATATCTACATGGGGAATTTAGGAGTAACAAAAAACAATGTAGCTAAGCTGTGGGGATTATAAAATGTATTAAATCTAGCCAAGAAGCTCCACTTCCACCAACTTGTGATTGAAGGAGACTCTAAACTCATCAACACTATCCAAAAAAAGGCTCAATCGAGCACACCCCTTCAAAAAAAAATCAATAGTTGGAGGCTTGAAGGCAGAATGGAGCGAGTTATCAAGGCTCTGATGCAAATAGAAGGATTGCTCCTGCTGCACATTAAGCGTGAAGGGAATAAGCTGGCATGTTTGCTAACAAACAACGGCTGGCATCGAAAGCACCTTTCTAGGGAATTCAATGGTCAAGGGACATTATGAACCCTCTAATGCAATGCTTTCTAATTTCTATAATGTTAAATGTAGAATATTTAGTGTTGATAAGATCTTAAGTAGTGCTAGTTAAATGTTTATCATTTATTAAAAGGCATTAAAGTATTATTTTAATTTACTTCCCTAATAATTTTTTTTTTTTACTTATAACTAATTTTTCTTATTTCATATCCTTTATAAATTATTTTAATTGCTAAGTTTAATAAAAAGTTTAATGAAATCTATATATTTTTTATATGAATTCAAACAATTTTGATATTAGATATAATGAATCTATTTAAACCAATTACCCATAAACATTTTAATTAACAACTTCTTTTCCAAAGATAATATAAAACAAAAATAATAAAAATACGTTATTAAATCACATTATATACTTCATTTATTATAAGAAATGTAGATGTTCTTATTTTATTATACTATTGTTATTCTTCTTGGAACTTATCATTGGTGACTATTATTACCTCTAATTGAATGCAAACAATGTTGCACGATATCCAAAAAAAAATGACTTCGTTGAAATAAGAATTTCATAACGATGTGAATTGTGATTGTAAAACAAAGTACATGGGAGGGTATGTGTATATATAAAAGAGTGATTAGATAGAGGTGTAAGTGTAATTGCTTTTAAAAGTTTGATAGGACTACATCTTCATCATGTCCAATATATCACTCTAGGGGGGAATTGAAGAATTGGATCTTTGACTTCACATCAATAAGTGCCATCACTGTCTATACAAGTCCCATGGACTGAGTTGTTCGTATAATTGGAGTAATTTTATTTTTATTTTTTATTATATCACAAATTTTATTTAATATCTTATATAAAGATTTATATTTGTATTGAGTGATTTTATATTCATATAACATATTAATTGGGGTGCTTCCATATCTTTGTAGCAAGGATTTAATAGGATTTACATTCGACCACTGTTCTTATAGGAATTGAACATTGGTTAACTTTGAAAAAAATTCACTTTCCATCATTAGATCCAATATTTTTGAATCAACATGAAGACTTCTGAGTTTCTGTCATAGGATTCAACCCTTTTAGAACTCTTCATTATAACTCAATTAACTATTCATCTCAATTTTTAAAATCCACTTAAAACTACATGATTAGATATAAAATAAAATTAACTACTCACCTCAATTTATAAAATACACTTAACAACTATGATTAGATTTAGGTGAAAATGGAGCGCAACGAAGATAGAGGATTTGCTCTAGGGTTTCATGATGTCGCCAACAAGAAATGGGAAGGGCCGAATACGGGTCCTCGGCTCTGCTCAAAGAGTCCTGATTCCCGACATTTGCGGGCGCAGGAGGAAGATACACTGGTGGCAACTGATGGGTTGGCGGCACAGTTTTGGCGACTTATTAAGGAGGAGCAGATGACCGATGGTTTCGGTGATGGGGGCTTGTGGGAACTTTCCTGCTCTAAGACTTTCTGGCTCTGTTCGCTTGGATGGTGGTGGTAGGTTAGAGGATACTGGGGACTCTTCCTTATCAATGCACATCCCTACTCATGGTATGCCCTCCCTTATTTTGGCGTGGACAGTTTAGGCACACCAGATCTGGTACCTCTGCGAAAATTTTTGGTAAGCCCCCACTCTGTTTTGTTTTCCATTTCACTTTTTAGATATAGTGAAAATGGGATTAAGGTGTGGGGTTGCGAGGTAGGGGAGATGACCCCTCGTCCGACTGCTCTGATGAGGCGAAGGGGCACGGCATAGTACCCCTTTGTTTTATCCATGGCGCTTCGAATTTTACCACTCTCTTAGCCTCTTCAGAGAGATGGATACATGCCCACCGGACAAGAATTGACCCAGGCCAGAGCTCTCCTCCCATGGGGGATGGGCACAAAATTACCTGACAAAGGCATTAGGGGTAAGTGTGACATACAACAGCCACAATTTCAAATTTTTATTAAAACCATTGAAGGGAAAACCAAGGTATTATGGGTATGGGACACTAAGTCTGTTTCAATGCTGGAAAATAAAATCCAAACTATCACGGGTATCCCGACACAACAACATAATCTAATATTCTCAGGAAGAAAATTGCAGGGGGAAAAAAACTGAATGAATACTGGATTCAAAGAAATACTACTATTTATCTGAATCTTAGACTCATAGGGGTGCTCCAGGAACAACTTCAGTCAACAAACTAGCAATAACAGGAAACGGAATTGGTAGATAAATAGAAAATTGAGGAGATTCCTTCCTTGCCTATTGACAAGGATCCCCTACAGGACGAGCAAATCATGGACTAAGTTGTGATTGGCACAAAGCGTGCACATGTTTCTAAGAGTTCAGACTCTGAAAAAGACATCCAACTCTACTCTAGCATGGAGTTGGCAATTATACATTCTACTCCTTCACTAGATGGCTGGAAAAAAGTACAAAAGAAAAAAGGCAAAAAAGACAAGTCTAGTGTTTCTGGCAAAATGTAACTGTGGGTTTCTACCCACTTTAGCCTTGCATCTTAGTAGGGTGTTTCTCTCATATGGAATGCTATGACATATGCGATGTAACTTTTTGTTATTTTAATAAAAAGTTTGTTTTTTTCTCTGGGAAAAAAAAAACTATGATTAGATTTAAAATAACATTCGAAGTTTCCATTTGACTATATTAAACATCTTATAATTTATTACATTATCTATTATATTTATAATTTACAGATGATATTTAATATGTTATTTTTAATTTCTATATGTTCCATTTCTATTAAATAATATTTAATGTATGTATATTTTTTATAATTTGATATATTCCATCTATACTAGGAATTATTGTTAATATTGACTGTCATATTTTATATGGAATTTTAATAAAAAAAATTAGTGTGAAATATTCTATATGTAATTTAGAATGTTGTTGAGAATGACATCAATATGGAAAAAAAAAATTGTATGGGTGTAATTTGATTAGTTGTGTTAAATTGTAGAGAACAATTATAAAATGATTATCAAATAGATTTTTCTAAGTAGGTGAATGTAAATGCTAAAGTGATATAAAGGTGGTGTGCAATCTTTTTACTTATTATTTATAAAATTAAAAAATTAAAAAATTAAATTTTATTTTATTATTTTATAAAATTTAATTTGAAAGAAAAAAATAATATATATATATATATATATATATATATATATATATATATATATATATTAAAATTGAAAAATTAAAAAGCAACTTAAAAATGATTTGGAAATAGAAAGAGACTTCAAATTTGTATTCCCATTTACTTATATTCTTAATGAAACCCTTAATCTAAAAATCCACTTAAAATTTGTTTTTTCTAAAATATAATATGTGTGGCTTTACTTTTCCTTATTTACCAACTTTAGAAATATGTTAATAATATTTTAAAAAATGTTTAAAAATTTTATATGAGCTAAACCTTGAACCATAAATAACATACTTTTCTCTATTTTGAAAATAAATACAAAATCTCCCACTATCTAACCAGACAAATTACAATTCATCTTTAAATTTCCCTAAACTTTTTGCAAGGATACCTCCATGTTTTCCCAAATAAAGCTTAACCTGAGTGATAAATCAATTATTATGGATAAATAATTAGAGTGAGTTCAGTCTTGAATTTATTTTCACACATTACGGATAATGCCATTCTTCTTCACAAACGAAATGTCTGTAGCCTCCACCTAGTCTTAGATCTTGACCCATCCATTAGGATCCTTAACCTTCAACAACACCCATTCGGAAGATAGTAACTTAGACTGTGATGGGACCCTTTATTCTATAGCTTGCCCTCCCTTTCATTCTATAACATAGCTCATAGTAGACGTTTTATACAATTATTGCACTCCATTTGTTTAGGTTTCCTTTTCAATAGAGAATTTAAATGCAGACATAGTAACACTAATTTGTATTGGGTTTTAAATTTCCTATAAAAAAAAAAATTAATGCAAATTGAAAGAAATAAACCCATAGAAAATTGAGTTGTCCATTAATTGCTGCAACAACGAGATAAGTTTAGAAATTAAGATGTGTGATGATTCCTAACCACATTCAGATCATTAAATTGATAATTTAAATCAATGACCAAGCCAAGTCTCCTGAAGGTGATTCTTAGGCACACATGCTCCATCATAAAATAACATTTACATGGACAACCCATAAAATAAAAATTGTACTAAATTACTAAATGAAAAACTCAAATGAAAACAAAAACTACTGGAATATATACACTCCATAAGAAAAACAAACTCCATGGGTTTCATTGTTATTATTTAATATAAGTTTACTAAATCCTTATGTTTCTAAACTATGTTCATATTATTTCTTCTGATGAACACTATGTCATTGCAAGTAAAGCAACACTATGCATTGCAAGCAACTAGAATCAACAACCAAAATGACGACCATTGCAAAGTGGAAATAAAAAAAAAAAAAAATGATCATAATATGTATTCTCACCGAGATGATTATCATTAAGATTTATTTTTAAAATGGATAATCAAACGTCCTGTTTCAAAATAATAGTGAAGTAATAGTTTATAAAAAATTCCTATAAAACCTCGTGGCCCACGATAATATTCAATGCAAGTGTTCATAACAACCACAATCCAAGATTGATTCACAAAAACCACCCAACTATAAAATAAGTTTATTATATTTATTTAATATAGATAACCCAACACTTTCCACATGATAAGAACTTAAATAGATTCCAGGACAGGGTTGACTAGCATGCCAGGGGAAGCAAACCCATAATTATAGGCTGAGATCCATTTTGTGAGAACCAAATCGAAATAAATTCTGAAGACCGGATTGAAAGCAAGATTTTGGCCATCCCAATAAAAATAAACATGAATTGTTTCCACAAAAAACACACATTCCAACACAGAAAACATATAAAGAGCATGAATAATTATAATTGTTCAGAAATTTTCTTACATCTTGCATTCAACGAATAATTATTAAAATTGATGCTTGAACGTTGGATTTCATAATATCACGCCCTATTTTACGAACAATGAATTATGTTATAAAGAAAAAGAGAAAAGGAAACCCCTTAATGGCCCTACAAGGAGTAGGTTGCAATGAAGAAGGATATGGCACTTGCGTTGGATCTTTCTAGCATAAAAAGAGAAGATAAGGTGTCTTGGAATGGAACTGTACTATCACAAGTTCAAATCCCATCCCCAATTCGAGGACCTATGTGCCGAAAATCCTCCTAACTACGACCTATGAAATGCTTACAATGTGACTCCGGAGCAGAACGCCATAGAAATGAAAATAATGACTGGAGTGTTAGGGAGGCAGAGCCCCTGCAACATGTTATTTTTCGGGGTGGGCTATGATAGCCTCATGTGGGTGACGCTTAGCCATGGCGGCAAACATTTTTTCTGGAAGAATATTGGATGCGAGTAAAACACCGCCCGCAACCCTTTAGCTTGAAGCGGGAAAATTGTATTTGGAATTTCAAATTTTCAGCATCGACCTAGCATTTAATGTGTGTAGGGGACCAGTCAAAGATGCCTGAAGAAGAGCTATCAGAAAATCCAGAAACCATAATAAGCTTCCACATGCATCTTCACCATGCTATGCATAACCATACATAAACCTGTCATGTCAACTCCAAAAGGGCGGCATGGTAATTTCAGGTGATCGATGGTGTATGTATGGATAAAGCCTGTTATGGGGTGTATTAAATTCCCTATAGCAGGCTATATATTGATTTCCCTTGAATCCTTAAACTCCTCACTAAATAAATCCTACTCGTGCAGAACAAACATAAATCAGTTTTGAAGACATTTAAAAACAAAAATGTCATTAACAAAGATGATGCAAAGAATTTTCCTAATTCATTCGATCTGTCCATAAATGCATGTTGCATCGCCCCCGATAATTATTTGTGATTGAGCTATGTCATTTATATCTTTTCCTAATTTGTTTCCGTGTGTGAGTTGATTGTTCTTCCAAACTCTAGAGGCTTTTTTTAATGTGTATTTAAGAGAGTAGGATTGAAATCTGCAAGAAGGCTCGATAAGCGTTTCTTTTATTTTTGATAAAAAAAAATTATTCTTGTCATTTCAAAATAAAAATTGCTTTTTTCATTTCATTTCATGTATAATCTGATGTGGCGATGATCGAGTAAATCTTATTCATTTTTTAGTGGTCACAGATCAGGGGTGTGGAATTTTTGAGTGGTCACAAAGAAGCAATCAACATCAAGATATGATATCATTGTTTTACCTTTTCATATCCAATTACCAATTTTCATTGTTACTCTGCATCCAAAAAAAACCAAAACACTTGTGGCATGCCCTTTGCACCCTAAAGTGCAAATGCTAGTTAGTATACAATGTTGTAACTAGCATTTTCACCGAAAGGAATAGTGGGGGAATATGGAAGGCAAAAATACAGTGAAATATATGGACACTAAAATACAAGGCAAGGGGTGTAGGATTTAGACCAAGAATGGGGGGAATATGGATTAGACCAAGAATGGGGGGAATATGAAAGGCAATAATAAAGTGAAATATATGGACATTGAAATACAAGGCAAGGGGTGTAGGATTTAGACAAAGAAGAGGACTAGGATTCAGAGGAGATTGTGTGGGATTTAGAATTGATCAACCATTGTTTAATGTGTGTGTATGTGTGTGGTAACTACTATTTTTTTTGGCTTGATTTAGAGGGGATTTGAACCTTAAATTTCATGGTTTATATAATAGTTCATAAGAGGAAAATTGTCAATCAACTTGTCTCCTTAAATTGACAAGCAATATTTTCTATAATCCTCAATTCATTTCATGATATGATTTCATTATAAACATTTATATTTTTTATTCAAAAAATCTATATAGAGTAGCATAGTCTCCACTATCATAGTCTATGAAGCGGGGGAAGGGAACACCAAAGAGGAAGAGGTTAAATTTTTATTATTGTTATTTTTTTATTATATGTAAATATATCGAATCCAAAATTAATGTGTTGAAGGGAAACTTAATAAGTGTCACTCAAGATGGAAATTATGCTCGAAAAAATTGCCTAAAACATTATAACCTACATTGGAAAATGATAAATTAATAGTGGTTAATAGACAACTTGAGTACTATAGTCAACTCCAATTGAAAATGAAGCTCCAACTTCCTAGAATCTAGAAAAGCATTCTTCTCTAGCTCCCACTGGATGGACGCTCCAACACCCGAGATTCTTCAGTAGTCACTGAATGGATGCCCCAACACCCAATGAGCTACAACTCACCCTACCACCACCCTACCACCCTATAGAAGAATAAAAGAAGAATGGACTCTCGTACCAGGGAAAATGGTCCACTTTACAATGATATAGAATGATGTATAAGAAGAAGATATACTAGACCATAACCTCAACTTTGACACAACCACCTAATGATGATCCTAGACCTCCCAACACTGCCTCTTCAACCCTTGGAAGATAGACACTAGTACAATTTGTACAATAATGTATTTATAATGACTAAGTACAATGATTGTATGCAGTGCTGCCCACTTGAAGACTTCATATGATGAACTTCTTACTGCTGTTATGCACCTTGGTTGCTGCTCTTGTCATGCTACCCTCTGCTACACCTTGTTTTGTTTTTCTGCCATAGAAATTCCGGTCCTTTGCAATCCTTGACAACACATGATCTAGATTTTTCTTGCCTTCTAGGAGCTCGATATTGAATCTAGTGTATCTCTATTATTTCAGATCCTCAATATCTGATTTTCGGTCTTGTAGTGGTCCTCTGAGTCTTCTTTCCAATGCCACAAGTCTGACCCAATTTGGATTCTTCAAGAGAGAGTTATACCCAATTTCTCACACTGCCCTAATTATGGACAATTTCAGCAGAGCGCACTTGTACGGAATGCCACATGTCTCTTTTTCTTCATTTGCCTCTGAAATTGATAGAGCGAAAACTAAAGACTGTGCACTATCTAACGCTTTTCACGGAATTCCAATCAGATACTCAGAGAGAGAGTTATGATTATTTTACCAAGGTCACTTCTTTGAGATGAATTTCACGAGCCTGCAAAAACCCTTACTTCCACAGATCATATCTCCAAAAATATTGTGCCACTTGATCTGAAATTTTTACTGCAGCTTCCTTAGGATTTCATCTTTTCCTCATAAAAATTTTAGCTTCTGAGCCTTCGTAGAAAACAAGTTAGAGTGAAAATTCGACGATGACCTGTTTCATATGGCCAAATCCCATGCATAAGGAGGAAATGAAGATCACAATTTATATGAATGCTTAAGTTGAGAGGGGATTCAACAAGTGAACGTTCCTAGGGTACATGCGACATTATACAACTTTATGACCAAATTTTCCACATGAATAACAGTAGCCATAAAAAATATGTTGGTACCTGGATGGAAATTTTCATCGAGGAATTGTCTTCCAAGGTTGTTCTTGTGAATCTTGTCCAATGAAGTTTACATGCATGTCAAATCTCATAGGTTCATTGCATTTTGTTGTAGAAGGTCCTGCTTCTTCTTCTTTGTAACCGATGCCAGTTTTTTCGTTGTAAGATCGTTGATTGTTGATGAGTTCTTCCAATGCCCTTAAGCTGTTGGCATAGTTTTGGATAGTTTTTCCTTTCTTCACTTCCTCACGCAGCGATACTACTTTGGCTTCTAATTCTTCCCTCTCTTGGTTGATTTCTTCCAACTTCTTTTGAAGTGACTTTTCAATGCATTTGTGTTCTTCAACTTCAATTTTGAGACCTTGAACTTGTTCTTCAAGAGTTTTGGAATGGATCTTCTCTGCCTTGAGATCTTTTATAAGCTTGATTGCTTCCTCATAAAATTCATCTATGGTCCATCCTTCTTCTTCGTTGTTTGATACCTCTTTCTTATTGTGCTTGGGTTTATTGTGCTTGGACATAAACAATACTCTCTCATTGGCTTCTTCTTCACTATCATTGTATTCATCAGATGATGAGCTATCTTCTTTAGAGAGAAAGTTCCTTTTGGATCCTTGCTTGTTGAATTTCTTAAAGCCTTTCTTTCTTTTTGAGTTGCCATTACTTTTGTTTGGACATTTTGTTGCAAAATGCCCAACCTCATTACAGCTGAAACATATCAATGGAAGTTTACCTTTGAATTGTCCCTTACCAATTTGTAGTTTTCTCGTGAAGTAAGCATATTCTTCATCTGAAAGACCTTCTTCATCATCTCCCTTTTCTTCACACTTGCAGGTGCATGTCTTTTCAATTGAAGGTTGTTTATCCTTATTGGTTTTATTAGATGCAACGAACGCAGTTTCTAGATGCGAAGTACCCTCTTCTTCATCAAGTCTCATTTCATATGCTATGAGAACTCCATGTAATTCCTCTTTGCTGAGTTTGTCCAGATTTGCACTGTATTTTAAGACCGATACCTTTGGGTTGAATCTCCCTGGTAACGTTCTAAGAATCTTCCGTATAATAGTATTCTCGTCAACTGGCTCTCCCAATCCTTCCAGAGTATTGGTTATTTCATCAACATATTGGAAGTATGCAGCAATGTTACAATCTTCTTTCATTCTGAGTTGCTCAAATTTTTCTCTATAGATTTGAAGCTTTGCTTCTTTGACATTTGAGTCACTTGCATATATATTCTCAAGCTTGTCCCATACATTTTTGGCAGTTTTACAACCCAACACCTTATGATAAGTAGATTCAATAAGTCCACTAATAATAATATTCTTTGCTTTTGCATCATTTACCAAATTCTTCTTACCTTGTTCATCCACAGTTGACGTAAATCCATTTTGAACAGTGTCCCATACTTAGTAACCTTGCGCCAAGAGATAGACCTCCATTCTTCCTTTCCAGAGTGCATAATTATTTTCATTGAATAGAGGTACACCATTCTTGGTATGCTCCATGACCTCCTTCCAGCTGTTAAACTGCTATTGAAGGAACCAAGCTCTAATACCAATTGTTGGAAATACTGAGAGGGGGGGTGAATCAATATTTCTTTCAATTAGAGCATTAGTTAATCTTCAATTATTATCAGTGTTTGTACAATGATAGCAGAAAACAAGAGGAACACAAATGCACACAGTTTTAAGGTGGAAACCCACTCTGGGACAAAAACCACCTAATGCTTTTCTAATAATTCTTTTCAACTCCAATTGAAAATAAAGCTCCAACTTCCTAGAATCTAGAAAAGCATTCTTCTCTAGCTCCCACTGGATGGATGCTCCAACGCTCGAGATTCTTCAGTAGTCACTGAACGGATGCCCCAACACCCAATGAGCTACAACTCACCCTACCACCACCCTACCACCCTATAGAAGAATAAAATTAGAATGGACTCCCGTACCAAGGAAAATGGTCCACTTTACAATGATATAGAATGATGTATAAGAAGAAGATATACTAGACCATAACCTCAACTTTGACACAACCACCTAATGATGATTCTAGACCTCCCAACACTGCCTCTTCAACCCTTGGCAGATAGACACTAGTACAATTTGTACAATAATGTATTTGCAATGACTAAGTACAATGATACATTTACAATGATTGTATGCAGTGCTACCCACTTGAAGACTTCATATGATGAACTTCTTGCTGCTGTTATTCACCTTGGTTGCTGCTCTTGTCATGCTACCCTCTGATACACCTTGTTTTTCTTTTCTTCCATAGAAATTCTGGTCCTTTGCAATCCTTGACAACACATGATCTAGCTTTTTCTTTCCTTCTAGGAGCTCGATATTGAATCTAGTGTATCTCTGTTATTTCAGAACCTCAATATCTGATTTTCAATCCTATAGTATTCCTCTGAGTCTTCTTTCCAATGCCATAGGTCTGACCCAATTTGGATTCTTCAAGAGAGAGTTATACCCAATTTCTCATACTGCCCTAATTATGGATTGTTTCAGCAGAGCGCACTTGTACGGCGTGCCACGTGTCACTTTTTCTTTATTTGACTCTAAAATTGATAGAGAAAAACCTACATACTATGCACTATCTACCGATTTTTACGGAATTCAAATCCGATACTAAGAGAGAGAGTTATGACGATTTTACCAAGATCACTTCTTTGAGATGAATTTCAGGAGCCTGCAAAAACCCTTACTTCCACAGATCATATCTCCAACAATATTGCACCACTTGATCTGAAATTTTTACTACAGCTTCCTAAAGATCTCAAATTCGCCTCATAAAAATTTCAGCTTCTGAGCCTTCGTAGAAAACAAGTTAGAGCGAAAATTCCACGATGACATGTTTCAGATGGCCAAATCCCATGCATAAAGAGGAAATGAAGATCACAATTTATATGAACACTTAAGTTGAGAGGGGCTTCAACAAGTGAACGTGGGAGGGAACTTAGGAGCTTAAAAAATATTAATTATGACTTTTCAATGACCCATGCCCCAACCCCATGGGGTTTTATCCCACTAACTGGGGGTACAAACTTAAAACATGAATAACTCTCAAACGGTGAAGAATTACATGGCGTGCCATATATCAACAGAAACATCTCGACAAGTAGAAACCATAAAAAGCATTATTGACCCAGAATATATTAATTTGGTAGGTCAAAATTCCCATGCAATATTGGGTTAGCCCCTGGTGCTGCTTGGGTTGACATCAATGACCACCGCTGATCAACACCATCTACTAATTCTTCTTCCCTGGAGGCAATGCAGAAGGGGGTATTGGATCAAGCCTAAGAAAACAAGACTGTAAATATGACTGAGGGGCTAAATCAGACATGCAAGCCAAAAGAAAAATTCAAACCCGTTTTGTAAATCCCGACAGAAAATATTGGTGCTACGGTTGAACACATGAAGGAATACACTCTGATAGGGAAATTTGCAAGGCCATGGCCTACGGAAAGGGTTCCAATAAATTGAATAAGAAGAAACTGGCGCCTAAAGGGAGATCTAGAGCTCAAGCTTGGGCCAAAAGGATTCTTCACCGTCATATTCAATCACATAAATGATAGAGACACAATATTTCAAGGTGGTCCTTACTTCATGAGTGCTGCAGGTCTTTTCTTGAAACCTTGGGTGACTAGGTTTAACCCGGAAAAAGAATATTTATCTACTCTACCAATGTGGATTCGCTTATATTCCTTGTCACAGGAGTATTGGGATCCAGAGATTCCAGCTAAGACTGGAAACACATTAGGAGATGACATAATTTTTTCAGAAACCACGAAGGCGGGTCAATATACTTCATATGCACGTCTTTGTGTCTACATGGATCTCACTAAGCCTCTATTGGTAAGCATCTTACTGAGTTGTGAGGACATTACCTGGGAATAGGCCATTGATTATGAACAAATACCTTTCCTATGCAGAAAATTCCATGAACATGACTATTTATCCAAAGATTATCTGGTCATTCTAGAACAATAGAGGAAACAACCAATTCTACACTCAGATCAAGAGGCGACCTTAGCAGGGTTTACTCTGATTAATAATAGGAAAATAATAGTATGCAAAAGATGAGTAAATAACAAAGATAAGGAACAACAAGAGCATAACCATTTTTGGCATTCTCTAGAATCTCCAAGAGGATAACCCTCAAGCCCCAACAGAATAGGAGAAGCAGTCAAAGCACGAGGCAGCCAAGGGGAAAACAACATGAGAAAGGAAAAACAAATATATAACAACACCACATTGTTGAGTATGACATCTCATTGAAAGATGCATAAGCCCCAACCCCAATAGAGGAAGAGGAAATCATGGATCTAGATCTGCATGAGTAAACTTTCAACATATAGCAGAGGATTGGGAATCCAAGGACCCAAACTCACTCCCGGAGGATCAAGTGAAACTAGTAGCAAGGCCATACATGAAAACATCAAGACCTCCTATTAAATTGATTCAGCAATCAAGGTAATAATTCCTCCCTTAACACAATGAGTTAAACGCAAGGAATAAAATGAAATGCTCATTAGGATCAAGTAGTTTTTTTAAAATGTTTCAGTAAAAAAGGCAGAAAATCAAATGGGAAACATCTTCAAGTTCTGGGGGAATTTCTTGTTAATATAGGGAGGGTAGCTCCTATTGATATTCATTTTCACCCCACCCACAAATTATGAAGATAATTTCTTGCATCATTCGGGGCCTCAATGGAAAAATCAAAAGAAGGCTTCTCATAAATAAACTCCAACAAGAAAAGCTATATATCATGCTACTGTAGGAAACTAAATGTAACTTAGAAACACTGAAGAAGATAGTGCCCACTTTTTGGAAAAATTGTGAACTCTTAATTCATTGTGTAGTATGGGCATCGAGGGGGTTGGCCATCTTCTGGAATCCTTCCACGGTGGTTTTGAAGGACTCAATTTCTTTCCACCTGAATCCTTACTGCTCTCTTTAAGCTTGTGGGCTTCTCCCAAGCAGTATATGTTTCAAATATATATGGTCCCCATGGGCCTCAAGATAAGAGGCAGTTGTTGGCCAACTTGTAATATTTGGCCCGAATAATAGGAGAAGAAAAGTGGATCCTGGGAGGTGACTTCAACATGATTAGGTCTTTGGCTGAAAAAATGGGCAGTGTTAGAAGACTAGATGAAGAAGCTACTCAGTTCAAATTCCTTCATAGAGGATCACAAGTTGGTGGATATCCCAACCCAAAATGGCTCCCACACCTGTAATAATCGAAGGGGAGGGGAAAACCAAGTGGCCTGCAGATTGGATCGCTTCTTGGTTTCAAAATCCCTATATTTGGAAAACGTTGGTGTTGAAGCGATTATTTTTACCAGCTACAGCTCTGACCACTAGCCTATAAGACTCTTGCTAAAATGGTCCAGCACTCCCACCAAAAAACCTTTCAGGTTTTAATCATTTTGGCTTCGGCATTTATAATTCACTTCAAACATGGAAAAAAGGTGGTTGGAATCGTCAGCCATGCAGGGAGGACTAATGTTCCACTTTCAACAAAGGCTGAAATTCATCAAGAAAAAATTGAAAGCTTGTAACATTACGGACTTTGGGAACATTTTAATAAGCAAAAAGGAATATGGAAAAAAACATGGAATGGGTGCAACAAAGAATGATAACAGAGGGAAGAACAGAGGAACTTAAAAATAAGGAAAAGTAATTAACACAGCAACATGGGGAAATGCTACAGCAGGAGGAAATTCTGTATAAGAAAAATAAAAGAGTAAAATGGCTGCAAGAAGGTGAAAAAATTACAAAATTCTTCCATAGATCTATGAAAAAATATAGGCAAAAAAATAAGATCCATTTCATTCAAGATTAGTCTGAGCAAATATTGGAAGAGAAGGATGAAATCTCAGCAGCGATTCATAATCACTTCCAAACTCTGCTTATGGAATTGGTCAATGATAGAAGGGCAACAATTAATCAAATACTTTAGCACATACCCAACTTGGTTTCTGAAGAGCATAATGCACTACTATCTCGCGAAGTGTCCTTCGGGTAAGTAGAAGGCATTGTTATGAGCATGCCAAAAAACAACGCACTAGGCCCGGATGGTCTAACAATTTAATTTTATCAGGCCTACTAGCACTTTTTGGGATATGATCTATGGCAAGTGGTGGAAAACTCACGATGTAATTATTCTCTCCTTTAAGAATTCGATGTCACCTCCATCACTCTTATTCCTAAATCTCAGAAAGCAACCTCTCCATCATATTATATATTGATATCTCTATGCAATGTAATTTATAAAATCATTTCCAAAACTATTGCAAATAGGTTGAATTTGGTCCTTTCTACCATCATATCCCCTGAGCAGACTAGATATGTGGAGGGGCTTCGGATCTTAGACAGCTTATTCTTGTCCAAGAGCATCTTCATACTCTAAAGGAAATGAAAAAACCAGGTATGTTGATTAAACTTGACATGTCGAAAGCCTTCGAAAAAATCAGCTGGCAATTTATCTATCATATTCTCTCTGCTTTTGGATTTAATGAGCTTTGGATCCATTGGGTCATGTCTCTTATAACCAAGGTCTTACTTTTTGTTCTTATAAATTGGGCTCCCTCCCTCACTTTCTCTCTCACTAGAGGGATTCGGCAAGGGGATCCTATCTCTCTTTACATCTTCCTTTTAGTTGCATAAGGGTTGGGTCGGTCACGTAATCATGCCTTAGCCTCTGGTAATATTTGTGGTCTCCCTCTAGGTTTGGAAGCGACACGATCTTCCCATCAAGAATTTGTGGATGACACAATGCTAATGGGAATACCCTCACTTAAAGAAGCGCAATAATTCAAAAAGTTTTTGGAGCTCTTCTCTTTTTCCTCTGGCACCTCTATCAATAGAACTAAATCCCAAATATTATTTTTCAATAACCCAATGATAGTGCAGGCCCATATTTCCTGTCGTATGGCCTTCAAAATAAGCGCCCTACGCTACCTATTTGGGGGCTCCCTTAACTTCCAATCCCCTAAGACAGTCAATCTGGGAAAGCCTTATATTGAAATTTTAATCGAATCTCTCATCCTAGACCTTCAGGGCTCTCAATTTGGCATGAATTTTGACTCTACTGAAGTTGGTTTTGCAATCCATGCCCACTTAATTTCTCTTGGCTTTGGCTGCTCCAAAGGTTGTTCTCAACAGACTCTAAAGCATACAACGACCATCCCTATGGGGAGGACCAAGCAAGAAAAAAAATGGGCCTTAGTGGCCTAGGATAAGGTTTGTTTTCCAAAGCACTATAGAGGCGTGGGCCTAAGAGATCTACAAATTATGATTCAAGCACTCTCTGCCAAAGTTTGGTGGAGATAGATAAAAGGCCATGTTTCTCAATGTGGGAAGTATTGGTCTAAAAATTATTCTCCTGGAATCATGACTGAACAATTAATTAGATTCTCCAATTTATTTCCAATCTCGCACATTTGGAACTCAGCATGCCAAAAACAGAACTTTGGTGCAGGATCCTAGCTTTTGGGAAGTGCGTAATGAGAATTATACTCTTTTTTTAGAGGAATCCTGGAACCAATGGCCAAAAATATCTTCCATTGTCCAGCTAAAGTCCCTTAAAGATAATCTCACCAGCAGGGGAGCTCTTGCGCTCTGTGATTTTTGGAATGAGAAGAACCCTCCCTCAGGTTAGCGAAAATGGAGAGATTTCACACCCTTTATACCTCCAAAACTCACAGAGGATTACAAGTTGATGTCAGAGCATTTAACCAATCGCATCATTGAGTTGCATGAAGGAAATCATGTGCTCATATGGGGCTATAGACCATCAGGTAACTTCAGCATTAAGGAAGCAATTCAATTTCTAATTATAAATCAACTCCCAGAGGCCAACGCTTAGTGGAAGCACTTATGGAAAATAAAACATTGGCAAAATATTTCGTTGTTCCTCTGGTTGTTAATCAAATAGAAAAAACTCACTTGGGATAGGTTGTGTTAGGGTACTATAATAATAGGATTCATAATTTTTGAATTGACTATGATTATTCTTGTAAATATGTACATACCTTGCTTTCTGCAAGTTGTTTTCCCATATTTGAAAATAATAAAAAATGAAAAGAGGGTAAAAGTCCAAAAAGAAAGATCAAAGGACTTAGAAAATAAAAAATAAAAATGAACTCCAAAAGAGAAAAAGAGATAAAATAAGACATGAAAGTGAGCAAGTCAAAATTCCACTACTATTTACTTTTACTGCAAGAATAATGATTATGTGCAGATTGTCAATAAATGCCATAATCCATGATCAGTTAAATAGTTTAATCTTAACTTTTCGTGCTTTAAATTTCATGTTTTAGATAGAGAATAAAGATATTTCAAACAGTTTAAACTTGACAAATCAGTAGATAGTTAGAGAATAAATGAGGAGCTCAACAGTTTAATCTGAGCCCTCGGATGAAAGAAGGTTAGACTTAGATATTTTTATATGCTTTGAAAGAAAAATGGATTTAGGGTTGCAAGCTTAAATGCACCCACGAAAATGAAGTAAAAAATGTTAGAATAATGATGGGTAGGTATAAAGCAGTTGCGCAAGGCATGTAATAAAGCATGATCGGGCAAATTACTGATTTCCCATCCCCCACAATGATCCAGAATTCTAAACCTTCAGTTAAATAGGCTCAGAGAATTTCTCTGACTTCTGTTGGGACCAGACCCAAGGCTTGATAACTGATTGGTTAAAAATATTGGATTCCCTACATAAAAACCCATTTCATCTGCATACTCACCCTTTTCCAAAACTATGATCCCTTTTCCTAAGTAAAACCCCTTTTTTGCTTAGTGAAAGTAAAAATCCCTACTTAATTAATTCCATTTCATTCAAAAAACACTAAAAAAACCTACAAAATACATTTTATCCTAAATTCATGTGTAAAAATAAAAAATGGGACAAATTATGCTAAATGACCTATTTACACTTTACTTAGTTTAACTTCTATGTATTTAAATTCATTTCATTACATTTCCATTTCATATTAACTTCTAACCTAAAGTATTAAATCCTTTATAAAATTTCCCTTCCTGTGTATATTAATTTCTTTATATATTAAATACCCCAAAAAACTCACTTATTTTAAGTTAAACTTATGTTTATTTATCCCACATGTTAAAATAAATCCCCGCTCTTTCCCATAGGTTTAAACATATCTTATATTATAATCTCGCCCCCTATGGTTTTAAAACACTTGTTAAAAGGTTTTATATGCCATATAATAACATACTCGCATCATTGGTTAAAACATTCGTTAAATGTTTATTTAACCATATAACATTACCCCCTGCCCAATCAAATAATATAAGGTTTTTCACGTTATAAATATATATTTATTAACATTTAAACCTATCTCGTTGCATATCAAACCCGGGAACCCACATATTACCGCCGCGCAACTCCACAGCAAATCAAAATTGTTCGCATCAAAGACCTTTGATCTGACGATCACCATGGCATGTCGCATTTTTAATTGTGTGAAAATAACCCATATCCAACCATGCGAAATGGGTTGTTTTGTGCCCTTCTCTCTCCTCCACGCAGCCAAGCCCTATTGGATCGCATCTGATTCAATCAAAATCATTTACCACCTATAATTTGTGGGATAACCACTTGTGGTTTTCGCCTTTGAAACTTAAAACCACCATTTAATCCGGCGTGACCGCCATTTATTGTAGACTATTTTAGACCTAAAATGCCTAATAAACTTCTAAATGCACCATTAAGCCATATTCCTGTGCTATTTGACTATATTATTCCACCATACTGAGAAGAACGAAACCTAAACACAGCTTTCAAAGCCCAGAACCTGAAAACGCTCGCATTTGCTGTGAAGACTGCTAAAAAGTCCCGGATTACTTCCAGAAATTACCAAAAACCTATTCAAATGCCCAAGAACCTGTTTTAAAAGACCTATACCTGCGCAAACAGGTATTTTCCTATAAAAAACGAGCTTGATGTCATTCTGAAAAGAATTTGTTGAAAGAATTGAATCTAGTAAGAGCTTATTTACTCCAAGAAAGCTTCTACTTGCCCGAAAAGAGTTAAAACCCTGTCAAAATCTGATTAAAAGAACCTTGTTTTAATACTGCATTCAATTTTAAAGGAGAACATCGAGTTTATTCTAGTTTTTGCAGAATTGTAAAACTCCTAAATTTCCCAGAAATCCTCTGCAGGTAACCCCAAACTTTTATGCCCGATTTCAATCAATTTGAGCCCAATATTCACTGAAAAAAATGTAAGAAACCCCTGTTTCTTATTTCATAAACCAAGGAGAGTCTGTAGTACAGTTTGAAAGCCAAAATTGAAGGTTAAAATCCAAGGAAAGAACAAGTTGTACCCATTTTCATCCAATAACCTCTGTCAAAATCAAGAAACACTTATGTGAACCATTTAATCTTATAGAAGAATCCAGATAGCCTAAAAAACAGAGTTTCAGTAATCCAGAATGCCTAAAAATGCCAAAATCCACTCTAGCTATGTCCTCCAAGACTGCCATCATTGTAAATCCTCTACAAACCCATGTTGTAGACATTGAACACACCCCCTTAGCAGATGTGGACTACAAAATAGTAGATCCAATAGTAGAATTAAATCTTTTAGACCTCCACAGCTGGAGCTTTGAAAAATACTTAGATCAGGTTGAAGAAGTCCAAATTTGGGAATCAAACCTACCCAAATATGTGGTTCCAGACACTCATCCATGCCCAGAGGTTATTAGGTTATGTCATAACTATCATGTACCTAAACAAAGAGCAATAGTAAATGAAAACAAAGAAGTATTGTTTACAATTACTGCTGAGTCCATAAACCAGATGTTACAACTCAAACCTGATCCTAAATTAGTTCCTTTGTCAATAGAAGCACTTACAAAGTTTTACATTGGCCTTGATTTTCCCAAAATATTTCAGATTTTTCAAGTATTCATGCCCTTACATATTGAAATTCCACAAATCGACCCTCCTTATTCCACTTTAAAATTTCCAGAAGGGTTTAGACATGTCATTTCCATGTTTTCATTCATCCTAGGATACTTTACAGATGAGCATACAGATGAATCAATCCTAGGTTTCCTATATACTTTTGCACCAGGACAACCTCCTTCTGTCATTTTCAATTATGCTGAATATATTACTGATAATATCCATGATCATCTTGTTAAATTTCCAACTGAAGGAGTGTTTAGATAAACACCCTTCCTCTTCCATATGTTCTTGTATTTTCAAGCAGACAAGTTTCCTATAACCCTCCAGAAGCTTGATATAGAAGAAAATCCACTTTCAGTCATCATTTGGACGTCTTTGATCAGAAAAGAGTCCACAGAGTTTACTTATGCAGAGTTTTCAGATTTCTTTGTTCATCCATTGATAAACATGTTGAAAAATACTGAACAGCCAAGAATCAGTGATGAAATGAAGAAGTTTCTACAACTATCAGAGCAGACTAGAACTGGAGATTGGTATTTATATGAAAAACACACAGAAATTAGAGTTTTTGGGTCTAATATTCTACCCTACAAACTACCTAAATATGTACCAATGAGGATTTTACCCTTTGAATATATTAGGAAAATCTAAAATTCTGATTTTATCAACTTCCTAACAGCTAAGAAGAAAACACAATTTAAGTTGAAGAATCAGGTGGGACCCTTTATTTGTAATCACAGAGCTGCAGAGACAGAAGAAACCAAACAGTTACTTGAGTACAGATTTGAAGAAAGCTTCTCATGGAACTATGATCCACAAGGAATATTAAGCAAAATGAGGGTTAGGTGCAAACTAACACCTTACATTCATGAGGAAAAACCAAAGATTGAAAAATTTGTCAATCAGACTGAGTGGCTAGAAAACACTTTGATAGATGCAGTTAAACAGGGTGATACTAGTCACGCCTTACAAACTGCAAATCCAGGAGAAAAATTTACCAAAAGAGTCAGAGAAGAAGGTACTTACATTTCTGAGACAACCAATGAGACTAGGTTTAAATTAAGATACAATAAAAAGCCTAAGATCAATCCAGTTGATAAAGAGAAAGTGACTATTGAGGTAGAAGACACAGATGTCCCAGTGACAAATACAGATACTGCTACAATCATTACAAATGAGCCAGTCATAGAGAATTTGAATGAAGTAAATCCTGATAATTCAAATACACAGGTCATAGAAAAACAGCAGAGTATGGAGGCATCATCCTCACAGACAGCAGAAGAAAAAGATCTTGATATCATGGAAAAATATAAGCAGATTAAATCAAAGAATGAAGAAATAAAAAATGAGATTTATTCTCAATATTTGAAACAAATACCAAGTGTCCAGAACAGACTTGTATCAGCTTTTGACTATTCAAATAAAAATTTGATTATATCAGTACTCCAACCAACAGTTAAGACTCCAAAGACAGTTGCAGACTACAAGAAAGTTGATCTAGAAGTGCCCATAGAAAATATTCATGCGCTAGATCAAATTGAGTTCCATAGGCAAAGTCCAGAGATGTTATATTCTACCATTACAACCAAGGCTATGAGTGTCCAAAAACTTCAGAATACAATCATAAACATGAGAGATTAAATGAAAGTGGACAAAGCTTCCTCTTATGCTAAAGATCTTAGGATTAAGTATTTAGAAGATTTGGTCATTAAAGTTGGATATGATCCTGCAAATGTTAAAGTGGCAGAAGGATTAGTGAAGAAAAAGAATGCTGACATTGCAGCATTAAGGAAACAGCTCAAACTTCCACCAATTGAACATCCTCAAGCCAAAGAAATAATTCAAGAGGAAAGCCAAAAGGATGACATGATGAACTTGATTTTTCAGTTGACAGGACAGATAAAAGAGATGGAAATACAAATGGACAAACTTGTCCATGAAAGAGAAAGTACAAAGGCTCAAGAAGCTCCAACTATAATTCCCATGGTTACTACAGTTGTGCCTTAAACTCTAGCAGAAGAGTTGGCACCAAAAGTACCACTGGCTACTGCAGTGCCAGTGACATCATCCACAACTTCAGCTACAGAGTCATCTACTACAGCAGCTCAACATTCAGATGAGGCTAATAAATTAGTTAAATCCAGGGAGGAAATGACACTGAAAACCAATGAGATCAGCAGATTGAAAAAAGTAATTGAAAATCTTGAAGACACAAAGAAACTAGCCCAAATCAATGCCAAAACTCAAGAACAAAGGGAAAACAGGTTAAATGTTGAACTAAAGAATCTACAAAAGGATTTAACCTTGAAGGAGACAATGTCTTATGTGAAGAATCAGTTATGGAACAAAATCATTGAAGCCATCAATGATGTGTGGCCATCAATCTAGGTAATATATGAGCAAAAATATTTATTGAACACAACACAAATAGAGATTCAAAAAACAAAAGATGAGCTAAGTGACATACCTGAGTAAGACATAGAATTGATCAAGTTTCTTAACAGCAAGAACAAACAGGAGTTAGAAGAAATTGAGATCACTTATAGGACAGAGACAATCCTTGAAATAAGGAAAGTCATTTCAAAAAATAATCTCATGAAACAACTTGAAGAAAAGTGTACCAACATGAACATAGCCATAACCAAGTTTATGGTCAAATTTGAAATTTTGAGGCAAAGAGGTTTGCCTAACATTTTGGTTTTAAATGATAAACACATGCCATAGGAATATTACAATAAGAAAATCAGAGATTATGCAAAGGAGAAAGTGAACAAAATAGAAGGACAAGGTATTCCTATAGGGAAGGTCTTACACATAAGTTTTGAAGATTTGTTTTATCTACAACATGAGATAAAACACTTATTTGTCATAAAACCAACATTTTCCAGATACACTGAGGCATATGAGAATTTTAGGAAGCCAAAGAAGATAAAAATTCCTAATGATGAGTCTTCGTGTTGTGTAACCAGCTCCAAAAATAGAAGAAAAGAGATATCAACGCCTTAGAAATAAGCCACTTCGAGGGGGCAACCTCCAATACATTACATAAATGAACAATTCTTGGTTGCTACAATTTACAAAACCTCGTTTCTATATATAGGAGTCCATGTGGCCATAATGTAATCCTAGTGGGCCACAATGTAATCCTAGCCGACCTAACAATAATAATTTAAGGGCACAATAATAAAAAAATTGGGGTTACAAGGGTACAATAATAACAATAAGGGGGTTACACTAACAACAATAAGGGACTATACTAGTAATATAGGGACCTAACATGCCCCTCTCCTTCAAAAAAGTGTTGTCCTCAACGCTTGAGTAGCTACGGGTGCTTCTGTATAAAATTCTCATCCTCCCATGTAGAATCTTCAGTGGGTAAGTTCTTCCACTTGATGAGATACTCTGAAATTGATCGATTCCGTAGCTGTCGAGTTCTTGTTTCTGTGACCACTTTAGGTTCCAATATGATTTTTCCTTCCACATCAAGTTCTGGAAATATTGTTTGAACTAGAAGATTTTCAACTATAACCTTCTTTAAGCATGAAACATGGAAAACTGGATGCACTCGCGAAGAATCAGGAAGCTCCAATTTGTATGCCATAGTACCAATATTTTGCAACACCTTGTAAGGACCATAAAACTTTGGCGATAATTTATTATCCTTCTTAGCTTGCTTGAGGGACATTTTCTTGTATGGTTGTAGCCGTAAAAATACCCAATCTCCTACATCAAAACTTTTCTCGCTGCGATGTTGATCTGCCTGTTGTTTCATTCGATTTTGTGCCAAATTCAGGTTATCCTTTAACAGTTGGAGAACTTCTTTCTGATGCTCGATGTGATCTTCCACTGATTGAACCTTCGAATTTTCCCTTAAAGATGATGTGATGGATGGTGGATGATATCCATAAAGTGCCATAAATGGGGTCATTTTTGCTGCAGTATGGAAGGAAGTGTTATACCACCATTCAGCGAGAGGTAACCACTTGACCCATTGTGTTTGTTTATCGGATACAAAACAACGAAGATATCCTTGCAAACATTTATTTACTATCTCAGTTTGACCATCAGATTGAGGATGATAAGATGAGCTATGAGCTAATTGAGTACCCAAACAAGAAAATAACTCCGTCCAAAAATTTCCAGTAAAAATGGGATCTTTGTCGCTCACAATAACCCTTGGGTTTCCATGTATCTTTTGAATTGTGTCCATAAATGTAGTAACAATTGTACTTGCTTTAAATGGATGAGATAATGCACAAAAGTGTGCATGCTTGGTAAGTCTATCAACTACCACCATGATGACACTCTTTCCTTCGGACTTAGGTAAACCTGTGATAAAATCCATTGAAATCTCCTCCCAACGTTGACTTGGAATGGATAAAGGTTGTAGAAGTCCTGGGGTCTTAATTGTTTCCACTTTATTCTGCTGGCAGACCAAACATTCCGCCACAAACTTTCGAATATCAGATTTAAGGCCATCCCAAAAAAATTCTTTCTTCACCCTGTGGTAAGTTTTTAAAAATCTGAGTGTCCTCCTAAAGGAGAAGTGTGCAATTCCAGAAGAATCTTTTGTTTTAGTTGGGAATTCTTACAAAGATATAAGCGATCTTTGTACCATAAGGAATCATTTTCCAACTAAATGTATCAGATGTACTAGGATCTTGCTGCAACTTTTGAATGAGTGTCCATACATCTTTGTCCTTCTTCCATTCATCTCTTGCTTCGGTTATCCAATGTGGTTGGATAATAGAAATGGCACAAAGCAATGCTTCCACCTCTTCATTCTTTCTTGAGAGTGCATCTGCAACAACATTAAGCTTTCCTTTTTTGTAGATTATTTCAAAGTCATAACCCAACATCTTTGTGACCCATTTTTGCTGCTCTTTCGAAGATAGTCTTTGTTCCAAAAAGTGTTTAAGACTATCATGATCAATTTTTACCTTGAAGTGTCTTCCCATTAGGTAAGTTCTCCATTTCTTTAGTGCATGCAGTATTGCTAACATTTCCTTCTCATAAATGGGTTTCTGTAAATACTTTCCTTTGATTGGACGACTTTCAAAAGCAATGGGTCTTCCTTCTTGCATTAAAACAACACCAATTCCATTTCCTAAGGCATCACATTCCACAATAAGGTTTTTGTGAAGTCTGGCGTAGCTAAGACCGGTGCTAGGCACATTGCCTCGTTAAGATGTTCAAAGGCCTTAGTTGCTTCAGGAGTCCATGAAAATGCATCTTTCTTCAATAATGTTGTTAAAGGTGCTGCTATTCTCCCATAATTTTTAACAAACTTACGATAATACCCTGTTAACCCGAGAAATCCTCGCAACTGCTTTATGGTTGTGGGGACTTTCCATTCCTTAATGGCTTTAATTTTGTTAGGGTCTACCTTAACACCCTCGTGTGATACAATATGACCCAGATATTCCACCTCTTGTACTCCAAAGAAACATTTGGATATTTTTGCATATAATTGTTTCTCCTGCAATATTTTGAGCTATTGGGAAAAATACTGAGAGGGGGGGGGGGTGAATCAGTATTTAGGGCTGACTGAAAACTTTTTACTTTTTCTTTCTCTAAAACCCATACGCTACTTTAATGAACCCAACTCGCGTATACACGCGGATATCCTTAATAAAACTTGCGTATTACCAGAGATCTCATTATGCAGATAATTCTTTACTTAGATCATTGCATCATTCATTCATTAGATGTTTAGTAAGCAATAAACATGTGCAGTAAGAACAGAATAAATCATCACACATAAGCAACACACATGAACATCAGGATTTAAGGTGGAAACCCAATTTGGGAGAAAACCACCATTGTCGTCGTCTCGGTCTTCAATATTTATTATAATGAAAACTTCTTACAATCATGTACTAGCGCAGACTCATACCAGCATGCAGGCACCCACCTGCAGAAGGCTACAACCTTCTCTCGTTTACCAGCCTCTCCTGGAAGGGAGCTACAACCCCCTATTCTCGTTTACCAGCCTCTCCTGGAAGGGAGCTACTACCCCCTGCTCTCGTTTACCAGCTACCACTGAAAGGGAGCTACAACCCCCTCACTGAAGGCTTCGACCCTCAGCTCTACTGCGGACCGCGTTTCATCAATTTTCATACTGGATCCAATAGCCTCCACACTACATACCTTGCAGGCCACCAGATTTATTCATTTTCTTCAGTACACTCAACAGTTCTTCATGATTTCGTCAGTCGATCAAACCAGAGATTCCTCATTGTCAGATCATTATATCCGTGGGTGCATCGTAGATTCAGATTTGTCAATTAAGAACAGAGTTCATCCATGCAGATATTCCTTAGAGAAATTTATTCATCCACCACCCTTACGCATGCACACCTTGTACAATAATCGACTTCTCCTTATATAGTTTTTGCCTTTAGTAAAACCATGAGTAAAAACCATTCAACCGCTAATGGTATTCCTTTGACAGTATTTCCTTTAGTTTACCCCACGTGCCTCTTTGATTTCTTTTTAATTTATTTATCAATTTGAAGAAATTGACAAATAAATATATTTATAACTTTGAACTGAACTTTAGGATTAAAGTTACAACCCTTCACACTTTTAAAGAAATATCCAACGCTTTCAAACAATTAACCTTATGATAAACCTTTGACCCTGAGCCCACATATATAGTCAATAGCCAATCAAATACGTGCATGGTACCATAAGTAAACTTCGCGCAAGTCCAGCGTCCGATCACCGTTAGATAGCAAGCTTCCAGATCAACGACATATATGCATATCGCTCGACCTCCGATGCCGAATGTTAACGTGCGATGGCCCACCGTACTTTGGTTAATCTTCGTGCATCTTCCTCATACAACCACTGTCCGGTGGCTTCCCTCCAGATCAACGACGCACAACAATATCGCTGGGCATCCTGGGTTGAACTATAACGCGCAATGGCGCGCTGTACTTATGTTATCCTTCGCGCACCTTCCGAACACAACCACCATCTGATGGCATCTTCCCAGATCAACGGTATATATCAATATCGCTGGGCATCCTGGGTCGAACGATAACGCGCGATGGCGCGCAGTGACAAGCGGTTTTATGGAGTCGTACAGGGACGCGTGTCGCCCGTTCTAAGGAATTGGAGCCAACCTCTTGAATACCGCTCAACCCACAAAAGCGGTGCGATATGGGCAATCCGTCCTCACAAATCTGCTCGTGGTTTTGGAACAGTGACCAACCCACGGTTAAGTCTAGTTACACTATTCCCTTTGGTCCCTTAACTCAGGTTCACAACTCGGTCCACCAAAAGTTTGATGCCAAATACTCTGTTTTAGTTCTTCCGCGTTATAACTGACTTACTCTCGCTCCTTGTTCCTTTCTCCATGAACAACAGTCAGCTCCTTACTAACAGCGTAGACCCTTCCATGTGAAGCTTAAAACCATGATTTTGTTCAATCAATAACATTCCACTGTCTACCAGTTTGGATACACTATCGACCGTATTAACCATTCCTCAAACAACATACAGAGCACCATTAATCCCCTAAAAGGGTTTCTCGCGGATTGCATATATATGTTCACACCTAAATGGGACTCAAATATCCTTCCTATTGAATTCAATTTGCTTCTTGACTGATACTACTCTCTGTAGATGCACTCTTTCTCTATTCTTCTCTGCTACATGTCTTGTCTCTGTTCCTAGTTACTGTTTCAGATGCCAATTCCTTTGCCACTTCCTTTGCCATCAATGACAACATTTCCAATAATCTCCCCCTTTGGCATTGATGGAAATACTCTTCCTCTGTTTGTCTTATAGAGGCCCTTCTGTGCCTTTCCTCCCCCTTTGACATCAATGGCAAAGGGTTGCTCATTTCCTAGTTTGCTTTCTGCATTTCTTCTCTCTGATTTGTGTTTAGATCTTCTTCTTCTGAATTTGTACCCTGCTACTCCAAACTAGTGTAAAAGAGATGTTGAGAGAACACTTTTGGGGATTTTTGAACTTGTCTATACACATTACGTCGATACCATTCCGAAGCATAGACTCTTTGCACTTGTATAGAGAGTAGGTGATGACAGCCATATATAATCAGACTTGTATAATAAGAGATGCATTATTGGATCAAGACTTAAAGATTGTGAATGCTCCAAGTGACATATCAGGCTTGCTTCAACTATACTTCAGTCTATATCTGATATAGTGCGCCAATATATTTCTTGATGCATTCTTGCCATAGTCCTTTGATCCTGAGGATCTGTGCCATACTGTTGTTCCTCCATGATAACACTTGATATTCTGTTTGATAGGCATGATGCTTGTACCAAGTACCAAATGATATTAACTTGATAAAATATGCAGAGATTTCACTTTAGTTTGCACATTTACCCATAATTTAAGACTTCCTTCATAAATTCTTATATTGAGCTTTCCACTGTTCACCTCAACAGTCATTAATATCCTCAATATGATCTTTTCATCATTAACTATTTTCTTATTATGTCATTATGTTCAAAGGAATGTCACTGCATTTTATTTTTCTATGATAGATCCAGAATCATTGCTGCTTTATATTGCTTTATATACCACTTCAACTGTTCTGACATGATGATCTTCAGAAGGACATCTTCAATTTCTATACTATGAATCTTCATGGGCTGATTACTCAAAGATTTATTACTCACTTAACTGCATTCCTCCAAGTGAACCTTTTGCAGATGAGAGATGTAATGAACTAATGATAGGCACCTTTCTTACTCAACATTCTTAATGGGGTTCATTGTTAATTCTAGCAATATGATGCATTCTGTAATCATCCTTTAATGTGCTAATATATTCTTAGCTTACATGTTCATTTCTGATGTTTCCTCTATTTTCATGGTTGCTTGCTGCTTTTTCTCCTTCTATCAATCTGTCAGCTATTGAATACTTCAAATAATCTTCTTGATTTCATAGCTGTTCTTATTACATGGAGCTCTTCTCAGACTGCTTTCAATATGCTGCATCTTCATCAAAATCATCAGAGAATGAAACATAATTATGAGAACAGGAACACCACCAGAGATACCAAACAGCACCGCAGATGTGTTTTCAAATGTCATCCAATAATTGTAGCATAAGCACGTCAGTAACCAAGCCTTCAAGCTTTTTACTGCATCAACATATTCTTCCCAAGAGGAATTATCATACCAGAACAACTTCTTCAATAGACAATATGTGTCAAGTAATCATCCATGTGATCTGTTATCACCAAGATCTTCATGATTTATATTTATTTCATAATCATTATGTATCATGTGTAGGAATTATTTATAAAAGGTCTCAACCATGACAAAAATCATCAACATCAAATTCTGCATGATTTGTCCTTATCTCTGAATCATAAGACTTCCATCTCATCCATGTGTGAAAACAAAAGATACTCTTCAGCAAAGAAACAATCAGGGCTTATCCATAATCTCATTATGGGAAACCATATATCATTTGCACTCCTCCATGCCATACGTTTTTAGTATTTGCTTAAGATATTTTTCTTTTGATAGAAATATTCCATTTGTTGTTTGTTTTTCTTCTTTTGGAGCTGTAGGAGACTCATCAATAACCACATCAACACATTCAACAATCTTCCGAAGTCTTTTATTGTAACATTTATATGCTTTGCTCCTAGAGGAGTGACTAAGAAGTATTCCTTCATCTGCTCTGGGTTCAAACTTGCTAAGTTTTTCATTATTATTTTTGATAAAGCATTTGCTCCAAAAACTCTAAAATGCTTCACAGTGGGAGGATTACCATACCAAAAAGACCTCAAGAGAGAGGTCATATTTCAGAACCATCATAATTCCAACAATGCATTATTCTCAGCAAGGCTAATGCTCCCCATGAACTTATGCCACATGTACCTGACTTCTTCACATCAGATGCACTGTTAGAAATAAACACAACTATCATTCATTGCTCCCCCTGTGATGATACATTACTGATTCCTATAATTTGTATCTCACATCACTCCTGCAGTCATTATGAGAAGTAAGCTTTAGAAACGGATGACTGCAGTAGGGTCAATATTCCCTACGTTTCTGACCGGTCCTCCTTCTTTTTCCAGCTTTGCTTGAAGTTTCTTATTGTGTGCTGAAATTTATCCAATTTCTCAGATCTATTCATCTTGCATTCTTTTTCTACATGTCCATACTTGTTACAAGCATAACATCTTGTGTGACTAGAAAAGTAAGCATAGGGATCATAATGTGTTTTTCTATTCTTTCTTCTATTGCAATCAGCTGCTTTATGACCAAACTTGCTGCATGAAAAACAATATCCCTTAAAGAAACCTGAGTACCTTTATGTGTAGAATCTGTTTGTTTGTGACTGAAACAATCTGCTTCTGCAAGTGGCTGCAACATGCCCATAATTATGACATTTAAAGCATTCAACATTATTGATCAAGGGAGGGAATGATTTCTTTTGAGAGTTCATGATTGTCGGTTGACCTTCTGTTTCTTTCAACACTTCAGATTTTGTATTGATATCCTTTGAATCCTTAGCACTTCCTTGTGAACTAGATTCTCCTTTAACAGTTTCATGAAAACCAAGACCAAATTTAACAGAAGGAGACCTTTGACTACTAAGAATTTCTGTCCAGAATCTTAGTACTATCTTGAAACCTTAAGAGTTTATCTTTTTCTTCTAATTTACCTTTTAAAATGTTTACCTCAACCTCCAATCTTTGGCATTTCTTCTTCATACTTTCTTCGACCTTTCTTCCTTCTTATACTTGATCATTCAATTTTAAAATCTCTTCTTTCAACCCATTTTCTTGTTCTTCAAAAGTTTGTAAGAGTTCTTCATTCTTCTTATTTGATTTTTCCAGATTTTTTTTGAGAGAGATGATTTCTGCTTCAAGTCCTTCTTCTTCAAATGATTGTAGCAGTTCTTCATTCTTCTTATTTAATGCTTTGAGATCTGCTTTCTGAGAGATGATTTCTGCTTCAAGTCTTTCACTATGATTGGTTGCATAATCGTACAACCTTTGATACTTTTTTATCTGTCCATTCATTCTATAGATCATATGTTTGTAGATAGATTCTTTCTCCTTAGATAATCTTTGTTGATTTTCAACTTTAATCTTGATAACTTCTTATAGATCCATAATATTACTTTCATTATCTTCACCATTGCATGCACAAGAAAGTGAATCACAAGAACAACAATCAATACCTGTTTCATTTTCCTCATTTTCTGCTGCACATGCTTTCTGAGGTATCTCCTTTCTTTGAGTAGCATTCTTGTTTTGCTTCCTTCCCATTGTGACGGATCTCCTTCAAGCAATCAAGCTTCTGCAGAAGGACCCGCTCTGATACCAATTGTTGGGAAAAATACTGAGAGGGGGGGTGAATCAGTATTTAGGGCTGACTGAAAACTTTTTACTTTTTCTTTCTCTAAAACCCATACGCTACTTTAATGAACCCAACACGCGAATATCCTTAATAAAACTTGCGTATTACCAGAGATCTCATTATGCAGATAATTCTTTACTTAGATCATTGCATCATTCATTCATTAGATGTTTAGTAAGCAATAAAAATGTGCAGTAAGAACAGAATAAATCATCACACATAAGAAACACACATGAACATCAGGATTTAAGGTGGAAACCCAATTCAAGAGAAAACCACCGTTGTCGTCGTCTCGGTCTTCAATATTTATTATAATGAAAACTTCTTACAATCATGTACTGGCGCAGACTCATACCAGCACGCAGGCACCCACCTGCAGAAGGCTACAACCTTCTCTCGTTTACCAACCTCTCTTGGAAGGGAGCTACAACCCCCTGTTCTCATTTACCAGCCTCTCCTGGAAGGGAGCTACTACCCCCTGCTCTCGTTTACCAGCTACCACTGGAAGGGAGCTACAAACCCCTCACTGAAGGCTTCGACCCTCAGCTCTACTGCGGACCGGGTTTCATCAATTTTCATACTAGATCTAATAGCTTCCACACTACATACCTTGTAGGCCACCAGATTTATTCATTTTCTTCAGTACACTCTCATCAGTTCTTCATGATTTCTTTAGTCGATCAAACCATAGATTCCTCATTTTCAGATCATTATATCCATGGGTGCATCGTAGATTCAGATTTTTCAATTAAGAACAGAGTTCGTCCATGCAGATATTCCTTAGAGAAATTTATTCATCCACCACCCTTACGCATGCACACCTTTTACAATAATCGACTTCTCCTTATATAGTTTTTGCCTTTAGTAAAACCATGAGTAAAAACCATTCAACCGCTAATGGTATTCCTTTGACAGTATTTCCTTTAGTTTACCCCACGTGCCTCTTTGATTTATTTTTAATTTATTTATCAATTTGAAGAAATTGACAAATAAATATATTTACAACTTTGAACTGAACTTTAGGATTAAAGTTACAACCCTTCGCACTTTTAAAGAAATATCCAACGCTTTCAAACAATTAACCTTATGATAAACCTTTGACCCCGAGCCCACATATATAGTCAATAGCCAATCAAATACGCGCATGGTACCATAAGTAAACTTCGTGCAAGTCCAGCGTCCAATCACTGTTAGATAGCAAGCTTCCATATCAACGACATATATGCATATCGCTCGACCTCCGATGCCGAACGTTAACGTGCGAGGGCCCGCCATAATTTGGTTAATCTTCGTACATCTTCCTCATATGACCACCGTCTGATGGCTTCCCTCCAGATCAACGGCGCACAAAAATATCGCTGGGCATCCTGGGTTGAACTATAACGCGCGATGGCACGCCGTACTTGTGTTATCCTTCGCGCACCTTCTAAACACAGCCACCGTCTGATGGCATCTTCCCAGATCAACGGTATATATCAATATCTCTGGGCATCCTGGGTCGAACGATAACACGTGATGGTGCGCAGTGACAAGCGATTTTGTGGAGTCGTACAGGGACGCGTGTCGCACGTTCTATGGAATCGGAGCCAACCTCTTGAATACTGCTCAACCCGCAAAAGTGGTTCGATATGGGCAATCCATCCTAGCAAATCCGCTCGTGGTTTTGGAACAGTGACCAACCCACGGTTAAGTATGGTTACGTTATTCCTTTTGGTCCCTTAACTCAGGTTCACAACTCAGTCCACCGAAATTTTGATGCCAAATACTCTGTTTTAGTTCTTCCGCATTATAACTGACTTACTCTCGCTCCTTGTTCCTTTCTCCATGAACGACAGTCAGCTCCTTACTAACAGCGTAGACCCTTCCATGTGAAGCTTAAAACCATGATTTTGTTCAATCAATAACATTCCACTGTCTACCAGTTTGGATACACTGTCGACCGTATTAACCATTCCTCAAACAACATACAGAGCACCATTAATCCCCTCAAAGGGTTTCTCACGGATTGCATATATATGTTCACACTTGAATGGGACGCAAATATCCTTCCTATTGAATTCAATTTGCTTCTTTACTGATACTGCTCTCTGTAGATGCACTCTTTCTCTGTTCTTCTCTGCTACATGTCTTATCTCTGTTCCTAGTTACTGTTTCAGATGCCAATTCCTTTGCCACTTCCTTTGCCATCAATGACAACATTTCCAACATGAGCACCCTGTCACATGTTCAACATGATCCTTCCAAGACCTGCTGTAGATTAGTATATCATCAAAAAATACTCACACAAATTTTCTAAGGAAGGGTTTGAAAATGGAATTCATCAACCCTTGAAATGTAGAAGGTGCATTGGTAAGGCCAAAAGGCATGACCAAAAATTCATAATGACCCTCATGAGTTTGAAATGATGTTTTTGGAATATCTTCAGTCTTCATTCTAATTTGATGATATCCTGAACGAAGATCCAACTTGGTAAAATAAATTGCTCCATGTAATTCATCAATCACAGGAATGGGAAATTTATCTTTAATGGTGAGCTTATTGAGCTCCCTATAATCCGGACACATTCGCCATGATCCATCCTTCTTGTGTACCAATACTACAGGAGCAGAGAAAGAACTTTGACTAGGTTGAATTATACCCGCCTCTAACATTTCTGCAATCATGCGTTCAATTTCGCTCTTTTGGAAGTAAGGATATCTATAAGGCCGGATGTTTGGAGAAACACTTCCTGGAATCAAATGAATAGCATGATCATGATCACGAATAGGTGGGAGTCCTTTGGGAGTTTCAAACACCTTGGAATGATTGTCCAAGACTTGTTGGAGATCTGCAGAAATAGATGATTTTGATGTCGGAACTTCTAGTGAGCATAATTGTGCAATTACACCTCATTGTTCTTTATTTAGAAGCTTTGTCATGACATTAGAGCTTATTATCCTTCCCGGCTTCCCTTCAATACCCCGTAATTCGACTTCCTTTCCTTCTGAAAAAAATTTCAAGAAAAGTTCTTGAAAATTAAAAGCTACCGTCCCCAAAGATTGCAACCATTGTACTCCTAGTACAACATCAGCACCTCCCATAGGAATGGCAAGCATTGGACTAGTCAATACATATTCCCCCATGGTTAGCTTGATATTATGGCATTTTCCCGAGCAATTTATAGTTCCTCCATTTGCAACCATCACTTGACATTCTGGTGCTGGGTATAGGAAACAATTTAATTCCTTGGCTACCTTACAATGAATAAAATTGTGGGTGCTACCTGAATCAATCAACACTATTACCTTTTTCTTCTTGATTTGTCCTTGTATCTTGAGAGTTTGAGGAGTGGTAATTCCTGCCAGTGCATTACACGATATGGTCGGATTCATTTCTTCCTCTTCTAGGTTTGGTTCCTGGTGTATATCCTCTTCTTGTTCATTTTCTTCTTCCTCTTCACAATCTATGTAAAATAATTTCTTCTCAGCACACTTATGACCTTTAGTGTATTTGCTATCACAACTGTAACAAAGCCCTTTTGCTCTTTTTTCTTCCAATTTTTGTGGTGTCAACCTTGTAGGTTGTGGAAATCTAGGCGTAGCAACACTTCCTTCTTTATAGAATTGAGTGGTAGGCTTCCTTGTCGCCATAATTTTACATTCAACTTTTCTTTCCAACCTGAATGCCTTCTCCAATGAATCAGGTTCCAAAACGCGAACTTCATGTTGGATGTTATCCTTTAAAGTGCCTATGAAGAGATCAATCCTGTGTTCCTCTGGAATATCAGTTACCCTTATATTCAATTTTTGGAAGTCCTCAATGTGCTCCCCCACTAAACCATTTTGTTTGAGATTTATCAATTGGCTAAAGAAGGTGTTGCTCTTTGTATCCTCATAATGTTCTATCATTTCCTCCATAAAAATTGACCAAGTGACAATTTTTTTACGGGAGCAAAGCCATCGATACCATACAAATGTATTTTGTTTTAAATGTAAAGTTGCAATTCGTACCTTTTGTGTGTTTTGCACATTATGGAGATCAAAATATTGCTCCATCTGTGGTATGCATGTTACAGGATCCTTTCCATCAAAATTCCTCATATCCATTTTTGGAATATGGTGGTTCTTCCCGCCAACATTAGTGTTTATGAAATCACGATTAACATTTATTTTGTTCTCATCATGAGTTTCCTCTACTATCTTTTCTCCATTAGGAAACATTTCTTGTATCAACTTTTTCAAACCTTCTATGTCTGCTTTTAGATCATTCTTCATGTTTTCCATTTTCTCATCGATTTTAGCTTCCATGTCATCCATCTTAGATTCCATGCCAGCTTCCATGCCATCTATCTTAGATTCCATGCCTTTCTTCAAACCATCCATATTATTCTTCACACCATCCATCTTTGCTTCCACGCCTTTCTTCAAAACTTCCATTTCATTTTTTTCTGCTCTTTGCGAGAGCGAAATTTGGTGCACTTTCTCTTGTAATTTTGATAGATCATGTTGCAATTCTTCATCTTCATGAGTCATAGTAGAGCCTTCTGAAGGCTTAATGGGTGTTGAATTATTTTTACGGGGAATTTTTTAGAACCCAATACTGATATATATTCTACAATATGCCCTTGGAATCAATTCAAATTGATTTTTTAAACAAGACTTATGCAATTCGGAAAAAAAATACACACCTTTTTCTTGCTTTTGAGGAGCTCGATATTGAAATTGGATTATCTCTGTGATTGTGGCTCTTCAATATCTAAAATTCAGTACTGAATTAGCCCTCTGAATTCTCTTTTAAATGCCACAGGTCTGACCTAATTTGGATTCTCCAAGGCAAAGTTATGTCCAATCTCCCACAATGACCTAATTATGGACTGGTTCAGTAGAGCGAACTTGTATGACTTGCCACGTGTCACTGTTTCATCCTTCACCTCTGAAATTGATAGCCAATAAACTAAAATCCGTATACTTGCGACCAATTTTTACGGCACTCCAATCTGATGCTTAGAGAGAGAGTTATTTAACTTTTCCCACGATCACCTCTTTGAGATGAAATTCGGGAGCCTGAAAAATCACTACCTTCCACAGATCATATCTCCAAAAATATTACGAACCAAGATCTGAAATTTTGCGATGAGTTTCCTCAGGATTTCAGCTTCGCACCCTAAAAAATTCAGATTCTGAACCTTCGTAAAAAAACATTTATAGCGCAAATGCCACGATGACCTGTTTAGGAGCCTGAAAAAAGACCTAACTTCCACATATCATATCTCCGAAAATATTGCGAACCAAGATCTGATATTTTCAGACGATCTTCCTCAGGATGTCTTCTTTGTACCCTACAAATTTCAGCTTCTGAAACTTCGTAGAAAAAAAATTATAGCGAAAATGCCACGATGACCTGTTTGGAGCAGCGAAACCCTAGAATCCAAAGCTCTGATACCAAATGTTGTGTAACCAGCTCCAAAAATAGAAGAAAAGAGATATGAACGCCTTATAAATAAGCCACTTCGAGGGGGCAACCTCCAACACATTACATAAATGAACAATTCTTGGATGATACAATTTACAAAACCTCCTTTCTATATATAGGAGTCCATGGGGCCATAATGTAATCCTCGTGGGCCACAATGTAATCCTAGCCGACCTAACAATAATAATTTAAGGGCACAATAATAACAAAATGGGGGTTACAAGGGTACAATAATAACAATAAGGGGGTTACACTAATAACAATAAGGGACTATACTAGTAATATAGGGACCTAACACTTCAGAATCACTTACTAACTTATTGTAAAATTCAAATTGCAGATAAAAGGATAAAAACAGTTGGCTAATTTTTTCACAGTCACAACAGAATTTATTACAGAAGTAAGGCAGTTTTTACAGAGGTTAAAGAGTATCAGAGTTAAATAGTATTAGAGTGAAATATTATAAGATAAAGAAGATAATATTTCAAAACAGATTTGAAAATATCTGTGCCAGTAAAGAGGACACCAAGGCAGCCAGCTGCACCTAATCCACAAACAATTTTCTATTTTATTTGGATAAATAGGACAGCTTGCTGATTTGTTAAACAGTTGTCACTATTTTGTTGTAAAAGATATTTATTTTTCCTTATATAATTCCTAGAAGCATTCTAGGATATTTTGTAAACATTTTTGTATATATACTTCATCTTTTGAAGTATTATTGTGGAATAAATTGCTGAAGATTTCTATAGTCAAAATTATCTGTACTTGAAGTCTTTTGTGTTGCACGTTCGAGTAGTAGACATGATCAAATCATCTAGCATCATATTTCAGGATTCATGTGATGAGCCATTGAAGTGACGTATCTTCTACTTGTCATTTTTTATTTTCTTATGTTTACATGCATCCATTATATGTGTTCGAAATTTGAATGATAAATCAGGAGTATTATTTCAGGATTTGTTAAAAGCATTGTCTTTTCTGTTTATCATTTCTATGTTTTTTGCTGATTTCCAGAGTAGGGAACCCTTCATTTCTCCCTCTTTCGAATGAGCTTTGTCTACTCCTTCCTAATATGGATAAAATAATTCTTAGTTTCTCTTTATCCCGATTCAATCCACTTCACCAATCAGCCTTCCAAGATCTTCAAAGACCTGTCTATCTTTCCCTAAAAACATTTGAATTTTTGACCTGGATCCTAATACTGCCTGCTTGACCTTTGACTCCTTATCCCAATGGAAAAACAGATCTTTTACTATCCATCTCATTAAGTGATTATTCTCACCAAACCAAATCAAACCAAAACCAATTTGCACAATCATAACTAGCCTAGTATCTTATAATTAAAACAAAGTTAAATCTTATAGAGAGAGCCCTCTCTGAACCCTAGGAACGCTAGATCCTAGAGTTTAAAATTTGGTCTGTGGTTACCTCTAATGTTCTTAGACTTTAACCTGAAATCTCACAACTTTAGAATTATTAGAGTGATAACATACTGGCGACCATACAAGGGACTTAACCAATCCTTAGTCTTAAAATAAGTCGTAAAGGAAATCATTTTTATTATCCTTTTACCTTAAGACTGTTTTTATAATTTGTGAGTATAAAAAACTGTAATTCTGGCTTCTAGAAAAATTTAATATACCAGGTCTAACCCGGATCCTAAACCTGATGTTATAGTAGACAATCCAGACCGAATTGGGAAAAAGAATAAATAGGTAGAAGATGTAGATGCTAAAGTTTCTTTAATTAGAGCCAATTCATTGCCCAAAGAGATAATAAGCTTACAAGACATAGAGTTTGATCTGAAGTTTTAACATTCTTTATTCAGAAGAAAATTTGAAAGTAATTTAAGTACTGCTATTATAGACCCTGTTTTCATTTCATTTCTTGAAACAAAGTAGGAAAATATTGTAGTAGATTCTGAATTAAAGAAAGTTAAAAATTCGGATAAACTTGAAGAAATAAATGCTACTATTCTCATAGAAATAGATGAAGCCATTGAATTACCTAAATTATTAGCATATACATCTTAGTCTTCTATCCCTCATTTAGATACCACTACCTCATCTATAATTTCCACTACTATCCAATCTACAGATCCATTTATCCCTAGACTACCCTTACAACCTAGAATACTATTTCCATCACCCCTTCATCCACTAGTTTACCTTCTACAAATACATCATTATCATTTCCTAGTAGTTCCTTATACATTCCAGTTTCATTTCCTAGCACCTCAACTTCATCTCTTAGTTCATCCACTACTTTTTCTAGTTCACCATCTTATATTCCAGTTTCATCAGCTTCCTCTTTAACTGCATCAGCTAGCATTTCCAATTCTACCCCAAGCACTTCTAATCTACCTCCTAGTCAAGCTAAGATTCAAGCTATGGCTGCTAGGTATGCTCCCCTAGTTCTCTCAGCACAATTACATGATATGCCTCAGGATTACCAAAGTAAGATACCCCAATTTGATGCTACTACTCATTACACTACCCAGCAGCATATAAATAAAATGACAGATTACTTTGAACTCCATGAGATAGATGATTCAGATGTGCAAATGAGGTTATTTGCTCAAACATTAACAGGGGAAGTTAAGAAATGGTTTAAAGGTCTTAACGCTGGTAGTATAGCTGATTTAGCAATTTTTCATAGATTATTTTTAAATAAATGGGAAAAGAAGAAAAATCCACTCCAACTATTGTTTGAATTTGATGTAATGAAAAGAGCCCCTAATAAATCAATCCAAGACTACTGCACTAGATATAACAGTGTTTACAATTCAATTCCTGCAAATCTCAAACCCACTCCTGATTATGTCCTACTCAAATTTCCTGATGGATTTGACATAGACATGGCTTATCAGCTGAAGGAGAGAAATGCAGAAACCTTAGAAAGAATGCAAACATATGTTGTTGGTGTAGAATTAAACATTTTAGCTAAAAAGGCTAGATTAAGGAATGAGAGGAGAGTAACTATGAAAGAAGAAACCTCTAATTCAGACACAAAAATAGATCAACTAGCTAAGAATTTAGAGATAACGATGGATATATTAGACAACATAGAAAGAATACCACAATGGGATAACCAAAAAAAAATTAGGAATCCTAACTTCAGAAAAAATACAAATTCAGGAAAATCCAAAGAATCAACTCCTGATCAAACAATAAGACCTCCATTGCAAGAGAACTATGTTGAAAGTTCTCAATGGAATGATGAAGATGAGGATACTATAAATCTAATGGGAATAGATGATAATAGCACTATCTTTCTCACACAGGAAGATCAAGAATTATTTGAACTCCAACAACTCCAATTAGATTCAAATGAATCATTCGATTATAAACAAGGTTATGATTTTTCCATTAACAAAGTACACAGTGAATATAACCTTAGAAGTAAGAAAAACACAGAGTCTTCTACTAAGAAAAATGCTCAAACACAGAATAAGAAAATAGTAGAAGCTCCCACAACAAAAGTTTTGCAAATTCTCCCTAGGGAAAATAAGGAAAACCCTAATTCTTCCCAAAAAGTTTCCAGCCCTAAAATTTCACCCAGCCCTAAGATTGTTGATATAACAGATGAATTTGCTCAAGCTAAAAAAGATTCACAAAAATCTTCTACTACAAAAGTACCTAGTTCTACTAAAACAACAAACTTAGATCCTAAAACATCCACTGCTGATCCAAAATCATGGTTTTCAAATTCCTGTGGTTATTGTTCACTGAAGAGCTTGCCGGATTATCCACAGTATCACGAAACATTTGTCGAAGTTTCGAATCCCAACGGGGATCCATCTTCAGGACAATGGAATGAAGAAATTTAAGAAGGGTCAAAATACATTAATAGTGAAGAAGGTAGGAAAGGTAAGACAAGGGCCGACCAAAGAAGTTTTTTTAATAATTCTATTTTTATATTTTTTAAATTCTTAATTTTAATTTTTAATTTTATCCATAGATTTATTTCTTAATTTTGATTTCTAATTTTAATAATAATATTAAGTTTTATTATTAATAAATAAATAATAAACTTATGAAATTAATTTTATTAATAAGTTTATTATTTTCAAAGTTTTATTATTAATAAATAAATAATAAACTTGTTAAGTTTATTATTTTCAAAGTTTTGAAAATTCCTATCATTTTTAATTCATATGATGTTTATAATTTATAAAATGTTTTAAGGTTTATTTTAATTTATAATTTGTAAAGGTTATTTATTTTAATATTTTTAAGGGCTTTTTATTTTTTAAATTTTTGCTTATTATTTTAATTTAATTTTTAAAAATTTAATAAATTAAAAAAGTAACAAGTTAAATAAATATGTATCAACCTACTTATTTTAAACAATTAATTAATTTTATAAATCATGCTTTTAATTATTTAAATAAACTAATGATTTTCTAATGAGTATTAATATTTATTTATTTTTATTTTTTAAAAATAAATAACTATTAATACATTAGAAAATTATTGGTTTTAATCAGAAATGTTATTGTTAATTATACTAACAAGTATTTAAAGTTTATTAATTTTTAATGATTAGTTAACTTTTATTTTTACTGATTAGTTAATTTCTAATCTAACAATATTAATCTAGTAAAATTAATAAAGTTGGGAAGCAAATAAGTATTTTCTACTAATAATTATTAATAAATTAATTAATTTTTATTATATAAAACAAAAATTAATTAACGTGAATAATTATTAAAAGAAAGTTCCTTATTTGTTAAATCATTACTTAAAGAAAGGGGACAAACCTGAGATTATTTTACATGAAAACTCATACCTGGGAGGAATGTGCTTTCGAGGAACAGATTTGTCGAAGAAGAGGATGCCAGCTGTCGCTAATTTCATATCCCCCATCCCTATTAAGGTTTTCAGGATGTTTTTTTAATCTCAAGGGCCTCTCTTACTTTTCTTCTGTAATAGTGATCTTCTCTTGCAATGATCTTTGCATCTTCAAGACGCACTTGGTGCTTAGTTTTTGAAGACTGTTCCGCAAGGGCAGAAGTGCGAAGTCGTTCATGCTTGATATCAGCTCCGTGCTCTTTGAGTCTCTTCTGGAGTGAACATCCGGTTTCACCGATATAACTTTTCCCACATGAATAATCAATTTTGTACACTCCTTTAAGTTGTTCTGGACTTATAGCATCTTTAACTGATCGCATTCTTTGTCTAATAGTCCCTGTTTCTGAAAATTGTGTGAAAATATCATTCTTAGAGCCTTGGCGATTTTATCAGTGACACCTTTAGTGTATGGTAGAAAAACCCTCCCTCCTTTTTCTTGGGGTTCAAGCCGTTTCTAGGGTAAGATTGCACCCTCAGCTCTTTTTAGAGCCTTCATGATATCTCTTTCTTTATAACCCAAAGCCTTAAAAACAGACGATAAGTGGTCGATTTCTTCGTTAAGGTGTTCAACATCAGATATCCTCAAGGCCCTAACAGCAAGGGTATTAAGGACACCGAACTTCTAAGCTGGATGATGGTAGGAATCGACATGGAGATAACTATCAGTGTGGGTTTTCTTTCTAAATACACGGTGCCCAAGGGTTCCATCATAATTTCTAATGACGAGAATGTCCAGAAAAGGAATGCACCTATTTGCTTCAGTTTCCATGGTAAATTTGATATCTGAGGAAATGGAGTTCAAGTGATGAAAAAACCTGTCCATATTATTAGAGGCAATTCAGGAAAAGAAAACCTGGACAAGTTTTTTCATCACTTGAACTCCATTTCCTGAGATATCAAATTTACCATGGAAACTGAAGAAAATAGGTGCATTCCTTTTCTGGACATTCTTTTCATTAGAAATGATGATGGAACCCTTGGGCACTATGTATTCAGAAAGAAAACCCACACTGATAGTTATCTCCATGCTGATTCCTACCATCATCCAGCTCAGAAGTTCGGTGTCCTTAATACCCTTGCTGTTAGGGCCTTGAGGATATCTGATGCTGAACACCTTAACGAAGAAATCAACCACTTATCATCTGTTTTTTAGGGTTTGGGTTATAAAGAAAGAGATATCAGGAAGGCTCTAAAAAGAGCTGAGGGCACAATCTTACCCTAGAAATGGCTTGAACCCCAAGAAAAAGGAGGGAGGTTTTTTCTACCATACATTAAAGGTGTCACTGATAAAATCGCCAAGGCTCTAAGAAAGAATGATATTTAAGCAGTTCGTCAACGAAGGTAGACAAAGTGCGTCGATTAAAATATATAAATCGAAGAACAACGCAAAATTACCAAAATTGATTACGGCCGTCGCAGAAAAATTTATATCAACAACGATCGAAGAGACATCAAAACGCAGGCGATATCAAGCATGAGCGACTTAAACGCCATACCCTTCGCGAAACGTCTTAACTAAGCACCAGAAATCGTCTAAAATGCAAAGATCATTGCAAGAGAAGATCATTATTACAAAAGAAAAGTAAGAGAGGCCATGGAGATCAAAAAACATCCTGAAAACCTCAATAGGGATGGAGGATATGAAATTAGCGATAGCTGGCGACCTCTTCTTCGACAAATCTTCCCAGGTATGAGTTTGTAGGTATAATAATTTCAGGGTTTGTCTCCTTTCGTTAAGTAATGGTTTAACAAAAAAGGGAACTTTCTTTTAATAATTATTAATGTTAATTAATTTTTATTTTATATAATAAGAATTAATTAATTTATAAATAATTATTAAGTAGAAAATACTTATTTGCTTCCCTTCCCTCCTTATATTTTTCTAGATTAATATTTATTAGATAGAGAGCCTTAATGGAAATAAAAATAAAAGTTATGTGAATCATTAAAAATTAATAAACTTTAAATACTTGTTAAATATAATTAAAGAAATAACATTTACACGATTAAGTTTCAATAATTTTCCAATGTATTAAATAGTTATTTATTTAAAAAAAACAAAAATAAATAAATAGTAATACTCATTAGAAAATCATTAGTTTATTTAAATAATTAAAAGCATGATTTATAAAATTAATTAATTTTTTAAAATAAGTAGGTTGATACATATTTATTTAACTGGTTACTTTTTTAATTTATTAAAAAAAATTAAATTAAATTAAAATAATAAGCAAAAATTTAAAAAATAAAAATCCCTTAAAAATATTAAAATAAATAACCTTAAAAAATTGTAAATTAAAATAAACCTTAAAACATTTTATAAATTATAAACATCATATGAATTAAAAATGATAGGAATTTTCAAAACTTTGAAAATAATAAACTTATTAATAAAATAAATTTAATAAGTTTATTATTTATTTATTAATAATAAAACTTAATATTATTATTAAAATTAGAAATCAAAATTAAGAAATAAATCTATGGATAAAATTAAGAATTTAAAAAATATAAAAATAGAATTAATAAAAAACTTCTTTGGTCGGCCCTTGTCTTACCTTTCCTACCTTCTTCACTATTAATGTATTTTGACCCTTCTTAAATTTATTCATTCCATTGTCCTGAAGATGGATCCCCGTTGGGATTCGAAACATCGACAAATGTTTCGTGATACTGTGGATAATCCGGCAAGCTCTTCAGATCCAAAATCAGCAGATCCAAAAGCTGCTACTGCAAAAACAGCTTCTGAAAAATCAAAATCTGAAAAAACAACTACTGCTTCACAAACCATTCCTGAAAATAAAATTAAGAGCAGTAAAACACAAGAAACTCAAACAGAAAATGAAAAGATAACTGTAGAGAAACAAGATAAACCCACTCAAACTACAGTTACTAAAGAAGAGTTAATTCAAATTAGTAAATCACAACCTTCATTCAATATACAAGCTGAAATTGCAAAACTGAAAATACCAATTCCTTTGACAGAATTGGTAAAACATGATTTGTATAAATCAACTATCACTGAACCATTAAACATGAATGATGGAGAAGACTCTGTTAATTTGAATGATGATCAACCAGAGTTAATTTTTGGCCTAGAAGTCAATGGAAAACATCAAGATGGTGTAGTTCCACCATTTGACATTAGTTTAACTATTCATGACCAAATTTTACACAATGCAATGTTAGATTCAGGAGCTTCACATAATTTGATGCCTAAAGCTATAATGGAAACCCTGAACTTAGACATAACAAGGCCCTACAAAGATTTATTTTCATTTGACTCAAGAAAAGTGAAATGCCTAGGTTTAATTAAAGATTTGTGTGTAACATTAGTTCAATATCCAGGTAAAAGTATACTCATGGACATTGTAGTAGCTGATATCCCACCCAAATATGGAATTTTATTATCTCACTCATGGGGAGAAAAATTACAGGGATCTCTACAATTGGACATGTCATATGCTACTATATCAGTTTTTGGTCAACCAAAGAAACTCTATAGGGAAACATTGATGAAATATATGGTGAGTAGTGCAGAAAGATCAATAGATTACCCAATTTACACTACACCAACTGACCTTGATTCCTTCATCTTATGTAACTCTGAAACTGATAATGAAATGAAAACTAAACTAAAAGAGACAAAGAAAACACAGAACAATGATAATATCTTTCATGAATCTTTATGGCATTTAGATTTTGATGGATCAATAAATAAACTAGGAGCATGGGAAGGAATTTGGATAACTAATATGGAGACTAATCATTTAGAAGGTCACGCCTTCAGACTAAATTTCAAATGCACCAACAATATGGCTGAGTATGAAGCCCTCATTTTAGGACTTCGGATTATTAGAAACTTAGGAGGCAAAAGAATAGCAATAATGGGAGATTCAGAGTTAATTGTAAAACATATTAATGGAGAGTATTCTGTTTATAATCCTAGATTAGGCTGATACAGAGAGACTGTATTAGATTTGATAGATGATTTTTTGGAATGTAATTTTTCTACAATACCAAGAAAGCAAAACTTACAAGCACACTCTTTAGCAACTTTTGCTAGTACTTGTAATTTACCTTTTCAGCCCAATCATAATTATACTACAGAAGGGATGGAGTCTCCTTGAAATAAATCAATCTATTTGAATTTTGGAGGTCTGGTGAGCTCTGATGGTTAGGGTTTTCAATTTCATGGTGGGAACCCTTAGGGTTTGCAGGGAAGCCCTATCCCGAGGTTCCGTGGTGGGCTGCTGATCGATGTGACAGGAGTATGTAAAATTTCAGGGCCCTGCAAACACCTGGATTGCCCTGGTTTGGCCACAAGGAATACGGAACGCGGCCGGAAGACCGACCAGTATTAACCGGTAGCAGGATGAAGGTAAAGGTTTTTCACCGTTCCCTTTCCATGTGACGGGGTTTGATTCTTAGGGTTACTGAACAGCTGCGGGTATCTCATTCTCGGGGTGTCGAGATAAGAATCAAGTTAAGCAGCAGTAATGGGTTTTGAGCGGGAATACGTGGAAATCGAGCCGGCGCCGGAAGACCTACTTACAGTTTGGGGCCACGAGGTCTCTGCAAAGAACTTGGGCCAGTTTTTCCCAAAGCCTTCTGCAAAAGTTTCTTGTTTTAGCAAGGAAGAAGGAGTTGGAGGGCTCTCCAATAGAGCTTCCCTGTTCGAAGAGATGCTTCAGAACACTCTGTGTGGGCATTAGAAGGTTGGAAGTGCCTCGAGTCAGGGTCGAGGAAACATTCCCAGGGTCTGTGAGGTTGGGTCTTCTCAGAATCATAAACTCTGCTCCAACATTCCTTCTTCAGGGCCAGGTATATAATTTTTTCCCTCGCTTACTTGAGATCTTGAAGATATATTGGTTAGCTATGGTTTTCTTGGTCATAAAGGGTTAAAAGCTTTTGGAGAAGCTAGCCATAGAGGGCATGATACCAGAGGGGAAAATCTTAGGGGGGAGTCTCTTGTAAATAGGAAACCCACTCTGAGTCAGCGGCTGAAGCTTACTCATGACACTGCTACTCTTGATTTGGAAGCGGCGAGGTTGGAACTGGTTCAGGCAGATGCACAGGATAGTCAGCCCTAGGTTGAAGTCCTAGGGCCTGGGCATCCAATTTCTTTTTCTAAAGTTTTATTTGAAGAAGAAGTGAGAACGCTAGTGGAAGAAGAATAGGTTTTAGGTCCGATTCAGAAATCTGGTTTGGTTGAAGGGCAAGTCTTTGAAGAGGGTTTGGTAGAAAGTTTTAATAGTTTTTCTGAAGCAAGGCGACAGGGGTTTCCTGTAGTTGAAGAAATAGATGCCCCATTTTCTCAAGATATTGGAGGGGGTGAAGGGAAGAAAGAGGTAGTGGGTGAGAAAAGAAAGAAGCAGAAGCCTATCAAAAGGAAAGAAGTTCATCCTAGATGTGTTCTCATAGTGGATATATGCATAGACGAAGTTATGGAAGCTACATAGACGATCTTGGTTGGTAGAGTTCGTGGAAGAACATATTCAGTAGACTATATTTCAGACTGGGTCCAGACAGAATGGAAGAATGCTCTTGGGCAACCAGCAGAGATCAAAGTATTGGATAGAGGTTGGTTTAGTATTAGATTTGAGCTCAAGGATCATGTATACTGGGTACTCGAAAGGAACTGGTGTTTTTGGAAGAGACTGATCTTGTTCCGCAGATGGACTCCTCTGTTCAATGCTCAAAAGGAAAAGATGGTGGAATCACCTGTCTGGGTTAAATTGCCATGACTCTCGATGTCATTGTGGACCGACTCTGCTTTCCTCTCCATTGGAAATACTCTAGGAAAATACTTGGAAGTCGACAGGTCGTTTCTACAAACAAGGGACCTGAGTGTGGCAAGGATTCTAGTAAGTCTTAATCCTAGAGAAGGTTTAGCAGATGCAATGACCCTAAATTACAGGGATCTAGAGTACCTTCAAACGCTAGATTATGAAAATCTCCCCTTCCGGTGCCACAGATGCCATAAGTATGGTCATTTGGCCAAGGAGTTCCCACTGGGCCATCGTCGTAGCAGAGGGCATAATAAGGTTGTGAGAAAGCCGGTGGATCCACCCCTTTCAGAGGCAGAAAAGGTCTTCGAGATGAATCCTTCAGAGGAAGGATTAGGGGCAGATCAAGAGAAGATGGACTCTTTGGACCAGATTCAGAAGATCGTCATGCTACCTGTCTCCGAGAAGATGCCTGCTATGTTGTCCTCTCTGGCTCCTTTAGCTTCTAAGACAGATGGGGTGATATAGATGAGTATGATTCTCTCTCCTCCCTCCTCCCTTTGTTCATCAGCTTGCTTTTCTGCTTTGTTCTCTTCTGAGCCTGGTCCCTCCAGGCAGATCCAAGTTGAGATTTTAAACCTAAGTATTAATCATTCCTCCTTTGATAGTATTGTCATGTCTATCCCTCCCTCCTCTGTGTCTCCTTCCCATGCCCCTGATGGCCACCTGGTTCTTAGCCCCCCTAGAGCGCCACCCCCTCTCCCGGTAGCTCCTCCCTATAATCTTAGACCTCTGGCTACCCGCACTAGGAAGGACTTGTGGTTGGATGCCTGGAGTCGGATCCTGTATCTATTGGACCTAGGAAGTCGAGAGGTAGAAAATCTAACCTCTCAAAGGCTCAGTTGAAAGCTAAGTTAGACATAGCTGATGGAAAACAACGGTCTTTGTCAGGGGTGCTTAGAGCAGGGCGGCTACCCTCTCATGTTCTGCGATGATTTTTCTCTCCTACAATTGTAGGGGGCTAGCTAGTCAGCCAAAAAAACTAGCCTTGAGGGAGTTGGTTAGAGTCTATAATCCGGATGTTATTATGCTTCGGGAGATGCTTGGTAAAGGAGAGGAAATAAAGGGAATTCTCTCTAAATTGTTCCCTGGGTGGTTTTTTCATACCCTTGATGCAAATGGCAGATCTGGGGGTGTGGTCTCGAGGTATAAAGTTGGGAACCTTAAAGAGCTCTCATCCTGGGGTTTTGAAAATACACTAGCTTTAGAATTGTACTCTAAGGAATTGTGTCTCCCCTTCCTCCTCCTAAATTTGTATGGGCTCTGTCAGGAGAGGGAAATTTTCTGGACCCCTTTCTTCTTGAAATCTTGTCTCAATCATTATAAACCTCATCATAGGGGGAGACCTCAATTTCTCTCTGGGCGTCTCAGAATTTTGGGGAGCCTCTGCCTGAGCTGACCCTTTGACAGATTAATTTCTAAATAAGATTGTGACATCTCATCTGGTAGATGCCTCTTTACTTAAGTCTCGACCTACCTGGAGGAACAGAAGAGTGGGAGAAGCCTGGGTGGGGAAGAATTTGGACCATTTCCTGCTGAGTGAAGATCTGGTGGAGAATCTGTCTATGTTTAGGCATTGGGTGGGGGAAGGGGGCTTGTCTGATCACCTCCCAGTCCTTTTGGAAGAAAAAGGCACCCTTAAAAAACCTGGGTCTCCGTTTAAGTTCAACTCTTCCTGGTTGACTGATGATTCCTTCATAGCTTTGTTCCATGCTACGTGGAGAAGGGATAGGTTTGAGAATAGGGAAGGACAGTGCAGGAGTCAACAGTTTATGAATAATCTTAAAAGAATGAAGATTGCAACAAAGGAGTGGGTTATCCAAAAATCCTTGAAAGAAGAGGAGGAGATGAGAAATATAAATGCTGAGCCGGATCTCTTGGAAGACCCTGAAGGAGAAGGCTATTCTACTTTAGATTCTCGAAATAGAATTAGTGAACTGGAAGCTACAAGGAGGAAAATTCTCTAGGTAAGAGAGGAAATCTGGTGCTTAAAAAGCAGAGCAATTTGGCTCCAAGCGGGGGATGAAAACACTAGGTTTTTTCAGAACTATGCAAAAGGAAGGAAAAAATTAAACACAATTTGGGAAATGCAGAAAGAAAATGGAGAAAAGGCCCAATCCCATGAAGACTTAGCCTCTCTTGGGGTTGCTCATTTTAAAGAGCTCTTCAGAGCACCGGAGGAATTTTCTATTGCAGAAGTCATTCGAGTAGCAAAATTATTTCCAAGTTTTATTGATGAGGAAGGGAACGAAAGCATTATGAACCCGATCTCAAGAGAAGAAGTGGAAGCTATTCTTAAGGCGATGTAGAAGGAAAAAATCCCAGGGCCGGACGGCTGTACAGTAGAATTTTTCCTACATTTCTTTGAATCGATTGGTGATGAGCTGATTGCAGTTATTGAAGAGTCTAGGAGTACTGGCTCTATCTATCAACCTTTCAATGCCACTTTTTTAGCACTCATTCCTAAGTCAGATCATCCTGTCTCTTTTAACGACTTTCGGCCCATTTATTTGTGTACGTGCATATACAAGATTATTGCAAAGGTTATTGCCTCTCGGTTGAAACCTTTTCTCTCTAAGAATATTTCTACAGAGCAATTCGGATTCTCGGATGGAAGGAAAATCCATGAAGCTATGGGGTTAGCTCAAGAAACCCTACATAGTCTCAAAAAGAGCCGGAAAAAAGGACCTATAGTAAAAATCAACCTCTCAAAGGCTTATGATAAGACCATTTGGATGTATTTAAGACTCTTGCTGACGCATCTTGGCTTCAATTTTTATTTTTTAAGATGGGTCATGGGGTGTACCACATCTTCATCGATTTCTATCCTTATAAATGGTGCAGCCTCTAAATTCTTCAACCCTCAAAGGGGCCTCTGTCAAGGGTGCCCTCTCTCCCCCCTTCTCTTTTTGCTGGCCGCTGAAGGTATCAGTTTAATGATTCATGAGGCTAAGAGACAAGGGGAGCTCAAAGGCATTGAAGTAGCGGTCAATATTTGGGTAACTCATCTCGTCTTCGTAGATGACATCTGCTTGTTCAGTGATGGGAGTATTGCAGACTGTCGTTGTTTAAAGAAGATCCTTGACCTTTTTTCTGAAAGCTACGGGGCTTAGTATCAATGGCTATAAATCTTCCCTGACCACTGCAAGGCTCTCAAGGGTGGAAGTGGACAGAATTAAAGACTACCTTTCCTTTGAAGTCAAATCCTTGCAGGACCCCTTTAAGTATCTGGGTTTATTTCTGAAGTTGTATAATTACTGGATTCAGGATTGGAAATGGCTTTTAGCTAAAATAGAGAACATAATGAATCATTGGAGTTACAAATGGCTGTCTAGAGCAGGGAGATTGGTTCTAATCAAATCTGTGGTGATGGCAATTCCAGTTTATTGGGCTAGCCTTATTTGGGTGCCAAAAAGCATTCTGTTGAAACAAAATCTGTAGCATATTCCTATGGGTAGGCTCTAAGTCAGAACATGTAACCCCTTGGGTTGCGTGGGAAAAAATTGTTAGGCCTAAATGTTGGGTTGGCTGGGGAATAAAGGACCTCTTCCCCTTCTCAAAGTATCTAGCTTCCAAACTAGCTTGGAGACTCATCTCTACGGAGAACCTCTGTACCTCGGTAACGAGGAGGAAATACATAGACCCGATGCCAACCCTGGTCTGGCTTAGACTGCCTCAAAAATCGTCCAGAAATTCTTCGGTGGTGTGGAAGGCTTTGGTGGCAGCTTTAAAGATTATTGAACAAGGGTTGGCCTGGAATGTAGGGGATGGGAGACAGGTCAAACTGGGTCATGACCCTTGGGTGGGCTTCACGGGTTCTTATGTGCTCTCAAGAGACCTGATTGAGCACCTTAATAACAGAGGCTTGCACTTCCTAAACCAAGTAGCTGACACTGGGAATTCTTCGATTTGGAGACAAGAATGGTTGTCTGGGAATGCTCTATTATTAGAGGAAAGATGGATTGAGGAATGGGAGAACTATAGATCGAGCCTATTGAACTCCCATATTTGAATAACTGACAAGATAGATGAGCTGCGGTGGGTGCACTCTCAGATAGGAATGTATTCCCCTAAACTGGGTTATGCTTGGTTGATGACCCAGAATGGGTGGGAGGACCCTGTCTAGTGGTCAAAAACTTTGTGGAAGCTTAAAGGGCCAGCCAAGACAAGGTTGTTCTTCTGGTGTATTCTCCAAAAGAAAGTCCCCACTTGGGACTTCCTTCAAAGAAGGAGAAAAATTGGCCTAGGGTGGTGCTCTCTGTGCAAAGTTAGTGAGGAATCAATGCAGCATGTTTTTCTCTCTTTTCCCTATAACATCAACCTTTGGAATGAAACGTCGTAGTTGACAAAGATTCCTCAGAAATGGGAGGGTCAGGTGCTAGCAGAAGCCTGGAAAAGATGGTGGCAAGAAGCCCCAAATGACAAAGTAAGATCTATGCCCCTCCTGATTGCCTGGGGTACATGGATTGCAAGGAACCAATAGATATTCAAAGATACTCCTTCCCAATCGGTAAACTGGCAGCAAAAGGAGCGGCCATCTTTGAAAACATTCCCAACTCTTTAGACTCTCAGCAAAGCAGAGCGGTTCAGATGGAAGTGGTTAGAGGAACCATACCTTGGGCATATTTTGATGGGGCATCAGATATCAACCGGAGATGTGGAGCAGGTTTGGTTATTTTCTTCCCTTTCGAAAAAATTATGAGAGCTTCGGTTGGACTAGGAACCAGGACAAACAATTTTGCACAACTTAAAGCTTTACATCTTCTTCTCTGCTGGCTTTCCTACTGTAATGAGCGTGAGGCTCAGATTTTTGGTGACTCTTTAAACATCGTAAAGTGGATCAACAGAACGCAACAATGCAGAAAATAAATTTTAATTCCTTTGCTTAATGATATTTCCAGTCTAAATTTTTTTTTACTGAGCTATCTATTTGCCATATTTACAGGGAGCGGAACACTGAAGCAGACCGCCTTTTTAAAGAAGGCATTGAACAAGCTCTGGGGGCATGTATAGTAGAGGAAGTGGAGAATGAAGTGGCCAGACCACTTGCACAACCTGGTTTTTCCTTATGATCAAGCTATTTAGATGTTTTTTTTTTGTTTCTGTATATAGCGGTTTATCTTTTGTTGGAAACTATCTGTCAAACTATAAGACTGGACCCAGGGCTGTTTTCCTTTCAGAGGAGGTTCTGGGTTTCATCCTTTTTTTGAAACTGTTCTTGTTTCTGGATATAGTCAGGAAAGTGTTTACTACCTGACACAATGCTTGAAGGAAAAAAGGTGCAATGGAACTGTTCTTCTCCAATCTCTATTTCGGTTGTCTCCTATTAAAGGAAGTCGAGAGGTTGGAAAATGACCAAAATCTACCTCTAGAGGTTTTTTGTCTGATCTGTTTTTGGTGAATACCTGTGATGTATTTACAAACAGATGAAGCTGTTTTTTCTCTACCCACAAAGCGAGAAATGGAAATGCAATGCATATGCTATGTAACTCTCTATATTAATATATGGTTCGATTTTTTTCTGTGGAAAAAAAAAAAGGTATACTGCAGAAGTAAAACATGGACCAATAATTCTAGACAACCTCAAATATTGGCAAATTTTCTCACAAGATCAAAAAATTACCATTTTATGAATAATGAAGGTAAATTTCGAATTTGTAAAATAGACATTGATTGTACCATAGATCAAGATTTAGATAGTGAAATTGATTTCAATAATGTAGATGTAAATAAAGTAAAGTTTGCTAGACCAACTAAATTTAGTCAGTCAGATATAGATAACTTAGAGAAGGTAGAAATTGATGAGATAATTGATGATGAATCTAATATATTGAATCTCAAAGATAATTTCTTACCAAAAGGTTTAACTCCTTTAGAAGATTTATTTGACTCAATTGATGTAGCTAGAAAACCTAAAATGGAGCCACTTAGATCAAATATTGAGAAATGTAATATTGGCACTGAGTTAAAACCCAAAATGATCAAACATTCCAAACCCTTGCCTCGACAAGAAAAAGAAAAATATATTGCTCTTTTCAAGGAATTTCAAGATGTTTTTTCTTGGGTTATGAGGACCTAAAATCCTATGACACCAACATTATACAACATAAAATTCCTATAAAAGAAAATCAAAAGCCTTTTAAGAAAAATTTAAGAAGGATCAATCCTGTATTGATGTCTTTGATTGAAAAAGAGGCAAAAATAATGTATGATGCACAGATAATTGCACCAATCAGATATTCTGATAGGGTTTCTAATCTAGTTCCAACCAAAAAAAAGACAAGAGAAATTAGATTATGTGTTGATTTTAGGAATCTAAACAAGGTATCCTTGAAAGATAATTATCCTTTACCAAAAATGGATCATATTTTACAAAGGCTAGTTAGCTCTTCTAGGATTTTACTTTTAGATGGATTTTAGGATACAACCAAATTTTAGTCCAACCAAAGGATCAAGCCAAAACATCTTTTACTACTCCTTGTGGAACTTTTATGTACGTAAAAATGCCTTTTGTTTTAATGAATGCAGGGGAAACCTCTCAAAGAGCTATGGATATAGCCTTTTCAAAGGAAATTCATGACTTCTTAGTGATTTACTTAGATGACATTACTGTATTTTCTAGGACCGATTATGAACATCTAGATCATCTTAAACAAGTTTTCATTAAATGCAGAAAGTTTGGCATCTCCTTAAATCCCAAGAAAACCTTATTTGGATTAGAAGAAGACAAGTTACTAGGATACATAATATCTAAGGAAGGGATTAGAATAGATCCTGCATAATAGAAGCAATTCTTAACATTAATCCCCTAAGAAACATAAAAGAGTTACAAGCCTTATTAGGTAAAATTAACTTTTTAAGAAGATTCATATCCAATTTAGCTGAAATAATTAAAGAACTCAATAACATGCTAAAAAAGGATTCAGTTCTTAAATGGACTATTGAGGCCAAACAATCATTTGAATCCATCAAACAAGCCTTAACCAAAACCTTAGTCCTTATAAGTCCTAACTTTACAAAATATTTCATCATTTTTTCATTTGCTTCGGAGCACACCATTGTTGCAATCTTACTGCAGAAAAATGACCAAGGCTATGAACAGCCCATAGCTTTCTTTAGAAAAACACTTAGAGATGCCACTTTGAAGTACAATATCATGGAGAAACAAGCCCTGGCTTTGGTAAAGGCTATTAAAGGCTTCAAATTTTACATTCTCTATTCTCACATCATTGACTATGTCCCAAATGCTGTAGTAAAAGACATTCTTACTCAGGATGGTCCTGATGGAAGAAGAGGCAAGTGGATTGCCACAATTTTGGAATATAACATAGAGATAAAACCCACTAAACTTATAAAAGGTCAAGGTTTAGCCAAACTCATGACTTAATCAAATTTCCATGCCCTAGACATAAATCTTATTGCCCAAGTAGATGATCAGGAAGAGATGACGACTCCATTGATCAATGAAGCCTTTTTAGACTCACCATGGTATGAAGATATCATATTTGTACTACTAAAATTACAAGATCCTCCTAGATTATCTAGAACAAAAGATAGATTTTTAAAGCTTAAGGCAGTGAGATTTTGTATATTAGACAATGTACTTTTTTAGAAGGATCATAGTGGGATTTTATTAAATTGTTTGCTAAAAGAAGAAGCTGACAAAATATTAGAATAATTTCATGTAGGTGACTGTGGAGGACATCTCTACTGGAAGACTACTACAGAAAAAATCCTAAGAGCTGGTTTTTACTGGCCTACTTTGTTTGCAGATGTGAAAAGGCATGTGACCTCCTATCACAAATGTCAAATATTTGAGGGTAAGAGAAAGTTGTTACCCCTGTCCTTAAAACCCATCTCAACTGAAATTCCATTTCAACAATGGGGTCTTGACTTCATTGGTGAAATTCACCCTCCATCATCAGCCCAACACAAGTGGATTCTGACAGCCATTAATTATTTTACTAAGTGGATTAAAGCTATACCCTTCAAGCAAGCCACAGATACTGTCATTATCTCCTTTTTAGAAAGCAACATACTTTCAAGATTTGGATGTCCCCAAAAGATAATTACTGATAATGTTGTTGCATTCAAATCCAAAATGATGATTGAATTTTTCCATAAATACCACATTACCCTAGGCCATTCTACTGCCTACTACCCTCAAGGTAATGGCCTTCTTGAATCTTCAAATAAGAGCCTTGTAAACATCATCAAAAAGTTACTAGAAGATAACAAAAAGACTTGGAATAAGAAGTTCGTCAATGCCTTATGGGCAAATAGACTTACCACCAAAAAATCTATTGGTACATCCCCTTACCAACTTGTCTATGGAATGGATGTTTTTTTTTCCATCTTCCTTAGGAGTACCAGTAATGAAGATTATCCAAGAGTTACAAGTTGAAACAAATGACATTCAAAGAAGGATTAATCAAACTATTCACTTGCAGCAAACAAGAGAAGAAGTTTATATTAAGTTTCAAGTTATCCAGGATAAGATAAAGAAAATTTTTGACAAAAAAAGTAAAGAAGATGATTTCTACATTGGAGACAAAGTGTTCAAATGGGATTCAGAAGGGAAGAAAAAGGAAAACATGGAAAATTCGATTTTCTATGGAAATGACCATATGTTATTTATGGTTACAGAGGTAATAATGCTTTCTTTCTGAAAGAATTGGATGGGTCAGATATGCTAGATGGACCAGTAAATGGCAGAATGTTGAAGCACTACTACTTCCCAAAGATAACAAATAGTTAGTTTCATTTAATTTTGACCATTGTACATAAACATTGAAGATTTTAGTTTGGATTGAATGTTTTCCTAACAAATTTGAAGCCTGGAGAGAAGAACCTAAGCTTTGAAAGGAAAAATATCATAAGTATGAATAATTGCAGAGATCATAAGACACTTACAGGGTTATCACAATCAAAATTCAAAGGCTACTAGTCTTAAGGTTCTTGACATTTCACCAGGAAATGACATGCCCATGTGGAGCCACTGTTAAGGTCCTATAATAATAGGATTCATAATTTTTGAATTGACTATGATTAGTCTTGTAAATATGTACATACCTTGCTTTCTGCAAGTTGTTTTCCCATATTTGAAAATAATAAAAAATGAAAAGAGGGTAAAAGTCCTAAAAGAAAGATCAAAGGACTTAGAAAAGAAAAGATAAAAAATGAACCCCAAAAGAGAAAAAGAGAAAATAATAAATGAAAGTGAGCAAGCCAAAATTCCACTACTATTTAATTTTACTGCAAGAATAATGATTATGTGCAGATTGTCAATAAATGTCATAATCCATGATCAATTAAATAGTTTAATCTTAACTTTTCATGCTTTAAATTTCATGTTTTAGATAGAGAATAAAGATATTTCAAATAGTTTAAACTTGACAAATCAGTAGATAGTTAGAGAATAAATGAGGAGCTCAACAGTTTAATCTGAGACCTCGGATGAAATAAGGTTATACTTAGATAGTTTTATATGCTTTGAAAGAAAAATGGATCTAGGGTTGCAAGCTTAAATTCACCCATGAAATTGAAGTAAAAAATGTTAGAATAATGATGGGTAGGTAGAAAGCAGTTGTGCAAGGCATGTAATAAAGCATCATCGCGCAAATTACTGATTTCCCATCCCCCACAATGATACAGAATTCTAAACCTTCAGTTAAAAAGGCTCAGATAATTTCTCTTACTTCTGTTGGGACCGGACCCAAGGCTTGATAACTGATTGGTTAAAAGTATTGGATTCCCTACATAAAAACCCATTTCATCAGCATATTCACCCTTTTCCAAAACTATGATCCCTTTTCCTAAGTAAAACGCCTTTTTTGCTTAGTGAAAGTAAAATCCCTACTTAATTAATTCCATTTCATTCAAAAAACCTACAAAATACATTTTATCCTAAGTTCATGTGTAAAAGTAAAAAATGGGACAAATTATGCTAAATGACCTATTTACACTTTACTTAGTTTAAATTCTATGTATTTTAAATTCATTTCATTACATTTCCATTTCATATTAACTTCTAACCTAAAGTATTAAATCTTTTATAAAATTTCCCTTCCTGTATATATTAATTTCTTTATATATTAAATACCCCAAAACACTCACTTATTTTACGTTAAACCTATGTTTATTTATCCCACATGTTAAAATAAATCCCCGCTCTTTCCCATAGGTTTAAACATATCTTATATTATAATCCCACCCCCTATGGTTTTAAAACACCTGTTAAAAGGTTTTATATGCCCTGTAATAACATACCCGCGCCATTGGTTAAAACATTCGTTAAATGTTTATTTAACCATATAACATTACCCCCCACCCAATCAAATAATATAAGGTTTTTCACGTTATAAATATATATTTATTAACGTTTAAACCTATCCCGCCGCATATCAAACCCCGGACCCCACATATTACCACCGCACAACTCCACAGCAAATCGCAATGATTCACATCAAAGACCTTTGATCCGACGATCACCATAGCATGTCGCATGTTTAATTGCGCGAAAATAACCCATATCCAACCACGCAAAATGGGTTGTTTTGTGCCCTTATCTCTCCTCCACGCGACCAAGCCCTATTGGATCGCATCTGATTCAATCAAAACCATCTACCACCTATAATCTACATGATAACTACTTGTGGTTTTCCCCTTTGAAAACTTAAAACCACCATTTAATCCGACGTGACCGCCATTTATTGCAGACTATTTGAGACCTAAAACACCTAATAAACTTCTAAATGCGCCATTAAGCCATATTCATGCTCTATTTGACTGTATTATTCCTCCATACTGAGAAGAACAAAACCTGAACACAATTTTCACAGCCCAGAACCTGAAATCACTCGCATTTGCTATCAAGACTGCTGAAAAGTCCTGGATTGCTTCCAGAAATTACTAGAAACCTGTTCAAATGCCCAAGAACCTGTTTTAAAAGACCTATACCTGCGCGAACAAGTATTTTCCTATAAAAAACGAGCCTGTTGTCATTTTGAAAAGAATTTTTTGAAGGAATTGAATCCAGTAAGAGCTTATTTACTCCAAGAAAGCTTCTGCTTGCCCGAAAAGAGCTAAAACCCTGTCAGAATCTGATTAAAAAAACCCTGTTTTAATACTGCATTCAGTTTTAAAGGAGAACATTGAGTTTATTCTAGTTTTTGCAGACTTATAAAACTCCTAAATTGCCCATAAATCCTCTGCAGGTAACCCCAAACTTATGCGCCTGATTTCAATCAACTTGAGCCCAATAGTCACTGAAAAAAGTGTAAGAAACCCCTGTTTCTTATTTAATAAACCAGTGAGAGTTTGTAGTACAGTTTGAAAGCCAAAATTGAAGGTTAAAATCCAAGGAAAGAACAAGTTGTACCCATTTTCATCTAAGAACCTCTGTTCAAAATCAAGAAACACTTATGTGAACCATTTAATCTTACCGAAGAATCCAGAAAGCCTAAAAAACAAAGTTTCAGTAATCCAGAAAGCCTAAAGATGCCAAAATCGACTCCAGCTATGTCCTCCAAGACTTCCATCATTGTAAATCCTCTACAACCTTCTGTTGTAGACATTGAACACACCCCCTTAGCAGATGTGGACTACAAAATAGTAGATCCAATAGTAGAATTCAATCTGTTAGACCTCCACAGCTGGAGCTTTGAAAAATCCTTAGATCAAGTTGAAGAAGTCCAAATTTGGGAATCAACCCTACCCAAATATGTGGTTCTAGTCACTCATCCATGCCCAGAGGTTATTAGGCTATGTCAGAACTATTATGTACCTCAACATAGAGCAATAGTAAATGCAAAAAAAGAAGTACTGTTTACAATTACTGCTGAGTCCATAAACTAGATGTTACAACTCAAACCTGATCCTAAAGCAGTTCCTTTTTCAATAGAAGCACTTACAAAGTTGTACATTGGCCTTGATTTTCCCAAAAGATTTCAGATTTTTCAAGTGTTCATGCCCTTACATGTTGAAATTCCACAAATCAACCCTCCTTATTCCACTTCAAAATTTCCAGAAGGGTCTAGGCATGTCATTTCCATGTTGTCATTCATCCTAGGATACTTTACAGATGAGCATACAGATGAATCAATCTTAGGTTTCCTATCTACTTTTGCACCAGAATAGCCTCCTTTTGTCATTTTCAATTATGCTGAATATATTGCTGATAATATCCATGATCAACTTGTTAAGTTGCCAACTGAATGAGTGTTTAGATATACATCCTTTCTCTTCCATATGTTCTTGTATTTCCAAGCAGACAAGTTTCATATAACCCTCTAGAAGCTTGATATAGAAGAAAATCCACTTTCAGTCATCTTTTGGACGTCTTTGATCAGAAAAGAGTCCACAGAGTTTACTTGTGCAGAGTTTTCAAATTTCTTTGTTCATCCATTGATAAACATGTTGACAAATATTGAACAGCCAAGAATCAGTGATGAAATGAATAAGGTTCTACAACTATTAGAGCAGACTAGAACTGGAGATTGGTATTTATATGAAAAACACACAGAAAACAGAGTTTTTGGGTCTATTCTTTTACCCTACAAACTACCTAAATATTTACCAATGACGATTTTTTCCTTGAAATATATTAGGCAAATCTTAAATTCTACTTCTATCAACTTCCTAGCAGCTAAGAATAAAACACAATTTAAGTTGAAGAATCAGAAGGGACCCTTTATTTGTAATCACAGAGATGCAGAGATAGAAGCATCCAAACAGTTACTTGAGTACAGATTTGAAGAAAGCTTCTCATGGAACTATGATCCACAAGGAATATTAAGCAAAATGAGGGTTAAGTGCAAACTAACACCTTACATTCATGAGGAAAAACCAGAGATTGAAAAAATTATCAATCAGACTAAGTGGCTAGAAAACACTTTTATAGATGCAGTTAAACAGGGTGATACTAGTCACACCTTACAAACTGCAAATCAAGGACAAAAAGTTACCAAAAGAGTCAGAGAAGAAGGTACTTACATTGCTAAAACAACCACTGAGAGTAGGTTTAAATTAATATACAATAAAAATCCTAAGATCAATCCAGTTGATAAAGAGAAAGTTACTATTGAGGTAGAAGACACAGATGTCCCAGTGACAAATACAGATGCTTTTACAGTCATTACAAATGAGCCAGTCACAGAGAATTTGAATGAAGGAAATCCTGATAATTCAAATACACAGGTCATAGAAAAACAGTAGATTATGGAGGCATCATCCTCATAGACAGCAGAATAAAAAGATCTTGATATCATGGAAAAATATAAGCAGATTAAATCAAAGAATGAAGAAATCAAAAATAAGATTTATTCTCAATATTTGAAACAAACACCAGGTGTCCAGAACAAACTTTTATCATCTTTTGACTATTCAAATAAAAATTTGATTATGTCATTACTCTAGCCAACAGTTAAGACTCCAAAGACAGTTTCGGACTACAGTAAAGTTGATCTAGAAGTGCCCACAAAAAATATTCATGCACTAGATCAAATTGAGTTCCATAGGCAAAGTTCAGAGATGTTATATTCTACCATTACAACCAAGGCTATGAGTGTCCAAAAATTTCATAATACAATCATAAACATGAGAGATCAAATTAAAGTGAAAAAAACTTCCTCTTATGCTAAAGATCTTAGGATTAAGTCTTTAGAAGAGTTGGTCATTCAAGTTGGATATGATGTTGCAAATGTTAAAGTGGCAGAAGAATTAGTGAAGAAAAGGAATGCTGACATTGCAGCATTAAGGAAACAACTCAAACTTCCACCAACTGAACATCCTCAAGCCAAAGAAATAATTCAAGAGGAAAGCCAAAAGGATGACATGATGAACTTGATTTTTCAGTTGACAGGACAGATAAAAGAGATGGAAATACAAATGGACAAACTTGTCCATGAAAGAGAAAGTACAAAGGCTCAAGAAGCTCCTACTGTAATTCCCATGGTTACTACAGCTGTACCTTCAACTCTAGCAGAATAGTTGGCACCAAAAGTACCACTGGCTACTGCAATGCCAGTGAAATCATCCACAACTTCAGCTATAGAGTCATCTACTACAGCAGCTCAACATTCAGTTGAGGCTAATAAATTAGTTAAAGCCATGGAGGAAATGACACTGAAAATCAATGAGATCAATAGATTGCAAAAAGTAATTGAAAATCTTGAAGACACAAAGAAACTAGCCCAAATCAATGCCAAAACTCAAGAAAAAAGGGCTAACAGGTTAAATGTTGAACTAAAGAATCTACAAAAGGATAAGACAACTTGATGATTTGTTAAGCAGCTGTCACTATTTTGTTGTAAAAGATATTTATTTTTCCTTAGATAATTCCTAGAAGCATTCTAGGATATTTTGTAAACATTTTTGTATATAAACTTCATCTTTTGAAGTATTATTATGGAATAAATTGCTGAATATTTCTATTGTCAAAATTATCTGTACTTGAAGGCTTTTGTGTTGCAAGTTCAAGTAGCAGACAGGATCAAATCATCTAGCATCATATTTCATGATTCATGTGATGAGCCATTGAAGTGAAGTATCTTCTACGTGTCATTGTTTATTTTCTTATGTTTACATGCATCCATTATATGTGTTCTAAATTTGAATGATAAATCAAGAGTATTATTTCAGGATTTGTTAAAAGCACCCTGTCTTTACTTTTTATCATTTCTATGTTTTCTGCTGATTTCCAGAGTAGGGAACCCTTCATTTCTCCCTCTTTCGAATGACCTCTGTCTACTCCTTCCTAATCTGGATCAAATAATTCTTAGTTGCTCTTTATCCCGATTCAATCCACTTCACCAATCAGCCTTCCAAGATCTTCAAAGACCTGTCTATCTTTCCCTGAAAACATTTGACTTTTGACCTTGATCCTAGTCCTGCCTGCTTGACCTTTTGACTCCTTAGCCCAATGGACAAACAGATCTTTCACTATCCATCTCATTGAGTGATTATTGTCACCAAACCAAATTAAACCAAAACCAATTTTTACAATCATAACTAGCCTAATATCTTATAATTAAAACAAAGTTAAATTTTATAGAGAGAGTCCTCTCTGAACCCTAGGAAGGCTAGATCCTAGAGTTTAAAAGTTGGTCTGTGGTTACCTCTAATGTTCTTAGACTTTAAACTAAAATATCACAACTTCAGAATTATTAGAGTGATAATAGGCTACAAAAACGAGGATTCATAGGACCCTTTATTTGCCATCTCTTCTTCGTAAATGAGGAGAATTAGTACCATTTATATCTAAGTTGTAATTTTGCAAAGGAAATTTGGATGCACCTGTACATTTCCTTTGGAATTACTCCTCAAGGTTGGGAGGGAATCAAGGAGCTTCTGGATACTTGGTCAGCACCTTCTCACTCCACTCCTATATTAAACAGGGCATGGGTTATGTTTTTGGGTTTTATTCTTTGGTCCCTATGGAAAGAAATAAACTATAGGATCTTCAAGGATTCCTCTAGAGGGCCAGGAATGGTTTGGGATCAAATTCTACAGATGATGATTGAAATGATATACCTTACCCTCTAGGATGCCAAGGACTGGGAGTGTATTGAGTCTGATAAAACTGTTGTTTACTTGAAAATTGATAAATTGTTATAATCTTGATGCATTTATTTAAACCAACACAAAGCCACAAATTTGTTTAAAGTCTGGAATTTGGAAATCAAAAGCCTTACAAACTGCACTATGCGTTCTCCATTTGTAAGGCACTAAATCCATACACTATAAATGGATGCAAATTTGATCTTTCCAAGATATTGTTGGATTTCCAGGTACAAAATGAGAACTAAAAATAAATACATATACGACTCCTCAAAAACTATGAAATAGGTACAAAATAAGAATTAAAAACAAATCCATTTCAATGATTCCAACCCCTCAAAAACCATGAAAACAAGATTATGCACAAACAACCATTTCAGCACCAATTTACATCGTCTTAATTGGAGCATAAGGGTGTACCAAATTGAAATTCTTACATGGAATAACAATGACATTGAAATTTTTTGCAAACTTTTATTATTTCAATAGTCAAACAAATATGAAACAACTACAATATTGATGATGATTTTAAAATTTTTTACATTTTTTTCCAACCATTGACCTTTCAAATCCATTTAAATAAATTTGAACCCCAGTGAACTTGCAAGTCAAAGTTTGTAAAATAAATTTGAAAACAAAACGAGTTAGGTGATCTAGCCTCGGTAAACATGGGCCATGCAACACGAGAACATGGTTGAATATGAAATGAGAATCAAACCTTGGGCACAACCAATTTTTAGATATGAAATTGAAATTGAAATATGAAACTAAATAGAGGCAGGTAAATTGATATGCATATGTTAAAATATTGAATTGCACAACTTTACAGGAACCTTTCCAAAATATTTCTTTCATCTGTGCTCAAAGAAACACTTGAGTCTCAGGGCAGGAATGAAGTCGTTGCTGGACTCTTTAGGTAGCTTCACAAATCTTCAACATATTGACTTGTCTTCGTGCAAGTATTTGCAAATGTTGCCACTTTCCTTTGGAAATGCGAGGAAGATTCAACATATTAGCTTGTCTGGTTGCATATATTTGCAATGTTAGTCCGAGATGGATTCGATATCGCTACCTACCCGATGGATTCGATCTCACTACCTCATGTTGTTAAGCATGTAATTTATTCAAATCCTCATAATAGGGCATTTAGGAATTCTTAACTACGATTAAAAACTGACCATTCTTTATCAATGGTTGTTGAAAAAAAAGGTATGTAAGCATGTAATTTATTCAAATCCTCGGAATAGCGCATTTTGGAATTCCTAATTTGGATTAAAAACTAACCATTATTTATCAATGGTTGTTGAACAAAATAATTATGCTTCTTCGAGGACTGGAATCAAGTCGAGATTTTCCAAGAATATTTCGTTCAATCTTTAGAAACTTTGTTGCAAGCTCAATTTTGCTACAAATTTCCCTTTTTTTTCATAAATAACAGGAACTGGAGACAACATAAGGTCTCTTAATACTCTATCATATGTTTCTGTTACAGGCGGCCTTCCAGGCCATAAACTTTTTAGCACTAATTCAAGCATTGGATGGTATGCCATTATGATTTAGTTATTGGCTTGAGCCATTAGGTTCAGTGACAGTTTCAAACACTGTGTGGTATGCCATTGTGGTTCATGATGATGTGATGTGGAGGGCACGCGTCCAGAAATGTGTCGCTCATAAGATTATGTAGTGTTTTTTTAGTTTCTGGAGGAATTTTTTGGGTTGTTGCATTGCATTGAGGTTATCAAACTATACAAAGATCATAACAATAATAAATTTAAAACAAAACATAATGGTAAATTTGTAATTTTAAATTCTTCTATTAAGTTATAATTATATATTTCTGATAGAAATCTAGTTATTAAAATTTAAAAGCATGTATGGTAGTGTTTAGATAAGGTTAATTATATTTACGGAAGTTGGGCTATATTATAAAAAAGCTTTCACTTTTAATTAGTTTTGAAATTTTTAAACAAATTCTATGAAGTTTATTAAAGTTTTGAAAAAAATAAATATGAAACTGAAAAAATTTTGAAAATTAAAAAATATATTTTTATTTTTTAAAATGTAAATTGTGTTTTTCTAATTGGTTGATGACTATTTCTATGGGCATAGTCTAACTTATAGACAAAATAGTATTTTTCACTGGAATCCGGCGATACAATTTCAAGCAATAGTGTGATTTTTTATTGTTTAAAATTTTTGAATGCATAAATGGATTCAACACCTGGAAAAACCTCTAGGGCACTAGAATTCTATAGATTAAACAATTAAACTCAAGCTTTTAAAAATTTCTACAAGATTTTTGTTAAAAAAAACCTGAAAAAAAAAGTCGTGGAAAAAAGTTATTTGTTTGTAGGTTTTTAAATTGAATTATAAAAACTATATTAAAAAAATTTAAAAAATCTAAAAATAATATATTCACCGACTAACAATTTAGGCTTTGTTACAATACCATGGGTCAATACCATGACTAATACCACATGCTCAAAAACCATAAATCATTTCAAAATCAAAATATTTTATAAAAAATTATTTAATTTTATAACATTTTTTAAATTAAAACTTAATACTTACAATATAACAAGATTATTAACCATGGATATTTACCCTTATTTTTTCATGGATATTATTAACTTGTAAATGGGCTTCGATACAATACCATGGGCCAGTAACATGGCTTATCAGTACACTGGCCCAAAAAGCATAACTCATTTCAAAATCAAAATATTTGATAAATATTTTATTTTAGTTTTATTTTATAACATTTTACTTTCAATTAGTTTTGAAATTTTTAAACATATTCTATGAATTTTATTAAACTCTTATTTATTAATTAAATTTTTATATTAATTTTTAATATTAAATCAATTTAAAATTATATATATATATATAGTAAGACACACTAGACTGGAAACAAACTCAATAATATATTAATGAATGTCTCAAAGAATGATGTACACAATGTACATATAAATATATAAAGAAAACTGTTGAACCATTTCCCGAGTTTTCTTGGACTCTAATAACCAATTACCCTAACACAAACTAACCTGAGGATTAGTTGTCTAACGTTCACCCCTTAATCCAAATGGATATACCAAAGTCTAAGAATGAGAGCTCAAAATGCATAAATGCATCTCAGCCAAGAGTTGAATGTCTCTAAGAAATGGTTCTTAAGGATGACCACAAACCAAGATGGGAGAACTCAATGTCTCAACCAACACCAACTCTGGAACCTTCATAGAAGTTCTCAAAACAACAACAAAATGTTGTTTTAAGGAGACCACAAACTCTAGAACAATTACAGAAGTTCCTCGAACAATTCTAAATACGAAAGTGCTCATTCACAAACAACTAAATCAATTGAAGTCTCACAACTCTGGCTCTAACTGGTACAGGTTATGGCTCAGGATATGGATCTCTGACTTAGGCTCACTTGACATCTCGAACCTGTAGCAGACCACCAATAATTCCCCCCTTGTCGAGTCCAAGGTGAGAAGTATTATTCATTAGTACAAGGCTTGTCAACACACTCGAACAAATCCTGCGGTATGATCTGTAGATATTCTTGTCTGCTTTCGTCCATTCCCAAGAAGAAATCCATCTGAAACTTAGTTTCTCTCTTTCAGTACTCTTCTTTCTAGAACATTTGTTTGACTGGTGATTTTTCTTTCCACAATGCTCACACGGGTGAAGATCAAAACACTGATCTTTCACATGTCCAACTCTGTTACACTGTTGGCATTTATCAAATTTTTCTAGAACTACACCATCCATAAATCCCGCACTTCGAAATTGTATTGGTTTAGAAAAATATGGAATGTGAAAGTATACATCCAAAATATCATTGTTATAACCGAGACTAGTTCTGTGTTTATTGTGTGTAATCTCTTCTCGTGGTCTTATAACAGGTTTCACATCATAACTTCTACTCGCATCCAAATTCTCTCTTGAAATCACTTCATTTCTCTGATTATTCTCTGACTGATGATAGGGCTCAAACAAATTATTGTTCTGAACAAGTACAGGTTCAGAATTCTTCTTTTGTAATTCATGCAATTCATCTCGTTGAAACTAAGACTGTAGCTCCAAGAATTCAATTTTTATTTTAGCATTTTGAAAACATGATTGGATGTTAAAGAGCGTGTCTTTTCTGACTTTGACACAGTTATGAACAATATACGGCATTAAATTGCTTAATAATTGTAACAAATTATCGACTTCGACCATTTTCCCCTGTTCACTATTGGAAACATTTGCAATAAATTTTGAAAAGGGTGTTAGCTACCACCAAGAATGCACCCAATACAAACAAATTTACAAAGATTTAACCAGGCGTCAGGTTCAACTGATAATACACCCTTATAATTCAAAACAAAAATAAATATCTCACCAATACCGGGAGCTCAAAACAACAAGCAAGTGTACTTTCACAACTTATTACTCTCTTCAATCAATTCACCCAATAAAATATGCCACCAAAAAATTATTTACTTCTCAAAAATGTTTAAGGCTTTACTAATTCTTCATACTCAATGTTTTGTGACACTTGTAATCAAAATTATTTATGCACTTTTATTTTTAACCATGAATTTGGGTAAATTGACTTATCTTCCTAAACTAACCAAATCATTATTGTTTTCCAAGAAATTGTAGCACTCACTCTGTCAATTTCTTCAATGATCAAAACAAATCGTACCGATAGCGGGGATTGCTTATAAATTTCCAAAGCAGCGGTCTCCAAAGTCCTCGTCCACCCACAGAACACATTGGAAGAACTTCTCAAACACTCGACAGCCTTTGTACAAATTTCAATTTTTCATATAACAAATTCATCAAAGCAAATTCAAACTAATATTATAACCATTCATCGGTACACTGTCTTCGATTCTCCAATTTAGTGAAAGAATTATAAGATTTGTGTTCACCTTAGTACGCTACCTTGTAATGTTAAGACTTGTAAACGATAAAATTATCTAGATTTACGGAGGAACACAACAGAATACACATATAACCAGAAATACAAAGATGCAGTAGAAATAACACTTCATTTCATTAATATGAAATTCAAAATGAAATTGAAATATGAAACTAAATAGAGGCAGGTAAATTGATATGCATATGTTAAAATATTGAATTGCGCAACTTTATAGGAACCTTTCCAGAAGATTTCTTTCATCTGTGCTCACAGAAACACTTGAGTCTCAGGGCAGGAATGAAGTCATTGCTAGACTCTTTAGGTAGCTTCACAAATCTTCAACATCTTGACTTGTCTTCGTGCAAGTATTTGCAAATGTTTCTGCTTTCCTTTGGAAATGCGAGGAAGATTCAACATATTAGCTTGTCTAGTTGCATATATTTGCAATGTTAGTCCCCGAAGGATTCGATATCGCTACCTACCTGATGGATTCGATCTCACTACCTCGTGTTGTTAAGCATGTAATTTATTCAAATCCTCATAATAGGGCATTTAGGAATTCTTAATTACGATTAAAAACTGACCATTCTTTATCAATGGTTGTTGAAAAAAAAGGTATGTAAGCATGTAATTTATTCAAATCCTCGGAATAGGGCATTTTGAAATTCCTAATTTGGATTAAAAACTAACCATTATTTGTCAATGGTTGTTGAACAAAGGAGTTATGCTTCTTTGAGGACTGGAATCAAGTCGAGATTTTCCAAGAATCTTTTGTTCAATCTTTAGAAACTTTGTTGCAAGCTCAATTTTACTACAAATTTCCCTCTTTGTTCGTAAATAACAAGAACTGGAGACAACATAAGGTCTCTTAATACTCTATCATATGTAAAATTAGTGCTATTGTGAACTTGAGAGTGAGGCACTCATAAGATTATGTAGTGTTTGTTTTTCGTTTCTAAAGGAATTTTTTGGGTTGTTGCATTGCATTGAGTTTATCAAACTCTACAAATATTATAACAATAATGATAAAATTTAAAACAAAACATAATGGTAATTTTGTAATTTTAAATTTAGCTATTAAGTTATAAAATATATCATTGTTATTATATATTTTGATAGAAAGTTAGTTATTAAAATTTAAAAGCATGTATGGTAGTGTTTAGATAAGGTTTATTATATCTACTAAAGTCGGGTTATATTATGTTTTATTTTGGTCAAAAAGCTTTCACTTTCAATTAGTTTTGAAATTTTTAGACAAATTCTATGAAGTTTATTAAAGTTTAGAAAAAAAACGATATGTAACTGAATATTTTGAAAATTAATATATATATATATATATAATGTATTTTTTTTTTCTAATTGGTTGATCACTATTTTTATGGGCATAGTCTAACTTATAGACGAAATAATCTTTTTCACCGAAATTCGGCGATACAATTTCAAGCAATGATGTGATTTTTTGTTATTTAAAATACATTTTTGAATGCATAAATGGATTTAACACCTTGAAAAACCTCTAAGGAGCTAGAATTAAATAGATTAAACAACTTAAACCCAAGCTTCTAAAAATTTCTACCGGATTTTTGTTAATATGTCGTGGAAAATTTTTATTTGTCTATAGGTTATACTGCGCCATTTTTATGTGGTTTTAAATTGAATTATAAAAACTATATTAAAAAAATTTAAAAAATCTAAAAATAATATATTCACCGACTAACAATTTAGGCTTTGTTACAATACCATGACTAATACCACATGCTCAAAACCCATAACTCATTTCAAATTGAAAATATTTTATAAATATTTTATTTTAATTTTATAACATTTTTTAAATTAAAACTTAATACTTACAATATAATATAACAAGATTATTAACCATCGATATTTAGCCTAATTTTGTCATGTATATTATTAACTTGTAAATGGGCTTTGATATAATACAATGGGCCAGTACCATGGCTTATTAATATCACTGGCCCAAAAACCATAACTCATTTCAAAATCAAAATATTTCATAAATATTTTATTTTAGTTTTATTTTATAACATTTTACTTTCAGTTAGTTTTGAAATTTTTAAACATATTCTATGAAGTTTATTAAACTCTTATTATTAATTAAATTTTTATATTAATTTTTATTATTAAATCAATTTAAAATTGTATATATATATATATAGTAAGACACACTAGACTGGAAACAAACTCAATAATATATTAATGAATATCTCAAAGAATGATGTACACAATGTACATATAAATACATAAAGAAAACTGTTGAATCATTTTCCGGGTTTTCTTGGACTCTAATAACCAATTACCCTAACATAAACTAACCCAAGAATTAGTTGTCTAACATTCCCCCCTCAATCTGAAGGGATATACAAAATTACAAGAATGAGAGCTCAACATGCATAAATGCATCTCAGCTAAGAGCTGAATGTCTCTCAGAAATGGTTCTTAAGGATGACCACAAACCAAGATGGGAGAACTCAAGGTCTCAACCAACACCAACTCTGGAACCTTCATAACAGTTCTCGGAACAACAAAAAAGGTGCTTTTAAGGTGACCACAAACTCTAGAACAATCACAGAAGTTCATCGAACAATTCTGAATCTGAAAGCGCACATTCATAGACAACTCAATCAACTGAAGTCTCACAAATCTGGCTCTAACTGGTACAGGTTATGGCTCAGGATATGGATCTTTGACTCAAGCTCGCTTGACATCTCGAACATGTAGCGGAGCACTAATAATTCCCCCCTTGTCGAGTCCAAGGTGAGAAGTATTTTTCATCACTACAAGGTTTGTCAACACTCTCGAACAAATCCTGCAGTATGATCTGTAGAACTTCTTGCCTGCTTTCATCCATTCCCAAGAAGAAATCCATCTGAAACTTAGTTTCTCTCTTGCAGTATTCTTCTTTCTAGAACATTTGTTTGACTGGTGATTTCTCTTTCCACAATGCTCACACGGGTGAAGATCAAAACACTGATCTTTCACATGTCAAACTCCGTTACACTGTTGGCATCTATCAACTTTTTCTAAAACTACACCATCCAGAAATTTCGCACTTTGAAATTGTATTGGTTTAGAAAAATATGGAATGTGAAAAGATACATCAAAAATATCATTGTTATAACCCATAACAGTTCTGTGTTTATTGTGTGTAATCTCTTCCCGTGGTCTTATAACAGGTTTCACATCATAATTTCTAACCGCATCCAAATTTTCTCCTGAAATCACTTCATTTCTATGATTATTCTCTGACTGATGATCAAGCTCAAACAAATTGTTGTTCTGAACAAGTACAGGTTCGAAATTATTCTTTTGTAATTCATGTAGTTCATCTCGCTAAAACTGAGACTGTAGCTCCAAGAATTTAATTTTTCTTTTAGCATTTTGAAAACATGATTGGATGTTAAATAGCATCTCTTTGCAGACTTTGACACTAATATGAACAATATACGACATTAAATTTCTTAATAATTGTAACAAATTATTGACTTCGACCATTTTCCCCAGTTCACTAAACACTTGAAATAAATTTTGAAAAGGGTGTCAGCTACCACCGAGAATGCACCCAATACAAACAAATTTACAATGATTTAACCAGACATCAGGTTCAAATGATAATACACCCTTATAATTCAAAACAAAAATAAGTAGCTCACCAATACCAAGAGCTCAAAACAACAAGCAAATGTACTTTCACAACTTATTACTCTCTTCAATCAATTCACCCAATAAAATATGCCACCAAAAAATTATTTACTTTTCAAAAGTGTTCAAGGCTCTACTAATTCTTCATACTCAATGTTTTGTGACACTTGTAATCAAAATTATTTATGCACTTTGATTTTTAACCATGAATTTGGGTAAACTGACTTATCTTCCTAAACTAACCAAATCATCATTATTTTCCAAGATGTAGCACTAACTTTGTCAATTTCTTCAATGATCAAAACAAATCATATCGATAGCAAGGATTACTTATAAATTTCCAAAGAAGCGATCTCCAAAGTCCTCGTCCACCCACAGAACACATTGGAAAACCTTTTCAATCACTCGACAGCTTTTGTACAAATGTCATTTTTTTATATAACAAATTCATCAAAGCAAATTCAAACTAGTATTATAACCATTCATTGGTATAATGTATTTTATTCTCCAATTTAGTGAAATAATTATAAGATTTGGGTTCACCTTAGTACTCTCGTTCTATCTATGAGATATTAAAACACCAAAGAAACAAAAACATTAATGATGTAAGCAAATCATCCATCCATGCTCCCCTGTAATACTAAGACTTATAAACGAGAAAATGATCTGAATTTGTGCAGGAACACAATGGAATACACATATAACCAGAAATACAAAGATGCAATGGAAATAACACTTCATTTCATTAATAGCAAAGAACTAAAAAAATTTTACATACAGAATGGAAATAAACTAGCTAGGGTGTTGGTAGCTTATCTTTGAGAAGAGATGTGGTGACTCCAAGCCTCTGAAATGTGTTACAATGAGGCTCGAGGGCCTATTTATTATTGAGAAATAATGGAAAACCCTAAACATCCAAAAACCTAACGCTAGGAGATGAAGCACCAAAACTATGGGCCCCATTTGGGTAAATTTGTACATCAATCTTCACGGGGATGTAACTTTGGCATATGATCTTCGTTTGATGCGCGCAATACCTCGTTATAAAGATCTATCCGAGGAATACAACTTTTGATGAGATAAACATTGAAGGAGCTTCCACGTTACTCCTGTTTTTTCCAAAATATGTCATTTAGGCCCTCGAAATGGCTCTGAAAGTTCAATACCCGAAAAATTGCTAAAAATAGTAAATTGTGCTACAATTAAGGAAATTGAAAAACTAAAATAAACAATGGTGGGGCCCCAAGTGAAATAGGCATGTGGCCACCAATATCCATGTGGATCATTACTACCCCCTTAGGAATAAATGGTCCCCTTTGCGTTGAGTTCCTCCATGAGATGAGAAAACTTCTGCTGAACTTGGTCCCTGGTGAACCACTTGCCTTGGTGCAGGAGTTGGCCAACTTTGAAAACCCGATACATTTGGATCTTTTACTGGCGATTTTTCTTGGTTTTCATGTCCATGATACAATATGTGGTGGCTTGTTCCATGTAGTATGGGTTTAACTCTGTTGGTGTGAGTTGTTCTACAATGTCGGAGGTGTCTAGTAGAGGTGAGAAGTAGGGCCGAAGGCAGTCCACATTGAATACTGGTTGCATACCAAGGAATGGTGGATTACTAAGCTCAAAGGCATTTTCCCCTACAGCCTAAGTTATGGTGTACGACCCATATCGGAGTGGGCGAAGCTTGCGGTGGGGTCCAGTGAGGCACTCCTTCTGCAAATGTGGCCACACTTTGTCGCCCAGCTAGAAGTTATGTGGCACCCGATGTTGATCATGTTGTTGCTTGTACTTAGCATTGGCTTTGTCCAAAGTCTCATGAACCTATTGGCGGATGTGTTGAATGTGCTCAATGAAGTTGTTCACATTATCAACTTCAGACTGGACATGAGCCGAATCAGCCTGAGTAGCTGCAAATGGCATGGCTACGTCAATGGGAGTGGTTGGAATCCCAGGCCCACCTGAAAGGAACTGTGGCCGGTGGAGATGTGGAGAGATCTGTTATAACTGTGTTATACATAGGGAGGGCTCTCATCCCATGTGCGTGGATGCTTTGAATTGTACATGCGCAGAATGTGTACGATCATCATGTTGACGACCTCTGTCTGACCATCAGTTTTGGGATGGAAAGTTGTGGACTTGGTGAGCTTGGTGTCCAACATTGACCAAAGGCTGAACCAAAATGTGTTGAGGAACCTGTTGTCGTGATCTAAGATGATAGACTATGGGATCCCAAAGTGCACCCACACGCTCAAAAAAGAGTTTAGTAGTGGCTTCTATTGTGATATTCTTCTTGCAAGCTGCCATAATAGCCATCTTCCAGAGTCTATCGACGACCATCAAAACACAGTATTTTCCATGCTTATTAGAAGGAAGGCCTGACATGTAATCCATGGAGATGGATTCCTAAGGTCGACTAGGGGTAGGTAGAAAATTATAGAGGCCTTGCTTCTTAATGGTCGATTTGGAAATGGTGCAAGAAGTGCAGGATCTAATGTACTTTCCGACATCCTATCGAAGGTTCGGCCAATAGAAATAATTCAACAGTATTGCCACTGTTTTCTCAACCCCGAAATGCCCAGCGACTCGATTGTAGTGCGCTTCCCAAATCATCTTGGCACACTCGCTTGAAGGTACACAATGCATCCTAAAGGTGAAAATTTGGAACTTGCGTACCCTCCAAGAGTGTCTTGTATGTGTGGTCGAATTCCAAATCGCTCTTGTAGAGAAGCGAGCAATCAAAATTCTTGTGCCCACAAGAGTTGAGAATGGTGGTTAATGCCATGATCGGTGGTTGGCTGAGGCAGTCTGCAAAATTATTGGTGATTCCCTTCTTGTACTTGATGTTCAAATGAAATTGTTGCAGATTTGTGGAACTCTTCTAATGGCGATCATTATGCAACTTCCCTTATGTTTGTATGAACTGCAGGGGTCAATGGTCTGTGTGGATCACTCTATCCTTCCCCAAAATGTAATGCTTCCATTGTCGGCAAGCCTGCACAATGGAATAAATTTCTTTGTCATAATTGGGATACTTGCGGACTGTGTCGAAAAGTGTCTCACTGTGTTATGCCATTGGATGCCCATGTTGAGTAATAACTACCCCAATAGCATAGCTAGAGGCATCTATCTCGATCTCAAATGGTTGTTGCAAGTATGGTAATGTGAGCACTAGGGAAGAGCAAAGGTGATGTTTCAATTCTACGAAAGCCTTCTGTTGAGATTTTGACCAAAATAATTTTTCTTTCGCTCTTCCCTTGGTGACTTGACTCAAGCACCAAGTGATATGAGATAATCCCAGCACGAACCTGCAGTAGAAATTATCAAGACCCAGAAAGCTACGAAGCTCTGTTAGAGTGGTTGGGGCTGGCCAATCCGGAATGAATTGGATCTTGGTTGGATCCACATGCACCTCCCGTTCATCAATAATGTATCTCAGATATTGAACCTAGGTCATGCCAAAAGTTCACTTCTCCAAATTTCCACACAACTTGTGGTGTTGCAATGTTTGGAGGACTTGTCGGATGTTGTGGAGGTGCTCTTCCCAAGTCTAGCTGAAGATCAGGATGTCATCCAAGTACACTAATACAAATGAGTTGGTGAATGGCCACAAGATGTCGTCCATCACCCTCATGAAGGTTGCGGGAGAATTCGTCATCTCAAAAGGCATGACCAGTCATTCGAAAGGGCCATCCTTGGCTTTGAAGGCAGTCTTCTACACATTGGAAGGTTCGATTGGTTACTAGTGATACTTGGACTTTAAGTCCATCTTGCTGAAATATTTTTCCCCTTTGAGTTGGTCCAGAAGGTTATCAATCCATGGAATCAGGTGCCTATTCCGGACAGTGATCTTGTCCAGTACCCAATAGTCAATACAGAGTCTCTAAGTCCCATCCTTCTTTTGTACCAACACGATCAGGCTCCCACGAGGCGATGAACTCAGTCGGATGTGACCTTTCTATATCAACTCCTGAATCAGCCTCTTGATTTCATCATTCTCCAAAATAGAGCACTAATAGATCATTCCATTGGGCAGCAGCGCACCTGGGATCAGATCGATGAGGTGCTTGACCTGATAGTGTAGAGGGACCCCTGCGGGTGAGGTGAAGATGTCCCTGTACTCCTCCATGACCTTGTCCATTTGTTGTTGTCGTGCAGAGGAGCCCTGTCTGGAGATCGTGGCCGCAATCTTATTCTTGCCCTAAGGGCGGATCATCAAGAAAACAAATTTCCCAGTTTTGGAAATGAGCTTACTGCATTTTTTTCAGTAACCAAAGAGATAGCGGCAGGCGATGGTACCTCTGGTATCCTGTACAACTTATTGACCAAAGTAACAATAACAGTGCGAGGTCGAGACTCATACACAGCATGTCGCTTTCACAAGTATGGTTGGCCTAATAATACATCACAAACATCAAGAGGAGCAATTTCACATAATACCTCATCTGTGAAGGGCTTGATGTTGTAGGGAAGGTGGCACTATTGGCTGACGTAGAGATCCTACCCTTGGTGAAGTCACCTGATGGTGTACGGCTGTGGGTTTTTGTGGCCGACAAGCCCAACCGCTTCACGACCTCTATTGAAATGAGTTTCATTTGGCTCCCATTGTCGAGAATGAACTATAGCGGGGAACCCTTTACCCACATCTGGGAGTGGAAGAGACGCTCCTCCTCCTCTAGATCTTCTGGTTCCTCCTTCTAGATCTTCGTGGTGGTAATGGTAGCGTTGGGCTCCGCATCAATAATCTTCTTCCCTTTGTCATTCCCCTTGTGGGGTTCTGATTCAAAGTCATAGCATGCATCTGAATCAGAAGCCCTCATCTCGGCCACCAGTGACTGCTTGGCTCGACACTCACTTATGTTGTGAGTGGAGCTATTATGGAACTCACACCACTTTCCTATGTCTTTTGGCTTCACGATGTTGTTCTTTGTTTGCAACTTTGGCAGGTTGTCTTGCGTCGCCATACCTTGGCTTTTTCCTTTGTTCTACGGTTTGGGGGCACCTTTCCCTTGCTTTTTATTCGCATATCCAAAGTCTCGCTTCTTCTATTTGAATTTCTGCTCAATATTGGTAGCATACCGGTATGTCATACCAAGCGAGGAGATGTCAAGGAACTCCATTTCCTCCTGAATGTATCTGTGCAGACAATTGTGTTACTTCAACACCAAATGTTTCTCCAAATCTTTGATACCCAAATTTTGTGCAGGGTATGGAAAAGATTCATCATCTCATGCACATCTTGATCCCTTGGTTGCCGCAGCGTAATCCATTGTATGTAATTGTCCTCATATCTCCCCAAGGGATAATATTGTTCCTTTATGGTGTCTCGGAAATAATTCCAAGTGGGTACGGTCGAGAATAGAGAGGGTTCCCCCTCATCCTTTTTCTCAAAGTAGGTTTCCCACCAATCCTTGACATGGGGGGTAGCTTTGAGGAGTGCAAAAATAATCTTCTCCCGGTCGAAAAAGTCATTAACCGAAAAATATCCTTCTAATAGATTCAACCATCTATCTACGACATCTGCATTTATTTGGCCCTCAAATATGGTAATGTCAAATTTTACTTGTACCTTAAAAGGATTTGTGCCTCCAAAGTGACTGTTGGATGCAGATGCGTCGTCGATGGGTAGTTGTTGAAGGATCTAGGCAAAGTTATCCACCATTGCATTCCTTTGTTTTTTGAGGGCCTCCTCGAACAGTATTTTGATAGGATCTCCTGCTCCCTCATCTTTCTTTTCGTTCCCCATGGGTGGTATTTGGGGTTTGTGAGGTTGATCTTGCAAAGGTTCAACCAGATCGAGCCTTAACTCCTTATACCCCAACCTCGTTGGGGACATGCAAAGAAGGATCAAGAAAGAGCAGACCATTCTGATACCACTGATCCGAATTTATGCAGGAACACAACATAATACACATATAACTAGAAATACAAAGATGCGGCGGAAATAACAATTCATGTCATTAATAGCAAAGAACTGAAATTTTTTCACATACAAAATGGAAATAAACTAGTTAGGGCACTGGTAGCTTATTTTTTAGAAGAGATGTGGTGGCTCCAATCCTATTAATTGTGTTACAATGAGGCTCGAGAGGCTATTTATTATTGAGAAACAATGGAAACCCTAAACATCCAAAAATCTAACCCTAGGAGATGAAGTGCCAAAACTATGGGCCCCATTTGGGTAAATTGGTACATCAATCTCCCCGGGGACGTAACTTTGGCATATGATCTTTGTTTGACACACACAATACCTCATTAGATATATCTATCTGAGGAATACAACTTTTGATGTGATCAACATCAAAGAAAATTCCTTGTTGCTCCCGATTTTTCCAAAAAACGTTGTTTAGAGCCTCAAAATGACTCCGGAAGTTCAGGACCCGAAAAACTTCTAAAAATAGTAAATTGTGCTACAATTAAGGAAACTGAAAAAATGAAAGAAATAATGGTGGGGCCCCAAGTGGAATAGGCGAGTGGCCACCAATATCCACTTGGATCAGAAAATTTGAAAAGAGGGTTACTATCTACGCCAAACTTGAAGTCTCACAATTCATCAAATTATCAATCATGAAATCGTTTGTTGGGTCTCTACCATTTTGAGGATTCAACACAATCTGAATTTCTTTACAGTGTCCAATAATTTATATGTTGCATAAAATTTGGCTCCAACATAGTATCAACTTCAAAACAAATCAATCATGAAATAATATATCAAATTTGTCGCCTGTGACACAATATCATGTAATAAATATCTTCGAACAACCTACTTGGTTGTTCTGGTTCACTAGACCGACCTCGGCCTCCTTGGTTGAAGGCTTGTTCCCACTGTGTCTCGAAAACTTGCAAAACCCACTTAAATTGGGTAATTATGCTCTAAGCCTATTCTCACGCCAATATTGAAGTCAACACACACATCTTCCTCCCAGTCTTTGAAATTGTTCAGAGCTCAATCATAAAAACACTTGGGCCTAACTCGACCTTTTTCCAAAAAAGAAACTCAGTGAAGACTCACTCCGACTAGTGGTTATGGTTTTGATTACGTCGGGTCACTAAGTCGGACCCGGTCCTTTGTTAACAAAATTATTTACAGATCCCATTGTTAATCCTTTTGTCAAAATCTCAAGCAATTTCCAGCGTAACCTACTGCAAGAACAAGCACAACACGCAAATTCTCCAAGATTTCTGTTACCTGACATTACTTCTTCTTCTGTTTTAAATGGGACCATTTATTTTTTTTATTTTCTTTTGTAAATCTTGGCTTTCAACAACTTCTTTTATCTTTTTAAAAACATAAAAGTGATCGCATTTCTAACACGTCCATGTTCATTTCTAACTGATTGAATTTCATTTACTGCAAAGTTCATGTAGTCACAGTCTGGTTTGACAAAGATAATGAGTGAAGTATGAATAGAAGTCGACTAAAAATAGATAGTTGGATCTAGCGCATCCTATGCCAAACATATCTTTGAATCTGTTCTTTTCTCATGCATCTCACTTGTTGACTTCGTAAAATCGTTACTTCATGATTAGGACAAGGTAGAGATCTCACTTCTTCATGGAAAGTACCTCTACTACTATCTCTAGTAAGAAGACGGCTATGGATGGCCGATAACACAAGAAACTTCTTTAGCATTATTACAAACACTACAAAACTCCTTTTAATGTAAGTTTCAGCCAACAAAGATCCCAACACTTCGACAACAATCTACGTCCACAGTCATGTTTGGCGTCTTCAAAAATGAGTGTAAGCTCCACGCTCGTGACTCCAATATTCACTTGACATAGCATATTAACTACGCTCGCATTTCACCTAGATTACAAATATACACACTAGATTGGAAACAAATTCAACAATATATTAATGAATGTTTTAAAGAATGATGTACACAATGTAAATACAAATACATAAAGAAAATTGTTGAATCAGTTCCTAACTCTAATAATTAATTACCCTAACACAAACTAACCCAAGGATTAGTTTTCTAACACACACACATATATATGTCTAGTTTAACTTATTAATGAATTAGACTTTTTCACCAGAATTCGGAAAAACAATTTCAAGAAATAATGTGATTTTTTATTGTTTGGAATGTGTTTTTGAATGCATAAATGGATTCAGCACCCTGAAAAACCCCAGGGCACTCAAATTCTGCAGAATAAAGAATTTAAACTCAAGTTTTTAAAAAAAATTGCGAGATTTTGATTAAAATTAACTAGAAGAAATGTCGTGAAAAAAAGTAATTTCATCTATAACTTAAACTACGCGACACACACACATATATATATATTATTATTTAAAATTATCAAAATTTTTTTATAAGAGGCAGACATTAAGTAGCAATGTTGCATATTACACTTTTTTGGTTTTTAAGTTCATATCAAAACAATGTGCATTTAAGTATAAATTTGATTATATATTGATTAAAAGATTTAGATAAGACAAAATAAATAAATTTAATAAATGTCTTTTACTTTATTTTAAAATATATATATAATTTATTGTTTTAAAAAAAATCAATAAAAGTATAAATTTAAATAGCTAATTAGATATTTTCCATGGGGTCATGGATATATGGTTATGGGGTGTTCTGTTAAGGCACTCCTTAATGTGAAGTCACCAATTCAATTCCCCGATCAGAGTGATATATTGGACATGTTAAAGATATAGTCTTACCAAACTTTTAAAAAAAAATTAACTAATTATATATTTAATTTACAATTATTTAAAACATATTGGACATATTGAAGACATAGTCCTGCCAAACTTACATAAAATAAAAATAAAAAATAAAATAAAATAAAATAAAATAAACTAATTATATATTTAATTTAAAATTATTTAAAACATTTCATAAGTTCTTGCTCTCCAAAAATGTAAAAATTTGCATATATTAACTTATAACTTTAAGCCATACAAGTTACATAATTAGATAATTGATTGATAGTGTTTGCTATTGAATATTCAATTTTCAAATTTTTAAGTTAACTTTTTCTTATGAGGTTTACTTTTGTATTGAATTTTCAAAAATATATATGTTATAGTTATTATTATTGAAATTTCAATTTTAGTAATTGTAAAAAATGATAAATGATATTATTTAGTTTTAGAGATATTAACTTTTATAAATATAAATAATCATTTTTAATGGTTTAAAAGTTCAAAATGGTAAAACAATTTTTAAAGATAATATTTTATTTTTAGTTTAAATTATTTTGATAATGATGATTAATATTCATAAAGACTGATATAGTCTATTAAATTTTACTAAAAAAGCAGTTAATTGGGATTATTTAAAATTTTATTTATGTGATTAAAAAAGAAGGAAAGACGAGTTCTTGATCGTGGGGAAACTGTTTTGGAAATTAGAGTGGATGTGAGTAATGTCTTGGGAATAGACCAATGTCGAGTTCCACTCCAGAGATCATGAGAATTAGTTATAATCTTTGCAATATTCATTATTAGTTCTAATCCTTGCAATATGCATTCTCTTCTTAGCACTAGTTAAGACAGAAATGTAATTCTGGTTAGCAAGTGTGAGATTTATAACGTCCTTATAGTATCTTAACTTTCTTTTCCCCTCAAATTTCTGATCACTCCTCAATTTATCCTTAAATTTGAAAGTAATAATTTATCTACAAATAATTTATAAATGATATTATATAGTTTTAGAGATATTAGTTTGGAAAAATAAAAATATCATTTTTATTGGTCTAAAAGTTAAAAATATTAAAATGATTTTTTAAAATAATATTTTGTTTTTTAATTTTTTTTTGAAAAGTTAATAAATTTAATTTCAAACCTAATCTAAATCACTTCAATAAATTAATAATTTTCATAATTAAAATATAAAATAAATTAATAAAATTTTTATTTAAATATTTTATCAATATAATTATTTAATTATAAAATAATATTAAAATAATAAATAATAAAATTAAAATTATTTTATAAACTAAATTGTTCTTAATTTATAATTGTTACAATACTTGTTACAATACCCTAAAAGAAAAATGATTTTACAAAAGAATATTTTATAGTAACATAATGTATAGATTTCATCAAAATAATCTAAACTATTTATTAAGACTTATATATTAAAATTATATATATTTAAATTTATTAATTAAATTTAATGAAACTTTTTCCCACATCGCCATCCCATTCCTGGTCCTTTTATCACTTTCAATTAATCCTACGTGGTTGACAAATGTTCACAAAAATAAAACTAAACTTTTAAATATTTTTCCCATTGGCATTCCTTTCGCTTTCATTGAATCAAACAATGCATGATATGTGGTTTAAAGTAACTATGATAAGATTTTGGAAATCTAGTGAGTGAAAATCTAGTGGTTTTTAATGTCATTTTCTACAAAGGATATGAGTAATGGAACCATGTGCAGAATAGTGAAATCTTATTGTAATCTTATTGGAACCATTATTGGGTATCTTATTCTTCAGCAAAGGAAACACTCAACTGTCGAAATTGATCAATAACCACCAAATCGAATATAACATCAATGTTAATCACTCACAAGCTCTTTCTCACGTCACTTTACATGTCCATTCCTAATTCACTTTGTTTTTCATTCTCTATTTTTTATTTTTTAAATTTTGTCTTCAACATGTGAATTAAAAGGGCCTCACAATTTGGTACCACCAACCTTTTTGAATTATAATGATAAGAGGTTTCATTATGGTTCATCTTGAAACATTCTCCTCTCAAGGAAAGACATGCATGTGAGCCTAACATAATCACTCAAGCAATTATTAGAGTACAATACATGTTCACATTTTTCAATGGCATAAAGAAAGGTAAGGTTTGTCTCTATTATTAGTTTCTGTCTTTAGTAGGACTATGGCTAATGATTAGTAGATCGTTGATACTGAATTAAATGTTTGGTTGAACAAAGAATTTTTTTTTACTTAATCACCTTTAACCAAATTTTTATAATGGCTATTTTTATCTATTGAATTTTTAGCTAAAGTATTTTATTGTAAAAAGATGTATTTTATTGTAAAATGATTAACTTATTCGATACAAGAAAATTTTGTGACAAACTTAGTTTATCCAAAGTCCATGAAAGTAATGTTGTGACAAACTTATTTTATCCAAAGTCCAAGAAAGTTATTAGTCGGTGCCTTCATTTTGGCACATTTTATCCAAAGTCCAGTTGCAGAAAATTTTTGTGGTATATATCCAAAGTTTTTTTAACACTCGTCTATCATGTTGCCACTACTATTGTCATGCTACCACATGTTCTCGCTGTCGTGCATGCAACCACTGCCATTTTCCGTCATGCCACAAGTACTCCACATCTTGTGAGTCAAACGCCTTATTCTCTGATTTCTCCACATCTTGTGAGTCAACCGCCTTATTATCTTATTTATGTCTAGTGAATAACCATAGCACAGAGAACAATCACACTCTCTAAGTGTCGGAGGAGCAGTTTGAGAGAATTTTGAAAGAAACTTGAAACTTCATCATTAGATGAAGCTAGAGACAGCAACCTTGTAGATGAAGCAGGTTGCAGAGGTTTCAGTGGAGGCTACCCATGCCCACAACACAAATAAATAAGTGTCTCTTTGCAATAGAGGCTACCCATGCCCACAACACAAAGAAAGAATTTTCTCTTTGCAATGGAGGCTACCCATGCCCACAACACAAAGAAGTGTCGCTTTGCAAGCACTTGATGAAAGTTATTTCAAAAATAAGTTATTTCTTGTAGAATAAGACAACAACAATATGCAAGTTATTTCTTGTAGAATAATCCAACAACAACTTGTAGAATAAGCCAACAACGGTCTTGTTGATGGAAAATTTGCAGCAACTATGTATGACCCTCCGGACGGAAAACCTGTAACAATAATGTATAAAGTTAAAGCTCAAATTGAGGTAACCACTTGCAAAACTGTCTAACTTTAGAAAATACTTTTAGAAATATGGATAATTGTAGAACATGATAATTTGGGATTGTAACAAGTCTAATTTTTTTAGACTAACAACTTTTGCATTTAATAGTCTTATATATACAATCTTTACATGTAATTTGTGCAATTAAAATAATATGTACATGTAATTTGTGTAATTAACAAATTTTACAGATTATATTCTCATATGTTTTGCAGATAATATTCTCATATGTATTATCCAAAACCTTTTAAAGAAACCTTAAAATAAGTTGAAGTAACTAGTAGAATATTCTCGTAGTGTCTCTTTGCAAGAGCAATAAAACTTGAATTTTGGCTTCAAAACTTGGGAATTCAAAACTTGAAATACATCCCCATATAAACAGAAAGAATTAAAAAAAATTTGGATCACATACCTCTTTTTGGGGAATCATACTTCTCTTCATGGATATTATAAGCCTTTTTCTCTCCAATTACAGCTAGCATCTTGGAAATTCTTTCAATTTAGTGGTTAAATATTTTTTGAGCTCTTCTATTCAAAGCTTACAAATTGTGCACACCGTTGGACCCAGTGAAAGACAATCAATGACACAATGTTGCGGTCTCATTAATGAGATTTACCAGAAATAATATTCACACATCATAACTTCAAGAAACACAATTTTCAGTATTATATATCTTGTCAATAGTCATTTCTATTTCTTAATCAAAGTAATAAAAGATAAACTTCATTAAAAAAAAATACAAAGATATAACCCGATAGCATGGTGCATATTTCAACACAGATGTCCTCTGTTTTAAAATTGACTTATAAGACAGGAACTGCATCTAATGATATTTTTCAAATCACTCAGAATTTATTTTTACAACAACCATCTAGTTGTAAACACTTCAATGTTTGCGAATATCAAACTTATTGAATTAATAATTACTTTGATATGTAAAAAATCCAACCTAGATATGTACAAAAGATGGCCTAGTAAAGTATGCTCAAATCTTGTGTTCAATTTGAATGGAAAGCAGTATACAAACAAAACTAGTGCAAATTTGATGTGTCAAAAAAACTTACAAAACCATTCTCAGAAATATCGATTAGCTGATAATCAATACGAGTAACATGAGGGACCTGCAAAATAAAAATAGGAATAGTTACTGGTCTATTCCCATATGCCAGAGTAACATGAGGGACCTAAAAAATTAAAAAAAGGAATAGTTATTAGTGTATTCTCATCTACCAGTTCATAGCGATTATAGAAAATTTTCCTAGCTCATACACACAGAGTATAAATATATTATTTCACTACAAGGAAAAGACCATCTAGCGGAGGTTATAAAGGAGGTTTTTCGTGTTATAAAATTTTCCAAAATTGTCAAAAAAATATTTGCTACAACATTCGTTTATGGTTACGGAGGTTTTGGCGGAGCTTTTAACGGAAATTCAACACAACTAAAAAATAATGGGCGGTCGAAGGTTATTACGCATGTTTTTTTCATCGGTGCGATACTCTGGCTTTAACACACTGGTGCGTGCATGTAGAAGGCGCCCCGGGGCGGTCAAAGGAGAATGCATCGGGTCTTTAAGGTATAAAATCGTATCGGGTGTAGTATTGGTGATACAATACACGGGGTTGTTTTAATTGGTCTTAGGATTTGTGCAGTTCCCATAGGTCGTATCAACGCCCTGGTGCGTAGACTTTTAGAAATGCACTGGTGCACAGTATCAAACAAATACACCGAGATTTATAATTGTTATCGGTATTCGTGCGGTGCCCATAGGTCGTACAAACGCAGCGGTGCTAATAGACACATAAACGCCTTGGTGCGCCGTACCACACAAACACACTGAGATTTATTATTTGTATCGGTATTCGTGCGGTGCCCATAGGTCGTACAACAACACCGGTGTGTATAGACACATAAACACACCGGGGACCCGTACCACACAAACGCACTGATATTTTTAATTGGTTTTGTTATTTGTGTGGTGCCCATAGGTCATATAAACGCGTCGGTGCGTTTAATGAAACGCACCGGTGTACAGTAACGGACACACACCGGTTTTCATTTTGTATTTTTTAGAAACATCGACCTGTTACAGTGCAATTATTATGATTGTTTTAAATTCATTATTCATCAAAAGTCCACACATCTTATAACAATATTCATATTAATTAAATTTTTATTAATGCATTTGAATGTGATGTTTGGATTAATTTGTTATATCATATCATAATTATTGTGGTTTTTTAAAATTCATTATTCATCAAAAGTTGACACATATATATCTTATAATAATATTCATATGAATTAAATTTTTATTAGTGCATTTGAGAACGACAATGGAGAACGCAATAGAATAAATTAAAACATATTTTATTATATATATACATATATATATATATGAATAAGACAATCTTTGTCATACAAAATGCAAAAGTTATTGGTATCCCTTTGTCTTTCAATTGGAACACTATGTCCATTACATTAAACAAAATGTTTGATTTCATAGACATATTTCAAAAAATACAACACCTTGCTTTGATATCCAAACATAGTGATCATCGTTCTTCTCTTGAACTGTTATCACTGCTACTAGAGCTACTTCCATGACTTGGGTTATTTTCAGGAATGTTTTGTTCACGGTGTTGATTGTTTTCTTCTTCTTCACCTTCCATCTACAAACATAAAAATAAAATGAAATGAGTGTGTATACATTGGTGAGAATAATGAAAATTGCAATATTAAATAATATACATCAATGTAAATCGAAAAAAAAAATTACATCCCATAACAACAATTGACTCATAAACTACACACATTCTTTCAAAATCATGTACGTCCATGCCAACTTTCAAAATTTCATCTGGTGGCGCAGTTCCATACTTTGTTTCCTGCAAGTTTTATATACCATAACAAATCATATATTTAATATAAAATATTTTTTTGTTCTATTAATTATAGACAAAGCTAAGTAAAACAAGATCAATAGATGCTTACAAATTCCACAATTAATTTCTGATATGCCAACATATACTCTGAACCCATATTTAACCCAAATTCAATCAATTCCTCTGATGGTTCTTCTTTGTATTTTAGCACCTGTTTGAAGAGATTCAATGATGATTTTTGTAAAACAACTTAAATACAAAAATGAAATCTAGTTAAGACGTTGTTATAAGGAAGTGAAAATTACTCACAAACTTAGATATCAACCCTTTTCTTCTTTGTCATCCTGTTTTATGTGCTGAATGGGTTCCATTTTCTTTTCTTTTCTGCAAGAAAATACTTGAAAATTAATATTTAATGCTAAATTATTTATTTATTGTACCTAATGATCGAAAAATTCAATGATTACATAGTACATTTGAAGCACATTGTTGTTGAGATGGCTCCTCTTGCAATGCAATTTTGTCCATTTCTTTGACCATCTCCTTGTACACCTTTTTGGACATTCCTACTGGCATACTTCTGATCAGCTCGTTTATCTTTTGAGATTTTTATAATCTTCCTGAAAATGTAACATGACAATAACCTATTTAATTTTTATATTGATATATGAAAAGTAAATATAACAAAAGTGATATTTATAAATATTTCTAAACAAACATTTAAAGGAATATTACTTTTTCATTCCTTATTTTTTTTATACGTTTTTGCTATTAAAATTCTGACATGTTTCATTGACCAATTCTTTGGAAACTCTTCCTGCAGTTTACATAAAATTTGGTTCTTGGAATCATTGGATTGGTTTTTGTATTGTGAGTGGAAATAACGTCTATACATTCATTCCACTAGCTCCCTCAAACTTTTGTAAAAGTTTTTCCACCTTTCGTTAACCTGCAACACCACTCTAGATGAGCTAAGGAGCAATTCATTTTCATTTGCATGTTCTATTTTTTTTCTTTTCTCAGAAAAACATTTCTTTTCTAAGTTGTTGGTCCCTATAGAACATTAAACATGTGTGAATTAGTAGACTGTTTGACACATGTTATCTAATAATTTTAAGTATATTATTAATGATAATTAAAAAAATAAACTGATATTGGATCGATAGTATTTTTTCATTCACTTGATTCATCCTTTTGAAATTTTTCCATCATGCTTTTACACTCTTCTGGTCCTAGATCAGAAATAATCTTATCGAGATTTGTCATGTTTTGGCTTTGCATGATACACAGTAAACAATACATATTAGTTAAACTTACATATAGTTCAAACTTTCATATACTTGATCTCTTGTCAGTCATTTCTTTATCAATCTCAAACTTGTACCATATTATTCATTAATATATTTATAAATAAATTATCAACTTTCCAAGTAAAAAATAAATCTCAAGAAATCGGTGTGCCTTTCATTCTGTACGCACCGACGTCGATGCATTAGGGTCTTCTAAACGCACCACAAAAATAGAACAGTAGACCGTACGGTGTTGTATGTCAACAAGGAGCACTAGTGCATTACATTTCAACCATGGCATCGATTAACGATGATAAAATGATAAAAATCGTCCAGTGTTAGTTTTTGTAACATAAATCGGTGCCATATTTTACATATGGTGCACTCATATAAAAAAAAATGTTTTTTTTTATTTTTTCACATTACTTTTGCGGTGCGCTTGTCCAATAAACAGCATCAGTGTGATAGGTAACGTTGGGCACACCGATAAAAAAGAAAATATGTTTTTTTTTTTTTAATTCACGCAATGGCCTACATGGATTGGGATTCAACAATGCAAATCATCCCGTCGGTTGGATGTCTTAGGTCTATATTTAGCAATACAAACCCTATAAATCTAAATTGAAAAGCCCTAAATCTGAAATCACAGAAAGAGGGAGAAGAAAGGACAGAAAAAAAAATAATGTAGGGTTTGTATTGTTTGAAAGTGTAATTTTTTATTTTTTTTTACAAAACAGAACGTTCGCAGTGCGCCATAATGAAATATCGCACTGAATGCATATTTCACAAATGCCGCACTGAGAAAAAATATTTTGTTTTTTTTATTTCTTATCACAGTGCTTGCGCGGTGCGTTGGGATATTAGAGCGCACCGGTGTGCTAAGGTATGTCGGGTGCACCGCTGAAAATAAATAAATAAATAAATAATTTTTATTTATTTATTTACGCAAAGGCCGATATCGATTGTGATCTGACTATGTAAGTCATCATGTGGGTTGGATGCCTTAGGATTATATTTAGCAATACAAACCCTATAAATATAAACTGGAAAGCCCTAATTCTAAAATCACAAAAAGAGGAAGAAAAAAGGGCAGAAACAAAAAAAATGAAGGGTTTCTTTCTAAAATAGTTTTTTTTTGCGAAACAGCACGTTCGCAGTATGCCATAATTAAATAGCGCACCGGTGCCATATTTTACATATGTCTCACTAATAAAAAATTATTTTGTTTTTTTTTAATTTTTTTATCACTGAACTTTCGCAGTGCGCTGGTATTACAGAGCGCACCGGTGCGCTATGTTACTCAGGGCGCACTGTGAAAAAAAAAAAACTTTGTTTTTTTTTTAATTCATGCAAGAGTCGACATGGATTGGGATCCAACTATGCAAGTCGTCTCGTAGGTTGGATGTCTTACAACTATACAAACCCTATAAATCTAAATTGAAAAACCTTAATTCTGAAATCATAGAAAGAGGGAGAACAAAGGGCAGAAACAAAAAAAATCTAGGGTTTGTTTCTAAAAATGGATTTTTATTTTTTAATTTTGTTTCTGAACACTGCAGAAAAAATTTAAAAAAAACTGCAGAAAAGTAAAAATACAATAAACTTTGATTTTTTTCTTTTACTACATAAAAAAAAAAACCGTAGAAAAAGTAAAAAAAACAATAAACTTAGATTTTTTTCTTTTACTACATTAAAAAAAACTGCAGAAAGAAGTAAAAAAAACAATAAACTTTATTCACGAGATCGTTTGAAATTCTATGCTACAGGGTTTGAATCCCCAGAGGTTTGGAATTTTGATTGTCTGAATACCTCTGTTTGAACGTATTCCCTGCTCCACAGTGTTCTCATGCTCTGTTTGCTCCAGGTATGTCTCCTGCAAATCTCTAGCTGAAATTTTTTGCAAAAATAGTGAAATAATGAAAAGTGTTTAGTATTTAAATAAATGTTGGAAGAAATTAGATTTTCGAAAATATTTTTCTGCCCATTTTTCAATTTACTGCTTTTTTTCACTTCAAGAAAAAACGAGTTGTGCTTTTTTTTATTTGTGGTTATTCATCATTGGTACATCCCTTAATCACACCGCACTAGTGCGTCTGGGTATAAAATGGCACCGGTGCCTATTACCAAAAATGCATGGGTGCGGTGATCTGTACATTAGGTACCGAAATTACATTTAGGTGTGTGCACCAAAATTTATTGTTGTTTTTCTCAAATGCAGGGTGAAAATATCATAATTATATCCAATGGACAATTCTTCAAAATCCAACTCGTTCCATAATATTTCTCAAAGTCCATCGCGGAGTTCTCCCTATCCATCTCGAGACGTAATATTTACTTCAGATTTTATTTATATTTTCACTATCTAATTGAATTTATGTTTTTTATCCATGCAGTCAATCAGGCACAACTAAATTAAATATATAATGTATACAAATTTGCAGGTTCATGCAGATTCAACATCGAGTTCAGATGCACAAAATATTCAAAGTACTGCTCCAAAACATCGGAAGTTCTTATCAATAGCTGCATACCACAAGACGCATTTGGTAGATGAAAATGGACAGCCGCTTCACCCTGCCAATTGTAACAATATTGCATCTTCTAGCCACAATCCTGGGACAATGATGGTAATAATTATAATTGTTTGGTATATATATTGACTAATATATAATTATTTCAACGTCAAACCAATTTATAATCATGCAATATTGTCAACGTGGTTAATAATTGATATCATATATATTGTACTAATTATTAGGATTCTAGTGATGATGAAAAACCTACCTACCATCTTCTGTTGCACCCCACGATAATGTCAAATCGAGAGAAGAATGAATTAAGAGAAAAAATCAGAGAGGAACGATAGCAAGAATGGTTGAATCAACCACCGATTCAATTCTCGCTATGTCTAGATTTACCAATTAGGAATGACTACAAAAATAGTAGTTCTTCACAAGTTGGCAATATTGGAGGTAATTAAATAGAGGTTGATATGGATGATTACTTAAGGGATACAACCGCCATGGATACAATGTTGTTAGATGCATTCCAAAACGATGATCAACTAGGGGATGATGCTCATATCGCTGACACCTTTTTCAAAAGCCTTAAATTTGCTTCCACCACCCCTCTCTTTGGACCTGCCGGTTAGTCAAAGTCTACCTAGTTGTGGACAACGATGTTACTGTACAACTTGAAAGAAAAGTTTGGCTTGTCAAATGCATGTTTCTCGGAACTTTTGAGGTAAGTTACCATAAAGTACTCCCTTATATAAATTTGAAATATAATCAGTACATCACTGCAATGAACATTACAAATGGTAAATTTTATGAACGTTAATAATTATATCGACATTAATGTACATTTATTAATATATTTTTCCATGATCACCAACTACATGTTATTCAAAGATAAGGTTCTTCCAAGTGATAATGTCTTGCCTAGTAGCTGCAAAGAGGCAAAGAAATTTTTGAAAATGTTGGGTGTTGAGTACATATCATATCATGCATGTCCAAATGATTGTATTCTATATAGAGGAGAATATGCAGACAAAGAGATGTGTCCGAAATATGGGCATGACAGGTATGATAAATCAAAAAAAGAATGGTAAATCATGTACTGGTCCTCCTTTTAAGATATTGAGGCTCATGCCTATAATCCCAAGGATTCAAAGGCTCTTTCGTTGCAAATAATTAGCTATATTGTAGGGATAGCATGCCTCACACAGAAGTGAGTTGGGAGTTATGCGAATCCCAACTGATTCAATAGCCATGAAGCATATAAAGGATACATGGCCTGAAAAATTCAAGAATGAAGTACAAAGTCTACGACTCAGCATAGCCATGGATGGCGTCAACCCATATTCCCTCCATAACACCAAATATTATATTTGGCCTAAAGTAGTGATCAATAAAAATATCCCCCCAGGGTTGTCTGTGAAGAATGAACATCTTATGTTGGCTCTCATAGTCCCTAGTAGAAGACAAGTGAAGAATATGACTGTCTACTTACAACCACTGGTAGATGAATTGAAGGAATTATGGGATGGGATAAATGTATACGATGTATCAAGACCCATCGCAACAGAGAAGAGTTTTACATTGTATGGCATATGTTCTTACACGACACATGATTATCCAGGCTTAGGAGTTTGCTCTGGTAAATTACATGTTTAATTTATTGATTTGTTTATATACGTAACAATATTATTTCACATATTAGTTATTTAATTCGATGTTGTAATATTTGTTATGATCTTCATGATATTCTTTAACGTTCCATGCATATCAATTAATGTATAAAAATATAATCTCGCAGGTCTTGTAACAAAATGGTATTTTGGATGTAAATGTTGTGGACCTTCTCTGAAAGCTAGATGGTCCAAGGACCTACGAAAGCCAGTGTATGATTGCTCTAGGGTATTCCTACCAAAATAACACCCTTACAGAAGAGCAGCATCCGCTTTCAATGGTAAATGAGAGAGAACCCAAAGGCCTCCAATAATGACACAAGCTGAATGGCTTAGAGCATATGAGAGAGAGAAGGAGAAGGAGTTCATAGAAATGTTCGATTCAAATGGGAAGCCTATGTTCGATGATCCAGATTTCTTCAACACCTATGTTGAGAAATTGCCCATTGGGATGAAAGGGAAATCTATCTTTTATGACCTCCCATATTCGGATCAGAGGCATGCGTTGGCCCTCTAATTCATGGTTTTTGAAAGAAGGTGATGTCCCATGGATTTTTAAAAAAAATTATATTTCTTTGGCAAAGGAAGTTATAATGGGTGTGAGGGTGCCAACTTCATACGAGTCTTCACTACGGGGCTGCTTCACCGTGGATGACCATTTGTCAGGTTTGAAATCGCATGACCATTTGAATCTTCTAAGAGTACGTATATTAATGTCATGAAACGCATATATGATTTTATTATTTGTTATATTAATAATAAATTTTATCCCAATATGCGAGGATCATAAAACATAACTAGTGTCATTATCCTTTGTTCATGCGTGGGTGTGTGAAACATGAATTCCATCAAGACCTAGGACGTGCCATATCTAAATTATCTTCATTTGTACATTGGATCACGTCAAAGGAGATTCATGTGGCTAGCATTCCATGGTGGCATTAAGAGATATTTGAGATTGTTTGTATGTTTGAGAAGGAACTGCTGATGAGTTTCATGGACTTACAGGTTCATATTCTAATCCACCTAGTAGATGAGGTTGAATTAGTTGGGGTGGTTTCTTATCGTTGGATGTTCTTCTTAGAGAGGTACATGAAGAAATTGAAAGTTTTTGTTCGACAAAGGGAAAAACTCGAGGGTTCTAGGGCAGAGGGGTACATATCGTATGAGTCTTTCTATTATGCCAGTGAGTACATCAAGTAGGTCAACAACAGACCAGGTGTGGTGATTTGGGACGATGAAATGGATGAAGATAAAAGAGAAGGGGAGTTGCTCCAAACGAGTGGAAAAAAGCACTTGATAAAGAGTAAGCGACTTATAATTTTTCAAATTTACAAAAAGTAATTAATATTCATGTTGAACTTCGATATAATGTATATTTTGATCTCTAAGTACTATATAATGTTGGTTTGATTTCATCGGTGAATGCAGAAATTGACGCAATCAATAAATTTGTTCTTTACAATTTTTAAGCGACACAACCGTGGGTCGCATTGTACGAACAAAATAGGATGAAATGGGATAGTGACAGGAAAGAATTCAAACGGTTGAATGCTAGAAGTGTGCCTTATCCCGATCATTTAAAAGAAAATATGCCAAAAATATGCCCCAACAGTTGGGTTGCTGACCAAGTCAGAGAGAAATACGGTGCTACCGGTCGTTACCCACGCACTGAAGAGGATGCGCTAAACATAGGGATTGGGTGCAACAACTTGGTAATAATCTTTTTAATTTATATGTAAATTTGAAACTTATATTAAGACATCTACATTTCATATTTTAACTATTGGATTATTATAAGACACATGACATTATGATTTTTTTAACATTTTATAACAGGTGCATTTGTTCCCATCTATGTGGGCATATGGACACCATTTTCGCACAGAAAATGTCGATGATGGAAACATCGCACAAGACTGTGGAGTGGAAGTCGAGTTCGATCAATATAGTCGATCTAGCCACCGTGATCAAAACCTAGTACGAGGGATGTTAGGTTTTGGAAAGATACAAGAGATCATTGAAGTGGATTTTCCTTCTTTCCAATGTGTTATTTTTAGGTGCAAGTGGTGGGACACCTTTGATCGGAATAATGTAAAGGATGATCGCAATAGTAGGCTGATATGTATCAACTCTAGAAAGATGTGAGATGAAGCTAAGGAGCCCTATGTTTTCCCTAAACACTCCAACAAGGTGTTTTTTTACCCAGATGTGTTGGATAGGGGTTGGCAGTTCGTATTGACACATGACCCTAGATCAAAACATATTTTTTAGAACAATAGTGTTATCATGCCATGCGAGCTAGAAGATAATGAGGGTGATCATGAGAACTGAGAGTGATATGATACATGTGTTATTTCATCAATGTTTATACTTTTTAAGATGGGTTTTTCGAAACATTATAATATATATTTTGAATTAATTGGTAATTTACATTGTGTTAATGTTAAAATCAATAATTCACTTGATAATTTGAAATTATGTTGATCTCAAAAACAATGGCGTATTGTATAAATTAATTCTTTTTTTGTATCTAAGATCATAATAAAATAATGATAATTCTAAAGTACATGAATTTATTTGCATTATTTTCTAAACTTTATTATGTTACAATAAATCATATTATTCTAGATTTGTTATTTTAGAATTATTTAAAATTTACAAAATTTAAAAATTTTAATAAATTCATTTCACATTAATACAATTAAAATTTTACAAATATTTTACATACAATTACAATTACAATTACAATCAATTCACAAAAGTATCACAATTAAAATTTTACAAATATTTTACATACAATTACAATTACAATTACACAATTTCACGTACAATTACAGTTACAATTACAATTTTAGAATTTTACATATATATAATTACAATTTTACAAATTTACATATATACCATTACATTTACAATTTTAGACTTTTAAATACAATTAGAATTACAAATATTGCAATTTTACAATATCATGATCATTTAGTATTAAATTAATTAATAAACATCACGTTCATGATAACCATCATACAAACATCATGTTTGACTAAAAAACACAATCAAAATTGCTAACTGCATCATTGTGATCATGATCATCTAACAAAACAAAATTAACGTTATATATTAACATCATCACAACACAAACATCAAATATACATCTCATGTCAAATAACTTATGCTATCACATAAACATCTATCTGCAAGTTTCACATTAAATGAACATATCTAACATGACCTAACAACATACACATCATGATGATCACCAACATGTAAATTAAGCACAACTGTAATATGAACACAAAATACATGGACCATATATATATATATATATATATATATATATATAATGTTAAAAATATACAATTGTAATATAAATGTCATGGATCAGCTGGTGGTAGTAAAACATCAATATCAGTACTAGTGGAGGCCTGCTCATGAGTGAATGATGCCTGCTCATGATCATGAGTACTGATGGGTGCTGCAAGCTACTGACTGGAAGTGGCTGATGGTCTAGTCTCATCTCCATGATGACTACTATTAGATGCTAGTGGAGGCTCATGCTCATCTTGCATGGTGCGAGGTGAACGATCATGAGATGATGGTACGCTACGCCTCGTAGACTGTCCATCATGTGCTGCAGCTCGATCGTAACGTGCAATAGTCCTCGTCAGTCGCGTAAAATATGTCGTAACTCCTACGACATGTCGCATCAGGCTGTACATGTCACACGGCATTCCTCTCCACATCCGTAATAGCCTATCATCGACCTCTATGTCTCTGTAATGAGCAGGCCTGATGCCCACCTCAACAATCAATGCAATGAGTTGGTCGCCCAACTCCATCCTATATCTAGCATCACTAAGTCGACTGCGCACCGGCGCACCAGTAGGAGCAAGTCTCTCTGCACTAGCCTCCTGATGATCCTCAGCATTTGGCATGCCCTCATCATCATCAGGATCCACACCTGGATCAAGTGATGGTGGAAAAATCTCCTTGCCATCAAAAGAGCCAATGTCTACAAAATATATACAAGTACACAACAATAATTAGACAATTTCATTACACAATTTAATAAAAACAAGTTAAAGAACATGTTAGAATAAATTTAAATAAAACATTAATAGTACCTCTATCATCTGGCAGCTCATCATCTGTGAAGAGGATGTTGGCACACCCTCGCCAATCCAAACCTGCATAAGGATAGGGGACCATAATGAAGGGATGCTTATCAGCACTGGCTAGCAACTCCAGTGCATCATGTGATATCCTCACTAGAAACAGAGTCTCCTCCCTCTTGGGCATCATCTACCCCCACATGTGCATATGTGCCTCAGTAATCGGCCTATGAGGCTGCCGAAGAAAATTAGGCCTCGTCTCTGGAAACCTCTCAAAAAATAAACAAAAAATCTCTAAGGCAAAAGGGAAGTTGACCCTCCCTTGTGCATGAGCACGACATCTATCTAATGCAACACAGAACTGCCACAAAAAAATGGCAGACCACCTGCAGAGTCGTGCTCCTGTACTAAAAAATCAACATAATATAAAAGTGAGAAACTAATGTGTTTCCTTTCATTAGTATTGTGCGAAATGATCGAAATGATAAGTGAGAGACATTGCACCTCCTCACGACCAAATGCACCAATACGTAACTGCCCTCCAGCGACCTAAAAATCTACAGGAGACAGTACATTTGCTCCAATGTATCTCTAGGAGTAAACTAACTGACTCCCTGCTACACAGCCAGCTGGAACCTTGGGGAACGAGGAAAAATCCACCCCTCTCCTTAATAGCCCTGTAATGAAATATATATCCTCCTCAGTGGGCATGTACCACTGGTTGATACCAACCTGGAAAGCCTGTTGCTGGGCATTCCACCTTCGGATAAGATGTCTCAAAAACAAACTATGGCCCTTTAGGGAAATAGCCTCCTCATAGAACTTGAGGAGGCCTACCTGCCTTAGGAGCCCCTGCATAGCTGTTGTAATATTGTGAGGGTACGCATCTCTCTTCCTCTCTCGTGCCTCCCATAGGCAAACCATGTTATAATGTTCTACCTATTGTTGTTGTTGTTGCCCCTCTTCTCTCCTTTCTCATCTCTGAATGATTGACATATTAAACACAATTCTTTTATTAAATGAGACATGTATTTAGAAATATACGTATATAAATATCTTCTGAAAAATAAATAAAAAGCGATTGGTGCGCCACAAACGCAGTCACGCACCGGTCCCGGTGCGTCTTTCAATAGAGTGCACCAAGGACGGTGCACCTAATAATATTTAGCGCACCGGGGGCGGTGCTCCAAAAAAAAAATTAGCGCACCATTGACTACGTGCGATGTTAGGAGGGCGGTGCGCTGACTACACTATATGCCTCGGGGCGTATAGTTAAGTCAGCGCACTACCCTCCTGACACCGTACATAGTCTTCGATGTAATATTTTACAAGGCCGCACCGTTGATGCAGGCCAAATAAGGAAAGTCATGCACGGACAAAAATAGCCATCCCAAGGTGGCTATTTCGGTCAACGCACCGCATCACCACTATTCAACTAGGTCAACGGTGCCGCCAGGTAACCGACCGCACCAAAATTTTAAAAAAAAATTTAAAATAACACGGTGCACCTTTGGTACCACCCTGAAACTGATGCGGATACCCTTAGCACTAGTTTACGAGGCCGAACTGTTGACAATGTCGAATTGCAGTATGTGGTGCGCTGACAACATTACCCGCCCCGAGGCGGATAATTCCTTCAATGCACCGAGTTGCCGCGAAACCACATTGTCAACGGTGCGACCTGGTAAACAACCACACCACACTTTTTAAATTTTTTTAAATTGACATGGTACGCCTATCGATATTGCCCTGGAACTGTGCAGATACCGTTAGCACCGGGTGTAGTGCAGCCTATAAATTTACAGGCAGCACTGCAAACCAGTGTGAGCCAAACAGCTCAAGCGCACTGCGCAACAAAAAGAAAATCTTATAAATGGTGAATTTTAAGGTTATTTGAAATTATAATCCGCTAAAAGGCTTAATTATGGAAAAACAAGAAAAATACATGTACATTTACCCGTCGAGGAGGCATATTGGCTATAGAATTTGCAAAAGAAAATTTGTCCACCGTTTTGCAAAATTCAAGCTGGAGATTGGTGGGCAATGCATAGCAGCAATGTGTGCAATGAGTGCAATGGGAGCACCGATGTCAGGACGGCCCAGACAAGGATAACTTGCACCAGTGTTTGAGAGCTCTGTAGCACTGACAAAAGTGAAAAATGTGGTTTTTTGGCCGTAATTTTTTTTTTATTTAACCCTGTTATGGTGCACGATGTTTTTATGGGTGTACCGGTGCGTTTTAACCATGCCGCCCTCGGTGGTTTCTGTTTTCGCACGCTTTTCATGAGGCACCAATGCGGAATAGTCGTAACGCACCGGTGCGCTACAGTAATACAACGCATCGGGCCCGTGTGTACGATTATATTTAAAATACACTTCACAACTACGATTATATTTAAAATAAAATTAGAAGTTTCCATTTGATTATATTAAACATCTTATAATTTATTACATTGTCTATTATATTTATAATTTCCAAATGATATTTAAGATACTATCTTTAATATCTATATGTTCCATTTCTATTAAATAATATTTAATGTATGTCTATTTTTTATAATTTGATATATTCCATCTATATTACGAAATATTGTTAATATTTAGTGCCATATTTTATATGGAATTTTAATAAAAAAATTAGTGTGAAATATTCTATATGTAATTTAGAATGCTTTTGAGAATGAAATCAATATGGAAAATAAATTTTGTAAATATTAGATAATCTTAATTTATAATTAACTTGGGTGTAATTTGATTAGTTGTGTTAAATTGTAGAGAACAATTATAAAATGATAATCAATTAGCTTACTTTCTAAGTAGGTGAATATAAATGTTAAAGTTATATAAAGGTGGTATGCGATCTTTTTACTAATTATTTATAAAATTAAAAAATAAATTTCATTTTATTATTTTGTAAAATTTAATTTGAAAGAAAAAAATACAATAAAAAGAAATATATATATATATATATATATATATATATATATATATTAAAATTATAAAATTAAAAAGCTACTTAAAAAATGAATTGGAAATAGAAAGAGACTTCAAATTTGTATTCCCATTTACTTATATTTTTATTGAAACCCTTAATCTGAAAATCTACTTAAAATGTGTTTTTTATTTTTATCATAAGGAAAATATAATGTGTGTGGCATTAATTTTCATTATTTACAAGCTTCAGAAATATGTTAATAATATTTTAAAATTATGTTTAAAATTTTAATATGAGCTAAACCTTGATAACTATAAATAACATACTTTTCTTTATTTTGAAAACAAATACAAAATATTCCACTATGTAACCAGACAAATTACAATTCATCTTTAAATTTCCCTAAAAATTTTTCAAGGATATCTCTATTTTTTCCCAAATAAAACTTAATCTGAGTGATAAATCGATTATTCTAGATAAATAATTAGAGTGAGCTCAGTCTTGAATTTCATTTCGCACATTACGGATAACACCATTCTTCTTCACAAATGAAATGTTCGTAGCCTCCACCTAGTCTTAGATATTGACCCATCCATTAGGATCCTTAACCTTCAACAACACCCACCTGGAAGATAGTAACTTAGACTGTGATGGGACCCTTTATTCTATAGCTTTCCCTCCCTTTCATTCTATATAAGCTAGCCCAAAAATATGAACAAAAAAACATAGCTCATAGTAGACGTTTTATACAATTTATTGCACTCCATTTTGTTGAGGTTTCCTTTTCGATAGAGAATTTAAATGCATACATAGTAACACTAATTTATATTGGGTTTTCATTTTCCTATAAAAAAAATTAAATGCAAATTGAAAGAAATAAACTCACAGAAAATTTGAGAGGTTCATTAATTACTGCAACAGCGAGATAAGTTTAGAAATTAAGCAGTGTGATGATTCTTAACTGCGTCCTGTTCGTTAAATTGATAATTTAAATCAATGGCCAAGCCAGTTCTCCTTAAGGTGATTCTTAGGTACACATGCTCCATCATAAAATAACATTTATATGGACAACCCATAAAATATAAATTGTACTAAATTACTAAGTGTAAAACTCAGATGAAACAAAAACTACTGGAATATATAAACTCCATAAGGAAAAAAAATCTCCATGGGTTCCATTGTTATTATTTAACCTAAGTTTACTAAGTCCTTACCTTTCTAAACTATGTTCATATTATTTCTTTCGATGAACACTATGTCATTGCAAGTAAAGCAACATTATGCATTGCAAGTAACTAGAATCAACAACCAAAATGACGACCATTGCAAAGTGGAAATAAAAAGAAGGATTATAATATTTGTTCTCACCGAGATAATTATCATTAAAATTTATTTTTAGAATGTATAATCAAACGCCCTGTTTCTAAATAATAGTGAAGTAATAGTTTATAACAAGTTCCTATCTTCATGAAAACTTGTGGCCCACGATAATATTCAATGCAAGAGTTTATAACAACCACAATCCAAGATAGATTCACGAAAACCACCCAAATATGAGATAAATTTATAATATTTAATATATATAACCCAACACTTTCCACATGATAAGAACTTAAATAGATTCCAGAATAGGTTGGACTAGCACGCCAGGGAAAGCAAACCCAGATTATAGGCTGAGATGCCTTTTGTGAGAACCAAATTGAAATCAATTATGAAGATGATACTGAAAGCAAGATCGTGGCCATCCCAATAAAAATAAACATGAATTTTTTCCACAAATAACACAGATTCTCACACAGAAAACATATATAGAGCATGAATAATTATAATTGTTCAGCAAACTTCTTACATCTTGCATTCAACGAATAATAATTAAAATTTATGCTTGATCATTGGATTTCATAATATCTCGCCCTGATGTATGAACACTGAACTATGTTATAAAGAAAAAGAGAAAATGAAACCCCTTAATGGCCCTAAGAGGAGTCGGATGCAATGAAGCAGGGTATGGTACTTGCGTTGGATATTTCTAGCATAAAAAAAGAAGATAAGGTGTCTTGGAATGGAACTGTACTATCACAAGTTTGAATCCCATCCCCAATTCGAGGACCTATGTGCCGAAAACCCTCCTACATGTGACTTATGAAATTATTATAATGTGACTTCGGAGCAGACTGCCATAGAAATAAAAATAACGTCTGGAGTGTTCGGGAGGCAGAGCCCCTGCAACATGATAGGTTTTGGGGTGAGCTACAATGTGGGCGACGCTCAGCCATGGCAGAAAAACGTTTATTTTCTGGAGGAAGATTGGACGCGAGTAAAACACTGCACGCAACCCTTTAGCTTGAAGTAGGAAAATATTATTTGAAATTTCAAATTTTTGGCATCAACCTGGCATTTAATGTGTGTAGGGGACCAGTTAAAGATGCCGGAAGAAGAGCTATCGGAAAATCCAGAAACCGTAATAATCTTCCACATGCATCTTTGCCATGCTATGCATAACCATCCATAAACCTGTCACGCCAACTACAAAAGATCAGCATGGTAATGTTAGGTGATCGATGGTGTATGTATGGGTAACGTATGTTATGGGGTGTATTAAATGCCCTATAGCAGGATAGATATTGCTTGCCCTTTATTTTTGTGAATGATTCCTTAAACTCCTCACTGTATAAAACCTACTCGTGCAGAACAAATATAAATCAGCTTTGAATACATTTAAAAACAAAAATGTCATTAACAAAGATGATGCGAAGAATTTTCCCAATTCTTCACATCATCTTTCTCTTCTTTGAGAGTGTGAGCATGATTCATTCAATCTGTCAATAAATGCATGGTGCATAGCCCTCGACAATTATTTGTGATTGAGCGATGTCACTTATATATTTTCCTAATTTGCTTCCGTGTGTGAGTTGATTTGTGCTTCCAAACTCTAGAGGCCTTTTTTATTGTGTATTTAAGATAGTAGGATTGAAATCTGTAGGAAGGCTCGATAAGCGCTTCTTTTATATATATATATATATATATATATATATATTTCATTTCAAAATACAAATTTTTTATTTCTTTTCCCTTCATGTATAATCTATGTGGTGATGGTCGGGTAAATCTCCTTCATTTTTGAGTGGTCACAGATCAGGGGTGTGGAATTTTTGAGTGGTCACAAAGAATAAATAAACATAAATATATGTTATCATTTTTTTACCTTTGCGTATCCAATTAACAATTTGCATTGTTTCTCTGCATCGAAAAAAAACCAAAACGCTTGTGGCATGTTCTTTGCACCTTAAGGTACAAATCCTAGTTAGTATACAATGTTGAAACTAGCATTTGCACCAAGAGGTGCAAAGGAACGCCGATAGCAATAGTGGGGGAATATGGAAGGCAATAATAAAATGAAATATATGGACACTGAAATACAAGGCAAGGGGTGTAGGATTTAGATAAAGAAGAGGACTAAGATCCAGAGGAGATTGTGTCGGATTTAGAATTGATCAGCCATTGTTTAAGGTGTGTGTATGTGTGTGGTAACTACTATTTTTTTTTTGGCTTGATTTAGAGGGGGTTTGAACCTTAAATTTAATGGTTTATATAATAGTTTATAAGAGTAAAATTATCAATCAACCTGTCTCCTTAAAATTGACAAGCAATATTTTCTATAATCCTCAATTCATTTCATGATATGATTTCAATATAAACATTTACATTTTTTATTCAAAAAATATATATAGAGTAGCATAGTCCCCACTATCATAGTCTCTGAAGCAGAGGAAGGGAACACCAAAGAGGAAGAGGTTAAATTTTTATTGTTGTTATTTTTTTATTATATGTAAATATATTGAATCCGAAATTAATGTGTTGAAGAGAAACTTAATAAGTGTCACTCAAGATGGAAATTATGCTCGAAAAAAATTGCCTAAAACATTATAACTCTCATTGGAAAATGCTAAATTAATAGTGGTTAATAGACGACTTGAATCCTATAGTCTTGAGTTGGCAGGAGCTAATAAATTGAGATGTCTAAAATTTATAATTGTACTTCTACATAATCCTAGGTAATAAAATAGGAAAACTTCTTTTGGCAGATCGATTGGCTCTGCAACCTCAGCAACCTTGACCTTGAAAAAGCGCATAGGAAATCAGGATGGCCAATCCCAGGGGGGGTTGCAGCCCCTCCTTTCACAAAATTGTAATAGGGAAACCTCCTCCCTGTAGTTCAGGACTATCTCCATGCAACGCATCGATTACACCATCTACTAGCTCTTCTTCCCTAGAGGCAATGCAGAAGCATGCAGCGAATCAATCCCAAGAAAACAATACTCTAAATATGACTGAGGGGATAAATGGGACATGCAGACCATCATAAAAATTAAAACCCATTCTGTAAATCCTGGCGGAAAAACTTGGTGCTACGGTTGAACACATGAATGAATACGCTCTGATAGGGAAATTTGCAGGGCCATGGCCTGCAGAAAGGGTTCTAATAAAATGGATAACAAGAAACTGGTACCTAAAGTGATATATAGAGCTCAAGCTTGGTCCAAAATTATTCTTCACCATCATATTCAATGACATAAAGGAAAAAGACACAATATTTCAAGGTATCCCTTACTTCATGAGTGTTGCGGGTCTTTTCTTGAAACCTCGAGTGCCTAGGTTTACCCCGGAAAAGAATATTTATCTACTCTACTAGTGTTGATTCACTTATATTCATTGTTGCATGAGTATTGGGATCCAGATATTCTAGCTAAGATTGGAAACACATTATGATATCACATAATGTTGTCAGAAACCACGAAGGTAGGTCGCTACAGTTCGTATTCACGTCTATGTGTCGACATGGATCTCACTATGCCTCTGCTGGAAACAATCTTCCTGAGTTGTGAGGAAATTACCTAGGAATAGACCATGGATTATAAATAAATACCTTTCTAATGGATACAATGCCATGAACATGGCCATTTATACAGATATTGTCCGGTCATTCTAGAACAATAGAGGAAACAAGCAAATATGCACTCAGATCAAGAGGCAGCCATAGCGGGATATACTTCGGTTAATAATAGGAAAATAATAGTACACAGGAGATAAGGAAATAACAAGGATAAGGAACAACAAGATCAAAACCATTTTGGAATTCTCCAGCATCTCTAAGAGGACAACCCTCAAGCCCCAACAGAAGAGGAGAAGTAGTCAAAGCACAAGGCATCCAAGGGTAAAACAACATGAGAAAGGAAAAACAAATATAGAACACCTCCACAAGGTTGAGTATGATATATCATTGAAAGATGAAGAAGCCCCAACCCCAATGGATGAAGTTGAAATCATGGATCTGAAGTTGCATGAAGTAAAATTTCAGCCTATAGCAGAGGACTGGGATTCCAAGGACCCAAACTCACTCCCGGAGGATCAAGTGCAACTAGTAGTAAGGCCATACATGAAACATCAAGACATCCTATTAAATCAAGTTAGAAATCAAGGTAATAATTCCTCCCTTAACACAATGAGTTCAGCGCAAGGAATAAAATGAAATGCTCCTCAGGATCAAGTAGTTTTTTTTAAAGGTTTCAGTAAAAAAGGAAAAAAATAAAATGGGCAACATCTTCAAGTCCTAGGGAAATTTCTTGTTAATACAAGGAGGGTAGCTCCTATTGATACTCATTTTCACCCCATCCCCAAATGATGAAGATAATTTCTTGGAACAGTCAGAGCCTTGATGGAAAAATCAAAAGCAGGCTCCTCAGAAAAAACTCCAACAAGAAAAGCTAGATATTACGTTACTGCGGGAAACTAAATGTGACTTAGAAACATTGAAGAAGATAGTGCCCACATTTTGGAAAATTTTTGAACTCTTAATTCATTGTGCAGCAGGGGCATCGAGGGGGTTGGCCATCTTCTGGAATCCTTCCACGGTGGTTTTGAAGGACTCGCTTTCTTTCCCCCTGAATCCTTACTGCTCTCTTTAAGCCTATGGGCTCCTCCCAAGCGGTATATGTTTCAAATATATATGGCCCCAATGGGCCTCAAGATAAGAGGAAGTTGTTGGCCAACTTGCAATCTTTGGCTCGGCTTATAGGAGAAGAAAATTGGATCCTAAGAGGTGACTTCAACATGATTTGGTCTTTGGCTGAAAAAAGGGGTGGTGTCAGAAGACTAGATGAAGAAGCTATTGAGTTCAATTCCTTCATAGAGGATCACAAGTTGGTGGATATCCCAACCCTAAATGGCTCCCACACCTATAATAATTGAAGGGCAGGGGAAAACTAAGTGGCTTGCAGATTGGATCGCTTCTTGGTTTCAAAATCCCTATATTTGTCAAACGTGGGTGTTGAAGCGATTATTTTTACCAGCTACGGCTCCAACCACTGGCTTATCTAACTCTTCCTAAAATGGTACAACACTCCCACCAACAAACCTTTCAGGTTTTAAGCATTCTTCCTTTGGAATTTATAATTCACTTCAAATATGGAAAAAAGGTGGTTGGAATCATCAGCCATGTAGGGAGGACTAATGTTCCGCTTTCAACAAAGGCTGAAATTCATCAAGAAAAAATTGAAAGTTTGTAACATTATGAAATTTGGGAACATTCAAGAAGCAAAAATGAATATTGAAAAAAACATGGAATGGGTTCAGAAAAGAATGATAACAGAGGGAGGAACACAGGATCTTAAAAATAAGGAAAATTAATTAACGCATCAACATGGGGAAAGGCTACAGCAGGAGGAAATTTTGTATAAGAAAAAATAAAGAGTAAAATGGCTGCAGGAAGGTGAAAAAAATACAAAATTCATCCATAGATCTATGAAAAAAAAATAAGATCCATTTCATTCAAAATGAGTCTTAGCAAATATTGGAAGAGAAGGATGAAATCTCAGCAGCGATGCATAATCACTTCCAAACTCTACTTATGGAACTGGTCGAAGATAGAAGGGCAGCAGTTAATCAAATACTTCAGCACATCCCCAAGTTGGTGTCGGAAGAGCATAATGCACTCCTATCTCATGAAGTGTCCTTCAGGTAAGTAGAATACATTGTTATGAACATGCCAAAAAATAAGTCACCAGGCACAGATGGTCTAACAATTTAATTTTATCAGGCCTACTAACACTTCTTGGGATATGATGTATGCCAAGTGGTGGAAAAATCACGATGTAATTATTCTCTCATTTCGGCATTCGATGCCACCTTCATCTCTCTTATGCGTAAATCTTAGAAAGAAACCTCTCGATCATATTATAGATCGATCTCTCTCTGAAATATAATTTATAAAATCATTTCCAAAACAATTGAAAACAGGTTGAAGTTGATCCTTTCTACCATCATATCCATTTAACAAACCAGATATGTGGAGGGGCATCAGATCTTAGACAAATTAATTCTCGTCCAGGAGAATCTTCATACTCTAAAGACAATGAGAAAACTAGTTATGTTGATTAAACTTGACATTTCAAAAGCCTTCAACAAAATCAGCTGGCAATTTATCTATCATATTCTCTCTTATTTTAGATTTGATGAGCTTTGGATCCATTGGGTCGTGTCTCTTATAACCAAGGTATTCTTCTATGTCCTTATAAATGGGGATCTCTCCCTCACTTTCTCACCCACTAGAGGGATTCGGCAAGGGGATCCTATCTCTCCTTACATCTTCCTTTTAGTTGCAGAAGGGTTGGGTCGGTCACATAATCAAGCCTTAGCCTCTGCTAATCTTCGTGGTCTCCCTCTAGGTTTGGAAGCAGCGCGATCTTCCCATCAGGAATTTTTGGATGATACAATGCTAATGGGAAGGCCCTCACTTAAAGAAGCACAATAATTCAAAAATCTTCTGGAGCTCTTCTCTTTCACCTCTAGCAGTTCTATCAACAGAAGTAAATCCCAAATGCTCTTTTTCAATAACCTAGTGGTAGTGCAGGCTCGTATTTCCTGTCTTATGGCCTTCAAAATAGGTGCCCTACCTTCTACCTATTTGGGGGTGCCCTTAACTTCCAACCCCCTAAGACAATTGATCTAGGAAAGCCTTATATTGAAATTTGAATTGAAGCTCTCATCGTGCACCTTCAAGGCTCTCAATTTGGCAGGAAGGTTGACTCTATTGAAGTCGTTTTTGCAATCCATGCCCACTTAATTTCTATCGACTTTGGCTGATACAAAGGTTGTTCTCAACAAACTCTGAAGCATACAACGATCGCTCCTATGGGGAGGACCAAGAAAGAAAAAAAAATGGCTTAGTGGCCTAGGATAAGATTTGTTTTCCAAAGCACTATGGAGGCTTAGGCCTAAGAGATCCGCGAATTATGAGTCAGGCAATCTCAACCAAAGTTTGGTGGAGATAGATAAAAGGCCATTTTTCTCAATGGGGGCAGTATTGGTCTAAAAAGTATGATCCTGGAATCACAATGAAACAATTAATTAGATTCTCCAAATTATTTTCAGGCTCTCACATTTGAAACTCATCATGCCAAAACAGAACTTTGGTGCAGGATCACATCTTTTGGGAGGTGCATAATGGGAATTCTACTCTTTTTGGGAGGAATCCTAGAACCAGTGGCCAAAAATATCTTCCATTTTCCAGCTAAACTCACTTAAATATAATCTCACCAGCAGGGGAGCTCTTGCGCTCTGTGATTTTTGGACTGATCAGAACCCTCCCACAGGTTGGCGAAAATGGATAGATTTCACACTCTTTATACCTCCAAAACTCGCAGAGGATTATAAGTGAATGTCAAAGAATTTAACCAATCGCATCACTGAGTTTCATGAAGGAAATGATGTGCTCAGATGGGGCTATAGACCTTCAAGTAACTTCATCATTAAGGAAGCAATCGAATTGCTAATTAGAAATCAACTCCCAGAGGCCAGCGCTCAGTGGAAGCACTTATGGAAAATAAAACATTGGAAAAATATTTCTCTATTCCTCTGGCTATTGATAAAATAGAAAACACTCACTTGGGATAGGCTATATAAATGAGGATTCATAGGACCCTTTCCTTTCCATCTCTTCTTCTTAAATGAGGAGAATCAGTACCATCTATTTCTAGGTTGTAATTTTGCAAAGGAAATTTGGATGCACTTGTACAGTGCCTTTGGAATTACTCCTCAAGGCTGGGAGGGAATCAAGGAGCTTATGGATACTTCGTCATCACCTTCTTTGGTCCCTATGGAAAGAAATAAACTATAGGATCTTCAAGGATTCCTTTAGAGGGCCAGGAATGTTTTGGGATCAACTTATCTAGATGATGATTGAAATGATATACTTTACCCTCTAGGATGCCAAGGACTGGGAGTGTACTGAGTCTGAAAATTCCATCCTTCTCAATTTGGGGATGAAGGCTTCAGAGGCTAGGAAAACTAATAAGAAATATCAGGTAAGAAAGACAAGCCCTATTGAATGGTCCCTGCTGCCATTTGCCTTAGTTAAATTGAATTTCGATGGGGCTTCCAAGGGAAACCCGGGACTAGCCAGCTATGGAGGCACCTTCAAGAATGAGCAAGGACCCATTCTGAATATCTACATGGGGAATTTAGGAGTAACAACAAACAATGTAGCCAAGCTTTGGGGATTAGAAAACGTATTAAATCTAGCCAATCAGCTCCACTTCCACTAGCTTGTGATCGAAGGAGACTTTGAAATCATCATCACTATCCTCAAAAATGTTCAATCGGTTACACCTCTGCAAAAAAAAACTCAACAATTGGAAGCTTGAAGGTAGAATGGAGTGAGTTTTCAAGGCTCTGATGCAAATAGAAGGATCACTCCTGCTGCACATTAAGTGTGAAGGGAATAAGTTGGCAAATTTTCTAGCAAACAAAGGCATGGCATCGAAAGCACCTTTCTATGGAATTGAATGGTCAAGGGACATTCCGAACCCACTGAAGGAAGGGTGTGAAGCAATTTCAACAAAATACTTGTTGCCCAATAGGTCTGTTGCAGAATCCGAAAGGCCAGTTGTAGAAATCAAGAGAACCATTGCTAAAAACGATATCGAAAGGATTGTTGCTTAATCGTCTTTGACGTTGGACTATGTTAGAAAGTAAGGGATTCTAGAATGCGCTACATCATGGATTGGAGAGTGGAGAATGAAACAGTTTCTTTCTTCATAACGGATAGCCTTATTAGGCTGTATACAATTTAAAGTTAATTTGGATGTACGTTTGGTCTGGTTTTCCTGTAGGTAGGCTAGCTAATTCATCCCATGTAATTTATCCTATCACTCTACAGTAATACAAAGTCGAAATTTACACACAAAAAATTTACTTCTACATAAATATTGGTGGAAAGTAACTATTGGTAAGTATATTTATTTACATCTTTTTAGCCTCTTTTTTTTTGGTTAAATTATGGTGTGAAGTAAGTCATATATATATATATATAATTTTTCAAATTTACATTTAGATATTGTTTTTAAAATATCCAATAATCTTTAGCTTAATGGGAATCTTTAGCTTAATGTGTAACTCTTACAATTTTACTTTCTACATAAATATCAGTAGGAAGTAAATATTGCAAGTATATTTATTTACATCTTTTTTATCATCTTTTTTTTGTAAAAACTGTTAAATTATGGTAAAGTGTTTCACATATATAATTTTTCAAATTCACATTTAGACATTGTTTTAATATCAAATGAAGTTTACGCTTAATGTAGAAAGACACACAGTGATGAAAACACATCTTTTTAAATAATGGGTGCATCTTTAACTAATTAGAGATAGAGTAAAGTGCATCAATATTATAACTTATTACTTAAAAATAATATTTTTTTTACTTGAAATTATATATTTTTAAATATTATCTATCATATTAATAAATGACTTCATTTTGAACCTGGAAAGTGTGCAACAATGGGGCTCTCTCTGGCTTAACCCAGCTGGGCGCCTTGTCCTCCTGAAATCTGGTCTTTCCTCATTACCCCTATATCAATTCTTGTTGCTGCAAGCTCCTGTGAGCTTCCACCATAAAGTGGAAGCCATCCTCCGCCACTTTCTCTGGCAAGGGGGAAAGACTGAGCGAAGGAAATATAATCTCATCAACTGGAAACAGGTCACCCAATCCTATGAACATGGTGGGCTGGGGATACGATCTCCACAGCTTCTAAACTTGGTCTTCGGTGGCAAGATTGTCTGGAGGTTCATCAACGGGGATTCTACTTGGTGGAAACGTGTGCTGGAAGTCAAATACCTGAATTTTCCAAGGCAGCTCCTCTTAGATCATGATATGCCCATCCGAGCCTGCACCAAAATCTGGGCACTATGCAAAAAAGCAATCCCCATTCTCGCTGCAAATATCTCTAAGGTTCCCAAGGGGGGAAACAATACAAGGTTAGGAGCTGATAAAATTATGGGCCATCCTCCTATAAGCAATTGGCCTGGAACCCAGCAGATTCTTTCTTACCTGGCCAACAAAGGGATCCATACTCTGGCTCAGATTTCCAAATGGGATCTCCAAACTCATATCTGGACAGGATGGCAACTTCCGGACGCCCCTGAAGAGCTTAGCATCAGTTTGGCCACTCTACAGGCTCATCTCCACAGCATCGCTCCCACAAAACAAAATGAGGAGGACTGCTTTTGCTGGGACCCTTCAGGCACCAGCTATACTGTCAACGCTGCCTATCAACACATCTGCAACAGAGATCACCCGGTGCCTAAATGGCCTCACTGGAAAACTGTTTGGAAATCTGAGACCCTTCCCAAAATCAAGTTCTTCATCTGGTTTCTTTTAAAAGGGAAAGTTCTAACAGCTGATAACCTCAAAATTCGTGGTGTCTCTGGTCCCTTTCGCTGCCCAAACTGCGTTGCAGCTGAGGAGACTATCCAGCATCTTTTTATAAGCTGTTCCTTTGCCACCGCCTGCTGGAAAGAAGCCTTCCAGCAGGATCTTCTTCCCTGGAGCCAACATAGCATTGTTGCTGAGCTCCTGCATTCTTGGAAAACAAATTACCCCTGGCAGCGTAAGAATAATCATGTTGCAAGAAGAGCCTGGAACGCTCTTCCATATACCATGTTGTGGCGTATTTGGCTCGCGCGTAACCAATTAATCTTCAAAGACAAAGGAACTGACATATGGAGATTGCATAGCAAGGCGAGAGGACTCGCTATGGAAACAGTAGCTGCCCACTGTCAGCGAAACATCGATGTGGTAGGGCTTGTTGTTGAAGAGCGGAACTACATTAGGAGCCTGCTCGACCAGAGCAACCGTGACCTCTGCAATAGACCACACAGAATCGACTCCAGCAAAGCTAAGAACCCTACAAGCAATTGGAAACTACGAATGAACGACACGGAGTTTGCTCACTGGCTATCAAGTCGCAATACCTTCTATTTGTTTTTCGATGGGGCATCGAAATCTAACCCTGGCAAAGCAGGGGCGGGCGGCCTCATTCGTAATGCCAATGGTGACATTGCTCTGGCTTACGAGTGGGGTCTTGGCTCCACATCCAATAACCAAGCTGAAGCGCTTGCCCTTTATCAAGGACTTCTGCAACTTCAAACTCTTGGCATTCGCTCAGCCACTGTAATTGGTGACTCGGCCATTATTATCAGCCTTCTGGTTCATAAGCGCACAGCAGTCAATCTATCCCTTCAGCAAATCTTAAATCGACGCTACGAACTCACTCAGCGAATGCAGGAAGTTCGGTTCATCCACGTCCTCCGTTCCCTCAATAAGGAGGCCGACGCTTGCGCCAACAGAGCCTGCTCTAAACCTCAGGGCATTCTCAGCAGAAACAACGCCGATTCTTTCTGCTTTCTTCCATGACAAAGAACGCTCTGCTCTGTCTATCTACCGCGCTTAATGCAGTCATACACTACAAGTATTCAATGGTAATCGGATATCCGCCCTCAGCAGCTACTGATCCTATCTCTGTTCAACAAATCAAGAACTATCAGGCTCTTGATGGCGCTCTTTTTCAGGTCCGAAGGTTCTGTTGATCATTTGTTTTACCATGTTTCACAAATGCAGCCTCCTGCTATTCCAATTTGTCCGCATCTATGTCGGATTAGCTCTCTCTACAGTCAAACACAAGCGGAAGGATCAGAAACTGGGACTCTTTAAGGTTCCCTCCTTTTCTGCGTTTCTATCTCAATATTCTGTAATTTTGGAGCTCAGTCTCCCAATTTTCCTTTTTTGAAATCAATACAGCAACCGATTATGTCTAAAAAAAAAAAAAAAGAAAAAATAAATAACTTCATTTTTTTAATTATATTTCAATAGATATATGGAACGTTAATTTGAGGCCATTAGTGGCCTTTTAGGAATATGCCAATTTAAAAGAATGACAAAAATATTGTTTATTTGAAAATTGAGAAGTTGTTATAATCTTGATGCATTTATGTAAAGCAACACAGAACCTAAAATTTGATTAAAATCTGGAATTTGGAAATCAAAAACCTTGCAAACTGCACTAGGCGTTTTCCATTTGTAAGCACTAACTCCATACACTATAATTGGATGCAAATTCGGTCTTTCCAATATATTGTTGGATTTCCAGGTACAAAATAAGAACTAAAAAGAAATACATATACGACTCCTAAAAAACCATGAAATAGGTACAAAATAAGAATTAGAAAGAAATACATCGCAATGATTCATTTACTTTAAGCATCCACAAGTGATATATGGTAGTACCTATTGTGGACTCGAGAGTGAGGCACCCGCCATAATTGTGTCCTCATAAGATTATGGAGTGTTTGTTTTTAGTTTCTAAAGGAATTTTTGGGTTGTTGCATTGCATTGAGGTTATCAAACTATACAAAGATCATAATATTAATAATAATATTTGAAACAAAACATAATGGTAATTTTGTAATTTTAAATCTAGCTATTAATTTATAAAATATATCTGTGATAGAAATTTAGTTATTAAAATTTAAAAGCATGTATAGTAGTGTTTAGATAAGGTTGATTATATCTACCGAACGTAGGTTATATTATCTTTTATTTTGGTCAAAAAGGTTTCATTTTCAATTAGTTTTGAAATTTTTAAACAAATTCTATGAAGTTTATTAAAGTTTTGAAAAAAATCATTATGAAACTGAATATTTTGAAAATTAAAAAATATTTTTTTTTTATCTTTAAATGTAAATTAATTTTTTCTAATTGGTTGATGACTATTTCTATGGGCATGGTCTAACTTATAGACAAAATAGTCTTTTTCACCCGAATCCGGAGATACACTTTCAAGCAATAATGTGATATTTTGTTATTTAAAATACATTTTTGAATGCATAAATGGATTCAACACCTTGAAAAACCTCTAGGGCACTAGAATTCTATAGATTAAACAACTTAAACTCAAGTTTCTAAAACTAGAAAAATGTTGTGGAAAAATGTTATTTCTCTATAGGTTAGACTACATTTTTATGTGGTTTTAAATTGAATTATAAAAACTATATTAAAAAAATAAATAAATAAATGTAAAAAAAATTATATTCACCGAGCGTTATAACAATTTAGGCTTTGATGGGTCAATACCATGACTAATACCACATGCTCAAAAACAATAAGTCATTTCAAAATCAAAATATTTTATAAATATTTTATTTTAATTTTATAACATTTTTTAAGTTAAAACTTAATACTTACAATATAACAAGATTATTAACCATGGATATTTACCTTCATTTTGTCATGGATATTATTAACTTGTAAATAGGCTTTGATAAAATACAATGGGCCAGTACCATGGCTTATCAATATCACTCGCCCAAAAACCATAACTCATTTCAAAATCAAAATATTTGATAAATATTTTATTTTTATTTTATTTTATAACATTTTACTTTCAATTAGTTTTGAGATTTTTAAACATACTCTATGAAGTTTATTAAAGTCTTATTATTAATTAAATTTTTATATTAATTTTTAATATTATATCAATTTAAAATTTTATATATATATAGACACACTAGACTGGAAACAAACTCAATAATATATTAATGAATGTCTCATAGAATGATGTACACAATGTATATATAAATACAAAAAGAAAATCGTTGAATCATTTCCCAGGTTTTCTTGGACTCTAACAACCAATTACCCTAACACAAACTAACCTGAGGATTAGTTGTCTAACAATCTCTCCTTAATCCAAAGGGATATACCAAAGTCCAAGAATGGTAGCTCAAAATGCATAAATGCATCTCAACCAAGAGTTGAATGTCTCTCAAAAATGGTTCTTAAGGATGACCACAAACCAAGATGGGAGAACTTAAGGTCTCAACCAACACTAACTCTTAGAAGTTCTCAGAACAACAAAAAATGTGGTTTGAAGGTGACCACAAACTCTGGAACACTCACAGAAGTTCCTCGAACAATTATGAATCTGGAAGTGTTCATTCACAAAAAACTCAATCAACTAAAGTCTCACAACTCTGGCTCTAACTGGTATAGGTTATGGCTCAGGATGTGGATCTTTGACTCATGCTCGCTTGACATCTCGAACTTGTAGCAGACCACCAATAATTCCCCCCTTGTCGGGTCCAGGTTGATAAGTATTCTTCATCACTACAAGGCTCATCAATGCTCTCGAACAAATCATGTGGTATGATCTGTAGATCTTCTTGGCTACTTTCGTCCATTCTCAAGAAAAAAATCCATCTAAAACTTAGTTTCTCACTTGCAGTACTCTTATTTCTGGAAAATTTGTTTGACTGGTGATTTTGCTTTCCACAATTATCACACGGGTGAATATCAAAAAAATAATCTTTCACATGTCCAAATTCGTTACATTGTTGGCATCTATCAACTTTTTCTAGAACTACATCATGCACAAATCCTGCACTTCAAAATTGTATTGGTTTAGAAAAATCTGGAATGTGAAAAGATACATCCAAACTATCATTGTTATAACTCAAACCAGTTCTATGTTTATTGTGTGTAATCTCTTCTTGTGGTCTTATAACAAGTTTCACATCATAACTTCTAACCGCATACAAATTTTCTCCTGAAATCACTTTATTCCTATGATCATTCTCTAATTGATGATCAAGCGCAAAAAAAATGTTGTTCTGAACAAGTACAGGTTCGGTATTCTTCTTTTGTAATTCATGTAGTTCATCTTGCTGAAACTGAGACTGTATCTCCAAGAATTCAATTTTTCTTTTAGAATTTTGAAAACGTGATTGGATGTTAAAGAGTGTGTCCTTGCTGACTTAGACATTGTTATTAACAATATACGACATTAAATTGCTTAATAATTGTAACAAATTATCGACTTCGACCATTTTCCCTAGTTCACTATTGGAAACACTTGCAATAAATTTTGAAAAGGGTGTCAGCTACCACCAATAATGCACCCAATACAAACAAATTTACAATGATTTAACCAAGCGTCAGATTCAACTAATAATACACCCCTATAATTCAAAACAAAAAGAAATATCTTACCAATACCAGGAGCTCAAAACAACAAGCAAGTGTACTTTCACAACTTATTGCTCTCTTCAATCGATTGACCCAATAAAATATGCCACCAAAAAATTATTTACTTCTCAAAAATGTTCAAGGCTCTACTAATTCTTCATACTCAACGTTTTGTGACACTTGTAATTAGAATTATTTATGCACTTTGATTTTTAACCATGAATTTGGGTAAAATGACTTATCTTCCTAAACTAACCAAACCATCATTGTTTTCCAAGATGTAGCAATAACTCTGTCAATTTCATCAATGATCAAAACAAATTGTACCGATAGCAAGGATTGCTTATAAATTTCCAAAGCAGCGGTCTCCAAAGGCCTCGTCCACCCACAGAACACACTAGAACAACTTCTCAATCACTTGACAGCCTTTGTGCAAATGTCAATTTGTCATATAACAGATTCATCAAAGCAAATTCAAACTAGTATTATAACCATTCATCGATATATTATCTTCGATTCTCCAATTTAGTGAAAGAATTATAAGATTTGGGTTCACCTTAGTACTATCGTTCCATCTATGAGATATTAAAACACCAAAGAAACAAAAACATTAATGATGTAAGTCAATCATCCATCCACACTCCCTTGTAATATTAAGACTTGTAAGGGAGAAAATTTGAAAGGAGGGTTACCATCTATGCCAAACTTCAAGGCTCGTAGTTCATCAAATTATCAATCATGAAATCGACTGTTGGGTCTCTACCAGTCTGAGGGTTCAACACAATCTGAATTTCTTTGCAGTGGCCAATATATGTTGCATAAAATATGGCTCCAACGTAGTATCAACTTCAAAACAAATCAATCATGCAATAATATATCAAACATGTTGCCTGCGACACAATAACATGTAATAAATATCTTCGCACAACCTACTTGGTCGTTCTGGTTCACTAGACCGACCTCAGCCTCCTTGGTTGAGGGCTCATTCCCATTGTGTCTCAAAAACTTGCAAAACCCACTTAAATTGGGTAATTATGCTCTCAACCTATTCTCAGGCCAATATTGAAGTCGACACACACATCTTCCTCCTGATTTACGGATCCCTTCGTTAATTATTTTGTTAAAATCTCAACGCAATTTCCAGCGTAACCTACTACAAGAAGAAGCACAGCACGCAAATTCTCTCAGAGTTTTGTTTCTTGACATTACTTCTTCTTCTTTTTTAAATGGGACCCTTTATTTTTTTTATTTTCTTTTGTAAATCCTAGCTTTCAACAACTTCTTTTATCTTTTTAAAAACATAACTTCTTTTATCTTTTTAAAAACATAAAACTAATTGCATTTCTAGCACGGCCATCATTTCTAACTGATTGCATTTCATTTACAGCAAAGTGCATGTAGTCACAGCTTGGTTTGACAAAGATAACGAGTGTAATATTCCTAAATTAGCTTACAACTAATTGGAATATTAAATTTTTTTTTGTCACTTAGACAGGTGAATAAGTGGGTAGGGAGACCCATAAATCTCTTTATAAGGAATAAAACCACTTCTCATATGAAAGTGGGTCATATTTTCAGCTTAATAAAGCACCCTAAGGTATGAACAGGGGCTGGAGCACCTTGACTGGGTCAACTTTGACCAAATCAACAGTGCTGTCATGGAGGAGTGGACATTAATGGAGGGACAACGCAGTTTTAGATGGATACACCTTGCATGGAAGTAGTGTCATAAATGAATGGGGCTTAGGGTTAGAAAACTCATTTCTTATATAAGGAAGAGGATGGCAGCCATATTATTAGGTTGATATATGTTTTTGTTTTGATATATGGTCTGTTTATACATATAGCTTTCTTTAGTTGTTTAGCTAAGATTGCAGTGTTGTTTAGCACAGGGTGTTCTTGATCGGGAATCCCACCTCTTTCCTTGAGAGGCCTATTGGAATATTTTGCACTATACATCCACATTCAGGCATTTTTCCAAGCATCAGTCTCATGTACAACGCAGTTCTGTTTAGAGTTGGGTTGTGTTGCAGGGGTGTAGCAGTGGAGGAGAGAGATCTTTAATTTCTGAGCTAGTTTTCCATTGGAGGAATCATACTTTCATCCGAAAGCTTGTGAGGAAGTTATCAAGGCTTCATTACATATTTTGACACCAAGCCAAGTAGCAATCATCAGCTACAACGCAGTTTCCCTCAAGGACTGCGTTATTTTGGAGATTAGCTGCAGCAGTGGGTTTATTGCCCTATTTGGAGTGTTTGGGTTTCCTGTGTGGGGATCATCCCTCAATTTAGGAGATATATTGGAGGATCATCCATCTTGTATATCATATCAGCCATCTCCCATCAGTGATTCAATGGTAGAGATTATTCAGCCCTAGGGCCAAATCTACTATATTTTGTATAGTGTGTATTTCCGGAAACCTTTTCTGGGTTGGCCTGGAATTTTGTTTTGGAGCATGGATCTCTATTCTTAGCATTATATCAGCAGCACTACATTTTAATATATTCCAGCTCTTATTCTCTCATAAACAACGCAGTTTTATGCATTCATGTATTTCATGTGTTAACAACATTTCAAATCTAGGTGTATGCTTTCATGGGAGGCTTGTTTGCCCAACTTGAGTGATATTTTCCTCAAGATCTTGTACCTATTTTGCTATTATATTCATAATGGAATGGATCTACTGTTGTCTCATGCTTTCATCTATTTATATTTCTACATATTTCCATTTTTATGCACTATATTCATGCTTTTCCCATTTTGGAATATTACAGTGGTATCAGAGCATAATCTTGGCTCAGCCTGTGTACTTCAGCCATTATGTCATCTAAGGAGGATTCTCATAGGAAGGAGAAGATCTGTAGAGGAGATGAAGGAAAAGCTTCATTATCAGGAGGGAAGGAGTTCTCAAAACTTCTTTTTCAAACTATGTAGTGCATTAACAGAGACATCAAAGAGATGAGAAGGGGGAGATGTGGAGATTCTCCAAGAGGGTTTTTACATGAAGAAAGCTCCAGATTTTCACATTATGGGTGTGAGAATTTAGCTACAACGTGGTACCATGCATACACTCTTGGAAAGAGGAGAAGAGGAAGAAGACACGCCAAAGGAGGAGACTCTTAGTGACTATCTTCAAGAGTATGAATCCCAATCTCAGAGATTCAGAGATCATCTAAACCTCCAAGGGTTTTGCAAGATCAAGGAGGATAGAAGACCTAGCAACCATGGCAGAAGAACAAGGTGCAATCAGCATGATTTGGGTAGATTCTTTCTCTCTACTTTTGATGGGTCACCTAAATGTACAGCTAGGGTTTGGGTGAAGGAGCTAGACACCTATTTGCAGCAACACCAAGTTTCAGAAGATGAAGCCATTAGAGTAGCAGCGCTGCATCTTGAAGGTAAGGCTTATGCCTGGTGGTTTTATGAATCTTCTTCATTAATTAATGCAAATATATCTACTTATGCAAGGTTCACTAGGAGGTTAGTGAAAATATTTGATGAAAAAAATTCTGAAACATCCTTGGTTGAGCTAGCCAAGCCTAAAAAAACAAAACCTTTGCATGAGTTGGAAGGATCTATAAACCCAGCTCCATTTCAGAATACTATTGAGGGGGTTAAAAACTTGTAGAATACCTTGTTAGAGGCAAGATCCTCACTTCAACAGGAGCTCCCTTCTCAAAGGGAAGACATGGAGGTCTCTTTTTCAAAAGAGGATAAAAAAAAAGAGCCTCATAATGATGATGAGGTTCCCTCCATAAATGATGAAGAGACGGAAAGAGTTAACAACGTTGTCACATCAGGAGCAGATCTAGTACCTCATGGAGAGGAAGATGGGGAAATTTCTCCAATGAGAGGAATTCTTGTACCCTTGCAAGAAGTTCCAAGGAATCTCACATGTGGATATCAGGGCACAATCCATGAGCATCATGTGCCATCATTGATAAATTGTGAGATATTGCAGATAAAAGATAGGGAGGATGGTCAACATCATATGACTAGGAGCACACACCCCTCTCTATTTCATAATATTGATGCACGGAAGAGGCAGGATGATTTGTGCAGTGAGGATAGGGACAAATCAGTGCACTCACATATACAACCTGCTCTAGGCCTTGATGTTTCATTACATGGAGGCATTCCACCAGGGAGACCCCCTGATTGGAAGATGAACAAAGATTTATCTCAACATGGTGCAGCAGTGATATATTTGGCTAAGGAGGGAGCCTTGGGAGGAGCTAGCACAGCGCAGAGAACCTTTGATGGGTTCAAAGGAGGGGTGAGCAATTTTCTGATATGGACATTTCCATCTCCCACTCAGCCATTTGCGTTGAAAGATGATGATTCAGAAATCTATGATGACATGAGCATGGTGTCAAAGGGCTACTCCATAGCCTTGGAGAAGAAAATGATACTTCCCAACATGAGGAATATTTCTGAATATGACAAGAGGTTGTTGACACTCTTGCATGAATTTGCCAAACTATGGAAGTTTTCGATAGGAAATACCTTCCAAGAGGAGGTTGACCTCCATGTACTTCAATCTTGTCTTGGGCAAGATCAACTGCAAGAGAGGCAGCAAAAGTTGGGTAGCAATGCTCCAACATGTGGCGTTGGTATTGAGTATGTCAAAGAGGAGAACTATGATGTGGTAGGTGCTTCATTTTAGATTTCTACAGTGTTGCCATTGTTAAGAAGCCTAGATACATATTGGGAGTCCCAACTATTGGTGGAATATTCCAAGAACCTCTTCACATGTAAGGTTCTTGATGGGAAAGTCATAGATGGGAGGCATAGATGGGAGGTATAGAGTGGTTGATGGAGTCATTTATTTCCATGATCATATCTACTTGACTAGAGACTCCAAGGTCAAGAAGGAGATTCTACATGCAGCATATGAGGCACTCTCTTCTGGACATGCAGACTTCATTGAGTCTTATCACACCATCATGGATGGATTCTATTGGGAGGATCTCAAAGAAGATGTGCACCAACGTATCAGGAGATATGTAACTTGTTTGATGTATGAGGAGGGGAGCAGCCACCTTGCAAGATTGTTTCAATCACTTCCCCTTTTGATGAAGAGATGGGAAGGCTCATCTATGGACCTCTTCACCAACTTGTCTACAACATATGGTAAAGATTATGTTTTGATGCTTATTTATCAACTAACAATGTATGTACATTTCTTTACCATATATTTGCAGCACATTGCTCCACAAGAGAGCAAACCTCTCTTTGGATTTCATGGTCCTTTTGGGACCACATTCAGTGATAGGGTTGATCACTTTCTAGAGGACTTTGGGTAGGATTTGTTTTTTTTGGATCATATTCAGCCAACACCTAATGTCCTCTACTATTTTCAGGATTTTGAGAAGCTTATGGTAGCAAGTAAGTGGTTGGATGGCCACTTATCATGTCATGTTTTGAGACAGCTAGAAGAAGAACAGTGTTGGTCTCACTTGAGGGACTATTGTCACCATCTAGTATGTCATGTGACACTTAGTCCATATTTCTTTTGGAGCCCATATAGTGATGATACTCTATTCACTATATGTGGGGTGGATTGGGCAAGAGAGGTTTCTAGAACCAAATAATGGGATCATGAGATTCCAAGTACCTTTTTGCTTCTTAATGACCATATTATTGCAGCCCAAGATCAGCAGTTCCATATCTATCATAAATGGAGAGAGAGACAACGTAAGTTGACTAATTTTATCTCTCATTTTCAAACATGCAGCCCCTATACATTTCAGGAGCAGGGGATTGGTGATTGTTCCTATGAGCTACCAAGGATGGATCACTTTGTTTGGATGATAGCATGGAGATTAGATTTTCTCATTGGGATTGAGGCACTCAATGTTTACCATCTCTCATGCCTTAAGGAGGCCAATGGACAGTAGATAACTCCTTCCATATATCTCCCACTTCTTCATAATGAGAGCTATTTGGTTTATCCACCAAAAGCTAATTTTTATTCTTCGGAGGAGACATATCCATTGGAGACTTTGCAGTGTCCTTGCAGTTGCTTGAGGACAAGAAACAATTTTTAGGGGAGGACTGTAATATTCCTAAATTAGCTTACAGCTAATTGGAATATTAAAGTTTTGTTTTGTCACTTAGACAGGTGAATAAGTGGGTAGGGATACCCATAAATCTCTTTATAAGGAATAAAACCCCTTCTCATATGAAAGTGGGTCATCTTTTCAGCTTAATAAAGCACCCTAAGGTGTGAACAGGGGCTGGAGCACCTTGACTGGGTCAACTTTGACCAAATCAACAGCGCTGTCATGGAGGAATGGACATTAATGGAGGGACAACGCAGTTTTAGATGGAGACACCTTGCATGGAAGTAGTGTCATAAATGAATGGGGCTTAGGGTTAGAAAGCTCATTTCTTATATAAGGAAGAGGATGGCAGCTATATTATTAGGTTGATATATGTTTATGTTTTTATATATGGTATGTTTATACATATAGCTTTCTTCAGCTGTTTACCTAAGATTGCAGTGTTGTTTAACACAGGGTCTTCCTGATCAGGAATCCCACCTCTTTCCTTGAGAGGCCTCTTGGAAGATTTTGCACTATACTTCCACATTAAGGCATTTGGCCAAGCTTCAGTCTCATGTACAATGCAGTTCTGTTTAGATTTGGGTTGTGTTGCAGGGGTGTAGCAGTGGAGGAGAGAGATCTCCAATTTCTGAGCTAGTTTTCCATTGGAGGGATCATATTTTCATCCGAAAGCTTGTGAGGAAGTTCTCAGGGCTTCATTACATATTTTGGCACTGGGCCAAGTAGCAGTCATCAGGTACAATGCATTTTCCCTCAAGGATTGCATTATTTTGGAGAGCAGCTGGAGCAATGGGTTTATTGCCCTATTTGGAGTGTTTGGTTTTCCTGTGTGGGGATCAGCCCTTAATTTAGGAGATCTGTTGGAGGAGGATCAACCATATTTTATATCAAATCAGCCATCTCCCATCAGTGATTTAGTTGCAGAGATTATTCAGCCCTAGGTCCAAATCTGCTATATTTTGTATAGTGTGTATTTCCGGAAACCTTTTCTGGGTTGTCCTGGAATTCTATTTTGGAGCATGTATCTCTAGTCTTAGCATTTTTGGAGCATTATATCAGAAAAAATACATTTTCCTATCTTCCAATTGTTATTTTCTCATAGACATCACAGTTTTATGCATTCTTGTATTTCATGTGTTAACAACATTTCAAATCTAGGTGTATGCTTTTTCCTCGAGATCTTGTACCTATTTTATTGTTATATTCATAATGGAATGGATCTACTGTTGTCTCATGCTTTGATCTATTTATATTTTTTCATATTTCCAGTTTTATGAACTCTATTCCTGCTTTTCCCATTTGGGAATATTATAACGAGTGAAGTATGAATAGAAGTCAACCAGAAATAGATAGTTGGATCCAACTCATCCTCTGCCAAATATATGTTTGACTCTGTTATTTTCTCGTGCATCTCACCCACTGACTTCGTAAAATTTTTACTTCTTGATTGGGACAAGGGAGAGATCCCACTTCTTCATGGAAAGTGCCTCTACTATATCTTGTAGGAGGACGGCTATGGATGGTCGTTAAATGCAAGCAACTTCTTCAACATTATTACAACTACTAGAAAAATCCTTTTAATGTAAGTTCCAGCCAGCAATGACCCCAACACTTATTTTATTTCGACTGCAATCTATGTACACAGTCACGTTTTTCGTCTTAAAAAATGAGTGTACAGTCCATGCTCATGACTCCAAGATTTAATTGACAAAGCATATTAAATACGCTCTCATTCAACAAAGCATTTCACTCCCTCTAATACCACTGTAAGAAAAACTAGACTAGAAACAAACTCAGAAATATATTAATTAATGTCTCAAAGAATGATGTACACAATGTACATATAAATACATAAAGAAAATCATTTAATCAATTCCCAGATTTTCTTGGACTCTAATAACCAATTACCCTAACACAAACTAACACGAGGATTAGTGGTCTAACATATATATATATATATATATATATATATATATATACATATATATATGCCTAGTCTAACTTATAGACGAAATAGCCCTTTTCACCGGAATCCGGAGAAGAAAAAAAAAAAAAAAGAAAGAAAGAAAGAAAGAAGAAGAAGAAGAAGAAGAAGATTTTTTGTTGTTTGGATTGCGTTTATGAATGCATAAATGGATTTAGCACCCTCAAAAACCCCAAGGCACTCAAATTCTGCAGATTAAACAATTTAAACTCAAGTTTTTAAAAAAATTGCCAAATTTTGATTAAAATTAACTAGAAAAAATGTCATGAAAAAGTAATTTCGTCTATAACTTAAACTAGGCCACACACACACACACACACTTTTTTGGTTTTTAAGTTCATATCGAAACAACGTTCATTTAAGTAGAAATTTGATTATATATTGATTAAAAGATTTAGATAAGCCAAAAAAAATTAAATAAATATCTTTTACTTTATTTTAAAAATATATATATAATTTTTTTTTTTTTAAAAACAATAAAATTATAAATTTAAATAGCTAATTAGATATTGTCCATGTGGTCTTGGATAGATGGTAATGGGGTGCTCTCTTAAGGCACTACTTGATGTGAAGTCACCATTTTAATTCCCAGCCCCAATCGCAGTGATATATTGAACATGTTGAAAATATAATCCTACCAAACTTTAAAAAAAAAAAAAAATTAATTAATTAATTATATATTTAATTTACAATTATTTAAAACATTTTTTAAACCTTTATTAAGTTTCATGCTCTCCAAAACTGTAATGGTTTGAATATATTAACTTATAACTTATGCTATAAAAGTTAGATAATTTATAGATAGTGTAACTTATGCGATACAAGTTAGATAATTTGTTAGATAGTTTATTGATAGTCTTTGTTATCGAATATTCCATTTTCAAATTTTTAAGTTAATTTTTCTTATGATGTTTACTTTTGTATTGAATTTTCAAAAATATATATGTTATAGTTATTATTATTGAAATTTCAATTTTAGTAATTGTAAAAAATGATAAATGATATTATTTAGTTTTAGAGATATTAACTTCTATAAATACAAATACTATTTTTATTGGTTTAAAAGTTAAAAAGGTAAAACAATTTTTAAAGATAATATTTTATTTTTAGTTTAAATTATTTTGAATAAATAATTTAAAATAATAGTTAATAAATTTAGTTTTAAATGTAATTTAAATTATTTTAATAAATTATTGACGAATATCCATAAAGAATGGTATAGTTTATTGGATTTTAAGAAAAAAACATGCAGTTAATTAGTATTAATACTCATTTTTATTGGTTTAAAAGTTCAAAAAGATAAAATAATTTTTAAAGATAATATTTTGTTTTTAGTTTAAATTATTTTGAATAAATAATTTAAAATAATAGTTAATAAATTTAGTTTTAAATGTAATTTAAATTATTTCAATGAATTATTGATGAATATCTATAAAGATTGGTATAGTTTATTGGATATTAAGAAAGAAGCGGGCAGTTAATGAGTATTTATAAATATAAATACTCATTTTTATTGGTTTAAAAGTTCAAAAAGGTAAAACAAATTTTAAATATAATATTATTGGATCTTAAGAAATGTTTTATGCTTAATTGGGATTATTTAAAATTTTAGGAAAGAAGCGTTGCGAAGTCACTGTAGTTTTGGTGACTCAATGAGTCGAGGAGGTTGATCGTGGGGAAAATATTTTGGAAATGACGGTGGATGTGAGTAAGGGCCAGAGAATTCAAGAGAAAGTGTTTTTCATCTAGACTCTCTTAGTATCTCAAAGGAGGCATATTCTCTCGTCCCAAGGCATCTTGGGAATAGACCAACGTCCTATCTAGAGATCATGAGAATTAGTTATAATTCTTGCAATATTCATTATTAGTTCTAATCCTTGCAATATGCATTCTCTTCTTAGCATTGGTTAAGACAGAAAGGTAATTCTAGTTAGCAAGAGTGAGGTTAATAACCTCCTTATAGTATTTTAACTTTCTTTTCCCCTCTAACTCCTTGTCACTCCCCAACTTCTCCTTAAATTTGAAAGTAATAATCTATCTACAAATAATTTATAAAAATAAAATTTTATGAATAATATTATATAATTTTAAAGATATTAATTTGGAGAAATAAAAATATCATTTTTATTGGTTTAAAAGTTTAAAAAATCAAAATGCTTTTTAAAAATAATATTTTGTTTTTGTATTTTTACTTTTGAAAAGTTAATAAATTTAATTTCTAACCTAATCTAAATCACTTCAATAAATTAATAATTTTCATAATTAAAATATAAAATAAAATTAATTAAATTTTTATTTAAATATATTATCAATATAATTATTTAATCATAAAATAATATTAAAATAATAAAATTAAAATTATTTTATAAACTAAATTGTTTTTAATTTATAATTTTTACAATACCTTTAAAAAAAAAATGGTTTTACAGAAGAATATTTCATAGTGATCTATTTTGAATTTTTCATAGTGATCTAAAAATATCATCACCGTTCCATCCCTTATCCTTTTATCACTTTCACATCACCATCCCATCCATTAATAAGTTATCACTTTCAATTAATCCTATAGAAATGCTAACAAAAATGAAACTAAACTTTGAAATACTTTTCCCATTGGCATTCTTTTCGCTTTCCGCATTTAAATTTCATTGAACCAAACAATCCATGATATGTGGTTTAAAGTAACTTTCTTTGAATCACACAATGCATGATATGTGGTTTTTAATATGATAAGATTTTGGAAATCTTGAAACCTTGACTTTTGGAGAGGAGAAGTGGCTTTTTACATTTAATATATTAAGAATAAATTATATATATTTTATTGATGAACTATATTGGTTGGCTTGAAAGGCATTGATAAAATATGCTCAAATATAATTATCACTTAAAAATAATTATATAATATTTGATATAAAATTATAACACTTTTTAAATTAATTATATTATTAAAATCTAATTTAATAATCACAAAAGTCTAAAATCTAACTTTATTATATATATTTAACATTCATCTTGAAACATTCATGTGAGCCTAATATAATGCCTCAAGAAATTATTAAAGTACAATAAATGTTCGCATTCTTCAATGACATAAAGAAATGTAAGGTTTGTCTTCATTAGAATTTGTTTATTTAATATGGTAGGAGACTTAAACATTATATTAAAGTCACATCATTAAGTAACAAAAATGATCTTCTCGACACTTGGAATAAAATTTTTATGGCTTAACAAGGCTACAAAGTAGCGACTACCTGCCGCTTAGTTTAAATATAGTAATGTTGCAATGTGATGTTGGAAATGTCTATGGATAGCTATTATGGCTATTACATGCCGCTTAATGTAATTATAGAGATGTTGCAATTCGAGTTTGAGGATGTTTATGAAGATTTGTTTTGTAATAAAGTATAGTTAAATTAAATTAGAAATAAATGTTGCAATTTGAGTTTGAGCATGTTTATGAAGATTTGCTTTGTAATAAAATATAGTTAAATTAAATTAGAAATAATTGTTGCAATTTAACTTTAATATAAATATGTGAATGTTCTTCTTCACTCAACTAGGATCTCCCATGCTTAATAAAGACACTTTTAAGGCCAAAGTACTCACCATTGATAAGATAAAAACTAACCATTGATAAGATAAGAGCTTAAATTCAATTGTCAATATGTCTGAGTGAGTAGGAACAGGGGTTTTTGCTCGTAGCCTTCGGGCAGATTGTAAGAGGGCCATTGATTGAAAACTAGGCCTAAACGGAAAGAATTCCGATGTAATTACTGTGGTTGTTAATATAGAGAATCCGATTCTAAGTTTATGTTCCATTCTGAGTATATGGAGTGTAGGGTACTTCGGAAGAAATCTGAGATGGAAATTGTATATTTTAGAAATTGAATTCTGTAAGAATTTGATGGATTCTCTTAGAAAATCCAATGACAATGTTTGATGACAATGGTTCATATAACCAAGAAGTTCCAGCATAGAATTGATGCTGGAGAGGGTTGTTAATTAAAAAATCTGTTATGCAGTTACAGTACAGTGAGATTGATTTAAGTAAAAGAGACCGAAGTTGGAAAATATGAATCAATGAAGTTGAGATTGAAGGCGTTCTTTGCAATAAGGGACCACGGCTGGATTGATTTCTGCACGCAAACCAAGACAACAATAGAAGGTGGATTCGTTTGTAAACCACCGAGTTGTGCATTAAAAGACACACAAGTTTGACTCACTGTATGTTTGATGTAGTTTGGGAAATGCGCAGGTTTGATGTGTTATAAGTGTTGTATCACGTGTGTAATCCATGAAGGGGCTGAGAGCAATATAGCCATATTCATGTTAAAAACCAGTGTAATGGAAATCATGTTGAAGGCACGGAACAATAGAAATGAAAGGTAGAGTTTCTTCTAACCATTCGAATGGTTGAATTGTAGCGTTAAAAGAAACTATCAGATCGTAAATAGAGCGATGGCCTGACGCAAGTTAAATGAGAGTTGGAAATGGAACCATGAGCAACCAGCATGGTGGAATTATGAAGAATGAACAATGTAAGCTGTTTTGGAAACAAATGAATGGTTTTCGCATAGAATTTAACCTGGTAAGTGGTATTAAGAAAATTTGTGCGATAAAGGTCTGAGGAGGACACGTGGAATTGATGGTTTTTGGAATACCGGCGATTTCGCGTGCAATTTAGGTGTTAAAGACTATAAGCCATCGTTGTGCGATGATCATTGGATATGCGCACAAGTTGGTTTTGGAATGTGATGAAAGGTAGATCGTCTGATCTATTCGAGAGTTAATGGAGACGCAAGGAAAGGTAAGTAGTATGTCAATATTGTGGGACCCAAACGCTTGGCTCATGTTTCAACCAAAGTTGAACTTTAATATAAAGGAAATATTATGTATGGGCGAACATAATGCACATTAATACTATGATAAACTTTATCATGGTCGAAGGTAATTAAAATGCATTCATAGATGGTGGTTTGACAAGCATGTGAGTGTTAGCCGAGCTTTATACCTTGGATTTATTAAAAGTTCAAATGATGTTTCAAACGCCCATGAGGTGAGAGAGAGATTAAATTAAGTTTTATTGCAGATTCAAATATAAAATGAATATATTAATTATTAATTCAAATACCTTTTAATATATATATATATATATATAATATTTAATATATAAAATTATTAAACTTAAACTATAATGGTATATTTTAAACTATTATTATAAATCTAAATTTCAGATAATGTTTAAAATGAATATTTTAAAAAATTATATATATGAAATTTTGAATTGATAATTAATTAATTAATTATTAATTTTGTTTTATATAATAACTCAAGTTTTAACAAATTAATTAAAGAAAGATTTATATTTTTAAAATTATCAATAAAAATATTTAATTAAAATAAAAATGTTTTTTAAATAAATCTATTTCATAACATCACAATATAAAAATTATCATATCAACCTTATTTTATATTTATAATTAATAAATATCAACTATCTATATAATGCTATGGCTAACTTTTTACTTCATGTCTATTTAACTAACATAAATGCATTCATATTCTTAAACGTTTAATCAAATGCTAACAAAAATTATGATTAGTATGTATTAATAACAAGTGTTATAGGTAGCCTAATCCTTATCACTAAATTTAAAAATTATGTTTTGGGAAAAATGCTTAAACAATTATAACTTACATTAGTTAATGCTAAATTAATAGATATCAACAAAAAAATCTAATCCTATAGTCTTATTTTGGAAAGAACAAAAAAATTAAAATGTGAAGTGAATAAATTAATTTATTAAAAATTTGGTTTATTGAAATTCTTTCATTACTCTAATAGTGAATTAGAACACTCTCTCTATATAAAGTTATGTTCATATCAATACAATATATTTTTATTAATAAACAATATCCATCTTTATTAGAAAATTGAATATTATTTTAAAAATAAAAATAATATATATTTTATGCAATATAATTTGAGAAAATATTAATGAATTAAATAAAACCTTATCTTTTTTTGTTTTTTGTTTTTGAGGAGTAACGATGGATTTTTTAATTTTTATATATACATCATAAAGACTTTTGTGTATCAGAATGTTGTGTTGAAACTGTGAGGTCTTGATATAAATTTGAATTTTCGATTTGTGGTTATTATTAAGAATATTTTAGAATGGTGTAGTCTAACTAATAGATGAAAATTTTCTTTCGGAGATGCTATTTCAATAAAAATTGTTGATTTTTTGTTATATAAAATATATTTTTTATTGCATTAATGGATTTAGTGTGTTGAAAATCTGTTGTTGTTGCAATTGAATCTTGTAGATTAAACAACTTAAGAAGTCTTTTAAAATTTGTGTTGTGTTTGATTAAAAGTGACTAGAAAAAAAGGCCTCTCCCAAACAAGTCATTTATTTTATTAACTAGGTTATGTTTTTTAAAATATTTCATGGAAATTACAACCTACCACTCATCTAATTAGTATAGATAATAAAATTAAAATTCTGAAAACTATGTTCTCAAAGAAATGTAAATATGAACATAGTAACTTTTATTTTAAAAATATACATCAATTGACTTTCCTATATTTATTATTTCAAATCAAATAAAATTATTAGGTTAATGATAATAAAGTTTTTATTTAAATACACAAATAATAAATAATACATTAACAACTATATATATTTACCAAAAATAAACAAAATTTATATTTATTATTTTTAATTAAATAAAATTATTTTATTATACACAAATAAAAAATATTACTTTTAAAAATACAATAATCCATATATAGAAAACCTCAACCATAATAAAAAAAAATATTGTTTTAAAAAATACATTAAACCATATAAAGAAAACTCTACCAATTCATGTGAAAGAGGATAATAAGAATACAAAGGAAATAATTTGTATATTCACTTAACATTATTTTGATGAGGTATTCAAGGTACACTATAAAATCTGAGAGACGGTCAAACTTGTTCTCACCATTATTGGAAGTAACACACTTTATTTGAAATCACTCCTTATGCCTTTTTTTGTCTTTAGCTTTATAATTTGTTGACGTGACTCAAGGACGGAGAGAGTAAGTGTTTAGGTTGCTTTTTCTTGCTAGAGAAATTGTAAGATAAAATATTGGTTTAAGAAGATATGAGTTTGGGTTTTGAAGGAATAATGATGGAGTTTTGGATATTTACTTATATATAGTAAGGAGTTTTGGGTATCATGTAAGTGAAGATAGAGAATGTTCATTACTATTCAACTATATCCATAAATTTTGATTTAGAAAATTTAAAATTTTGTGTTGAAAGTGTGAAGTTATGGATTGTATATCTTGTTTTGTGGATGAATAAAATGTGATCTAAAACTAAATGCAAAATCAGCATAAATGCATCTCATATTTTCTATGTAATTCTAACTTTTAAAAAAACTTAAATTTTTTTACAAATCTCTAAGTTTCATAAATGATAATCTTAGCCTATCATAAAAATATTATCTACTAATTTCTCTAACTAACCTAAAATATTATCTTCCAATATTTTATGTTATAAAAACATCAAGTTATCTTGAATATTTGTTTTTTATTTAGACATCTTATATCCATATATTTAATATTGGACTTTATTTCTAATGAGATCTTTCCAAATCTCTCCTCTAGTGTACCAACCATTTATTATTATGAATGGTACATGAAACTCCTAACCTCAATAAATGAAACTTACTTTCGATATCAAAGTTTTAGTTTAAATTTTTCGATGTACTTTTGCACTTTTAGAGATAACTGCTAATTATTATGAATGGTACACGAAAGCTCCTAACTTCACTAAGCGGAAGTTGTGAAAAGTAATTTTGATATGAGGGTTTTAGTTTAAATATGAGAGGGAGGGTGTTATGCTTTGCAATTGTGGTGCTATCTTTGTTGGGCTGGACGATGCACACGCCATCCATCTTCAATTGCTGCGGCTTCTTCAAATCGTTGGCATCATTTGGTTTAGACAACATAATATATATATATATATATATATATATATATATATATATATATAAAATTAAATTGAAAAATAATAATAAAAAACAATATAAATTGCAAATGGCAATATCTCCCCTCTAAAATCTTATTAACACAAACACACTATAATGACATCACCAATGGTTATAACATATATAAAAATCTGTATATAATATTTAAAATATGAAATAAATAAATTTAAATAATATTTAAGACATGAATTAAATAAATTTAAATTCAAATAAAATATCAATTTTTTTGGAAAGGCTTGGATTTAAAAAGACAGAAAGTATTTTTTAAGTTCATTATATTAAAAATAACAACAGATTATTTTTCTATCTGACTTTATATTTGGCCATTTGTTTGTAAAGTTTTATAATAAATCCTCCAACTTTTAAACAAACTCTTCCCAATAGATTATCCCAATAAACTCACTGTGTTTGGAGATTTAATGCTCTTAATTAAACAGATTACAGGGTCTTAAAAAATAGACAGAGACCGGATCTCCCACCAATTCTTCAAAAAATCTAGCTCCTCTCGCTTTAATTTGAAAAATCAAAATTTTCACATCTTCAGACAATTAAACTCTATAGTAGACGAACAGGGAAAAAAAAGAGGAGCCACTCTGGTCCAAGAAGAATTCAAATTCAACTCCAGGAGGTTGAACGTCGCTCCCATTTCTTAATCATGGAAACTTTTTAGCTTTCCAGTTACACATGGAGTCCAGAATGGCCCTCCTCCACAGTAGTTTCGAGCAGTTTCAAATAGAAGTACGTGAGATGCTATCGTGGACGGATCAAAGAATTTCAGTGCTGGAAGGGAGAAATGACATCAGCTCAGCGCTTGGTGGCCACCCCAAAGCCTAGCTCGGAGCAAGGATGGCAGTTTATTAAACAATCGCAAGTATTGAATCGGGGAGTTTTTGTTTATGGCACGATTGCACTGTTATAAGAAGACCGAACCTGATCCTTTTATTGCAGCGGAGTTTATTGTATTCATCGCGTCCGTTTCTAATTGGCAATCGAAACTTTTACGATTGGCCCGTTTGTTTGTTATGTCATGGACCCGATCCGTGTTATCTAGTGGAATTAAATTTTAGTTTTCGGGTCCGATCCTCAAATCAGAATCGGAGATTTTATATGGCTCGTTTGTTTTGTGTTGCAAGTCCGAACCGGATGTTTTTGTAGGTCGGAGTTAAGAATTGATTCGGAGTTTTCATTTGAACCATTTGTTTTGATTAAATTTGTGGACCCGATACTTTATATATTTGATTTAAATCGCGCGTTCAAAACGCATTAGTAATGTGGGCACATCATAAGAACTTATTTGGACAGCGGTAACCCATAATAAGCAATTTAGCAGGACAACAGATATACGGCCACAGAGAGGTTCGACTGAAGATTTTGCACCAGGTGGTCAAATCTTGTCTTATTGTTTAAGTCTGAAAATTTGGGAGCTCTGAAGATTAGTTTTCCCTGATAAGGCCGTTGGAATTTGCAGGTCCGAGGATTGACCTGGAATCCCACTGAGCATGTCGTGTTTCCACACACTTCTAGACTCGTTTCGTAGCTGGTAGCGTTGTAAATTTGGCAGAACCTGGTAGAGCCTGAAGCTTGCGGTTGAGAAAAAGGGTTTCCCTGAAGCCTGTACTTTCAAAGTCCAGACCACCACAATCAAGTTACTCAAAACCAATATCAAGAGTTGGGGAATGTTAATTAAGATAAACAATAACAATTATGAGAATCAGCACCCAAATTTATGGTTGGCAGGGGCCAATTTATCGACAATGTTTCCTAAATTGAGAAGCTGACCTTAGGGTAATTAGAAAGATGACAAAGTGGGTTCGGTAAAGTCACAAGGTACTCACAATATAGTAATGTTGGCATTGCCAATCTGAGGTGCATCGTTGATGCTATTATTCTGAAGGTATATCACTTGCAGGTCTGGACTCACGCTTCCATTGAGAACCACAGTTCCATTCAAATGATTATTTTTGAGATTCAGAGTCTGAAAAAATGGTAGGTTAAAAATATTGGAGGGAATCTGTTCGGTCAGACTGCAATTTTCCAGCATTCTGTGATGGCTATAATGGCAGCAAAATAATTTCCAATAACGGAAAAAAACGACCAGCCCTGGATTATATCGAAAACATCATCTATTTCGAAAAACAAGTCAACGTGTTGGATTGTAATGCAGGGTAATGAGAATGAGTACCGTACCAGAGACCCCAGTTTGGTCTTATCCATGTGTAAGGGGTTTCATGTCTCACTACAGAATGGAGAAGCTGCTTCAAAGACAGCTTCAGCAAACAATCAATACTTGATACCCATGACAGACTTCCTTTGAAGGTAAAAGGAGGAATTACGATATCAACCTAGGGGAGAGGCTTCTATTGTTGTGCAAGGACCAGTAGTAGTTATACTACTGGTCCCACACATCCACCAAACATAAATTACAAACTCACTAAAATATGCACATAAATATTTGATAATAAGTTATATAAGTTACATAAATATGTCCAAAATGGGCCCAGTTTTTTACTAGACCAACAACTGCCATACACCAAATCTAACATCACAAGTTGACAAGACCCACTGTCTCAAGTACCTCCAGTTCTGAATTACCATTTAAGGCAAAATGCACTACAAAACATTACACAGCTACCCATCCAAAAGTACAGTTATCCCATCAAACAGTCCCCCACTGATTTTGCATTGGGGGACTACATCTCATTGCTGAATAACAGCTGGACAAAAACTGGGTAACCCCTACACAAAGATTGAGTACCACCTGCACAAAAATAGGTGAAATGTCTGTCAGCAATATCTACATGTTTGTTTAACCATTCAGCCTATTGAAGACATTAAATGACACCATTCAATTCAGGAAATAGTTCACCCAACCTTTCATTTCAAGAATTAAACACAACAGTCCTGGAATTACAGGAATTAAATTCTGAAAAGCATTTCAATTCAGAAATTAAATTCAGGAAAGTACAAGGATCAACCATGAAAGCTTTTTAGCCATTGGATCATGTACAAATCAATCCACACCACACAATTAAATTTGGGAGATGGCAATCCATGCCAATCTTCCCTACCAATGAAATTCTAAATCATAAAACTATAAAACCTTAACTGTTACTGCATTTGAGGCATTCGTTTTGCTCTTAAACTACTGCTGACATACATTCAGAGTTTTCAGACAGTGTTCCATTCATTTTGCAGACATACAGTTTTCAGAAAGTGAATTTTCAGACAGTGAGTTTCCATTTTGCAGACATACAATCATTTTCAGACAGTGTTCCAGACATACAAACAGAGGACAGAGTGTGCTCAGTGTTACGTTCCAGACAGAGTGTGTGCACAGTGTTACATTCCAGACAGAGTGTGTGCACAGTGTTACATTCACTCTCTTCATCAGTTGCTATTCACTCTCTTCATCAGTTGCTGGAGACAACATACAGATATTTCGTTGTTCTTCAATAATGTTATTCAAGATATTAAGCAGATTTGGATATTGACTTTATATTGAATAAAATCTTTCAATAAAAATAGTTCTAACACACAGTCCATGTCTAAATATAAGTCCATTTTAAAACAGGCACTTACTGATTTTAGACAAGTCCATGTAGCTAACAGCCATGTAGGTATCACATATCTTTCTGATGTTGATATTACAAGTAATACATAATTGACAAGTAATACTTCAATGCCAATTAATTCACAACAAACAACTGAAAGATTTCATGTTATTAGCAAAAATTTTGGAATTCATACATAATTATAGTTTACTCTATACAGTTGTGCTGTAATACTTATCAAATTTCTTAACGATGTTGGAAATTGCAGGTTGTAGCCATGCCAAGAGTTTATGTTGCAGATCGGATAAGGAACAGGAGGCGAGGGAGAAGGGGGGCCCAACTGCGGAGCAGTTCATCGATGATGATGTCAATGCTCCCATTGCTCCTAGTAATGTAGTTGAAAAGGACCCTGTGGTTGCAGATCATCCCAGCCCACCATCAGCCACAGAACCACCTTCGACCACAATACAAGGTGCAATTTCAACAAAGAAAATGAGTGCAATCAGAGGCTGGACGAAGGAAGACATGCTTGCTGCAATTGATGACATCGAGTTTAAGGGATATTCAATCCGTGCATCAGCAAAAAAACATGGCATTGCTGCCTCTAACATACATTATTGGATAAATGGGTTGACTAATACAAAGCGTAGAGGGCCTGTTATAGTCATGACTGAAGAGGAGGAAGATGAGGTGGTGGAGTGGTGTAAGGAGATGGCCCAATTGGGACATGGGTTAGAGCTTATCCAACTTAAATCCACTGTAGCTCAAATATGTCAAGGGAGGCCAAACCCCTTTAAAGATGGTTTTCCTAGTAAGTCATGGTGGAGTGGGTTTAAAAAGAGGCATCCAGACCTTGTGTTACGTACAACAAAGGGCCTTGACAGAGACCGGGCTTTAAATCTATGCCCTGCAATTGTTTCCAAGTTCTATAACACTCTTTCTGATGCATATGAGCAGCACTCATATGCCCCAGACCACATATGGAACTGCGATGAGACAGGCTTACAGGCAGGAAGAAATTGCGGTATGCGGGTAATTGCAAAGAGAGGGAGTAGAAATGTGCCTAAGATATTGCCTAAGAGCAGGGAGTGGATCACAATTCTTTCCTGTGTCAATGCAATTGGCTCATCTATACCGAGATTTTATCTATTTAAAGGTAAAACTCAACTAAAAAATTACATACAGAATTGTGAACCGGGGGCATGCATGGCTGCACATCCACATGCATGGATGACAAAGGAACTGTTCCTAAATTGGCTTTGCCACTTTGCTGCTTCTGTACCGGGTGGTGTCTCGCCTGAAAACAGGCACTTGATGATTTTAGATGGCCATGGAAGCTACATGGCTGTGCAGACAATCGAGGAGGCCAATAAGTTGGGCATTGACCTGTTAACATTGCCGGCTCATACTACTCACAGATTGCAGCCCCTTGATGTGAGCGTGTTTGGGCCTTTCAAGAACTATTTCAGGGTTGAGCGAGCTTCATGGATGGCAAAGAACCCAGGGGTGGAAGTAAAGAGGTTTGAGCTAGCCGAGCTTGCTAGCAAAGCATTTAAAAGGGCTCTCACACCTTCTAATATCAAGGCTGGATTTAGGAGGACTGGTATATGGCCACTCAATTATGATGCTCTTATGCATGATACCACATGTAGCCAAGCATTTGAAGTGGAAGGTCAAGAAGCAGAGAATTTAGAAGAGCATGTTGGTGCCCAAGAAGATGTAGCTGTTGCTGAAGGTATAATGTCCCTTTCTGAAGGGTTGTTCTGTGGTGGTGATGATGCTGAGCATGTCAGTGAGACACAGTTCAGTGATGAACCAACTAACAATATCAATGAGGCTGTGACACCCATTGATGCAGCTGACAATGAGCAATTGACCATGCCAACCCAAGTAAGTGCACCATCATGGCTGGCAGAGGCCGTGATGAATATCACTGGAAATAATGTAACATCCACCAATGAGGATGAAAGCATGGGCATGCCTTCACAACCATCAGGGTTGAACACCGAACTTGTTCATTATTTTGTGGACAATGGATCACTAGAAGAGGAGCCTATTCAGCATGAAGTACCTGAAGAAGACAACAATGGGGGTCATTCAGTTGTCCCAGAAGATGAAATCCAGCAGGCAGGTCTGGAAAAGCAGAGATTACTTGGTTCATTCCTAAAGCTACCAGTAGAGAGAGTGAAGGCCTCATCAAGGAACTCACCTCAGATTATCTTCGTTTAGGGAGGAGTTCACAATTGCTCACATCTGAAGACTATATGAATTTAATGTTCGAGTCTGAACGTAAAAAGAATGAAATTCGAGAAGCTAAAAAGAGAAAGAAGGAGTTAGCCAATGAAAAGAGGGTTGCAAGGATTGCAACAGCAGAAGCTCGAGCAAAGGAAAGGTTGGAAAGACAAAAAGCAAGGGAAGATAAGGAACATCAAAAGCAATTGGCAAGGCAACAAAGAGAGGCAAGAAAAGTTCAGCAAGAGTTGGAAAAAGGACAAGGGGTGACAAGCAAAGAAGAACATGGTTCAAGACAGTTTGAGGCAAATAGGTTGATGTCTAACACGCTGGACCACATTGCAGAGCAGACACCATCATTCCAAGACTTGATTAACATCCAAGTCCCTAGCTATCAGGCAGGGGTTAGGCCCACCTCTTATACCCCTACCAGTGCAGGTTTGAATCCTAATTGTGTTTATATGACACCTGCAGTCAGTGCTGGGGTTAGTAACACAAGTGGACACTTGGGCTACTCAATCCCACCATGGCTACATGGAGCAAATTGGAGTCAACCATATGCCAACATTCAGGCACATCCTAATCATCCAATGTTGGGCAGTCCACCATACTTGGGCAATGCAGGAAATGGAAGCCATCAAGCATAGAGGTGCCATGACTTAATTTTTGTAACTACAAGAAACTGTGATTTTGGTAAGGATCAAATAGGTTTGCTAATGATAGTATCCATGGATGTTTGGGAAGCTACAAACATTTTCAAATTAGTATGTATGAAACAGTGTCTAAATCCCCCAAGTTTGTTAATCTGTTGAAGTTATAGCCTTATAGCCTATATCAGATTTTGTATGAAGTTATATATCAAACAATTTATAATTCCTACATATCAAACAGTTTCTAAATCCTACAAGTTTGTTAATCTGTTGAAGTTATAGCCTTATAGCCTATATCAGATTTTGTATGAAGTTATATATCAAACAGTTTATAATTCCTACATATCAAACAGTTTCTAAATCCGACAAGTTTGTTAATCTGTTGAAGTTATATATCAAACAGTTTTATGAAGTTATATATCAAACAGTTCATGATTCCTACATATCAAAGTTAAATCTTCCACTTAGCAAAAAAAAATTATATAAGATATGCTTAAACCAACTCAATGTAGCAATATCTACAAGAATAGAAATTAAATTATGGGGCTCTTCTAAAACACTCGTGTTGCAGACACGATTGTACATTAAGATTCAAATAGCTAACAGAAAAATTTATCACCATTTTTTCTTCAGTTAGCTTTTTTGTACATCATTTCAAAGATAAATCTTCCACTTAGCAAAAAAAAATTTATATAAGATATGCTTAAACCAACCCAATGTAGCAATATCTACAAGAATAGAAATTAAATTATATGGCTCTTCTAAAACACTCGTGTATATTCAAAACATTTATAGACATTAATCTGGATTTCTTTACAGACCACAGACATCTTAATTTACTGTTCTCTTGTAGCTCCTCTCCAAACAAATTAAGATTGAGAGAGAATATAGCTTACACAAAGTTTGAATAATATAACATTATCTCCAGTATATACTGGCTAGAATAACATTAAAGAAAGGTACACTATCTCAGATGTGGTGATTGTTCAGCAAGATAGAGGATGGTTATATAAGATCAACATTTAGTCAACATGACCTAAAAGAACAAATTTCAGTCCCAATTGGGCCGGCATCCAATTCAATTCATGTATAATTATATATATACAAAAGCTTGAGCTGGCGGGTCTCCCATAAAATTGCGGCTTAGAGTAATAACCTTCATCCTATATCTAACAGGAATTGTAGACGTAATTGAATCTTTTAATCTTAAAACAGGGCAAAACTCTAGTTAGCAACCAGAAATACTCTAAAAAGTCTCATATATGTTGTAGATTCACATTAAAAGAAGGAAAGGAAAAAGGATAACAAAATTGCATGTCCACATACATGCAATAAGGGTCAAAGATCAAATTCCACACATATTGCAACAACAATATATTTAATCATTACCACAATCTCTGACGCAAGCAATTCATCCAAACCATGCACAACGAAGGTCCCAGACAAAATAGTGAAGTCTTTGAGCCCAGTAACATTTAGTCAACATGACCTAAAAGAACAAATTTCAGTCCCAATTGGGCCGGCATCCAATTCAATTCATGTATAATTATATATATACAAAAGCTTGAGCTGGCGGGTCTCCCATAAAATTGCGGCTTAGAGTAATAACCTTCATCCTATATCTAACAGGAATTGTAGACGTAATTGAATCTTTTAATCTTAAAACAGGGCAAAACTCTAGTTAGCAACCAGAAATACTCTAAACAGTCTCCTATATGTTGTAGATTCACATTAAAAGAAGGAAAGAAAAAAGGATAACAAAATCGCATGTCCACATACAGGCAATAAGGGTCAAAGATCAAATTCCACACATATTGCAACAACAATATATTTAATCATTACCACAATCTCTGACGCAAGAAATTCATCCAAACCATGCACAACGAAGGACCCAGACAAAATACTCTAACATTAATCTGGATTTCTTTACAGACCACAGACATCTTAATTTACTGTTCTCTTGTAGCTCCTCTCCAAACAAATTAAGATTGAGAGAGAATATAGCTTACACAAAATCGCATGTCCACATACAGGCAATAAGGGTCAAAGATCAAATTCCACACATATTGCAACAACAATATATTTAATCATTACCACAATCTCTGACGTAAGCAATTCATCCAAACCATGCACAACGAAGGTCCCAGACAAAATAGTGAAGTCTTTGAGCCCAGCAACATTTAGTCAACATGACCTAAAAGAACAAATTTCAGTCCCAATTGGGCCGACATCCAATTCAATTCATGTATAATTATATATATACAAAATCTTGAGCTGGCGGGTCTCCCATAAAATTGTGGCTTAGAGTAATAACCTTCATCATATATCTAACAGGAATTGTAGACGTAATTGAATCTTTTAATCTTAAAACAGGGCAAAACTCTAGTTAGCAACCAGAAATACTCTAAACAGTCTCCAGTCTCCTATATGTTGTAGATTCACATTAAAAGAAGGAAAGGAAAAATGATAACAAAATCGCATGTCCACATACAGGCAATAAGGGTCAAAGATCAAATTCCACACATATTGCAACAACAATATATTTAATCATTACCACAATCTCTGACACAATCAATTCATCCAAACCATGCACAACGAAGGTCCCAGACAAAATAGTGAAGTCCTTGAGCCCAGCAAACCTCGGAAGTTCAACTTTCGTGGACTTATCAACTAGCAGATGTGGACTAGAGCAAAACCAGCAACCCAACAAATCAGTATTGCCAGTTTCTTTAAATTCTTGTACCACATAGAGACAAGATTATCTTTCACTCGGGAGTTTTACACAAGGAAACACATTCTAGATGGCCACGGAGTATAAAGAAAATATATAGATAGCAGAGAACACTGGAGATTGAGAATTAAAAATGTATTACCACTGTGTTTGGACACTCAACTGCATAAAGACAATACAAAGAATCTCTCCCACTCAAGAGGCTAAACAAGGGAATGAACTCTAGCTGGCATTGTAGTACAGAAGATGACTTTGGAAATGAGAATTGAAATCCTGCAGAATCTTTACTTTCATAAACAACAATAAACCCAACCAAGAGGTGAAGGCATGAGTTGTATAACACCGATGCAAAATGCAATTGAAAACAGGGTAAGAAAATTTTGAATCGTGCAGAATGTTTATGCTTGCAAACAATATGAACTCCAACACAGAAGCATGGCTTGCCTTGATTCTCTTTTAATGAAATCTGCAAACTTCTGTCTCCAATTCAACCATACTGGGTAACAAACAACAAGACTCAATTTCAAGACTTGAAAGTTGACAAGCAAACATTAAGCTTTTAAAAAAATCCCAGCATTTTCTTCTCACACACCATCCAAGCAATACAGAAAAGAGATTTCAAGACAGGATAACGGCCCTCGTTCTACACATATTGTGTGAAAGGTTTTCTACTAAGATGACAGACTTATGGAAAAGCTTATAAAGGAAATTGGAATCTTAATTCTGGACGCAAGCATAACTTCGTGCTTATTACCCAACAACGTTCTCACTGGGGAGAATGCACAGAGTTATGTTTCAACCCTGACCTTGCCAAAGAAAAGGCACCCAGCATACAGCTGCCCAGCTATTGCAGGGCATGACCTCCACCAAAGGCTTGGAAAGAATAAAGGTAAGAAGCTCACCATTGCATCTTCTTGAAACAGATTCATTTTTGGAATTAAGGATTGCAGAGACTTTGCTTCAAGAAATCCCAGCCAAATTGTACAGTGTAGAAGAGATGGTTTAAAGCTACGGCAAAAGTCAAAACCCAAAACCCTACATTCCACTGCTGCGAAAAAGAAAAATCAGGCGTGATACCTCCAATTAGAACCCTAAACCCTACAGACAGTAAAACCCCAGTAAAACCACACAGTGAAACAACAGTAAAACGTTGTAAAACCACAATCAAACACTGTAAAACCATAGTAAAACAGTAAAAAATCTCAACAGAGAACATCTCCTTAAGGTTAAATGTGTTTACAAACACATAGATATGACTGGTAGGACAGAGTCCTACCTTAAAACTCTATCCCTCCAGGCTTCCTCCTTCATTCCACAGAGTCCTACATTCCACTGCATTGCATTGTCCTTGCCTTCTTCACTGACCTGCAAAAAATAAAAAACACAATCATTCAGAAAGCACCAACATTAAAAAAAAATGCAAAAACACTTCAAAAAAAAAATACTTACGCACCTGAAAGCACGAGCTGAAAAACGCACCACCACAGAGCCGATAAAAACCACCACAGAGCCTAGAAAAACCACCACAGAGCCGAACTAAAACCACCACTGCGCCGAGCAAAGTAAAACAACTACAGAGCCGAATAAAACTACGACAGGGCGAAGGTAAAACAACTACAGGGCCGAGGCATGACAAAACCTCGCCAAGCATAAATAGCAAACAGCCGACCCTAAACCACACAGCGCCGAAGTAAAACAACCAAAGCGCCGAGGTTAAACCACCAGCTAGGCGAGGTTGAACAGGCAGATATTTTCCACCACCCACGATTGGAATGCTGCTGCAGCCGAACCAGGACCAGGGGAGCTCAACCCAGGAGAGCAGCGGCGCCATAGATAAGGATGGAGCGTGCGGATAGTGGCGGCGGAGGCGTCGGCCATTGGAGCCAAGCATCGCAACAAACGGAGAATGCAATCGACAGCAACCAGACCCGGACCAAAAACCTCCAGTTTGTCGACAAGCCTCCACAAAAGGGCGGGAGTAGACCGGCTGGACAGGTTGTTCGACGGCGTGACCGGCTGCACGTGAAAGCCATGACAGCCAACACCTGTCGTACATGCGCTGGCATCTGTTGACGTGGCCCGGGTCCAGTCAGCGCTGAGGTGTTCAGCGACTGACGCCTCTCCCCTAATATCGGCACATTACAATATAAAATTGCCAGAAGAATTGGGATCAGTTTAGTAATTTGGTTTTCATAATGATTTATGGCGTCACAATCCATCCAAAATATTAAAATTCAAATTTAAATAATAAATTGATAAAACTTTAAAATAATTTAATATGTTTTCTTTGCTGGGTTTAGCTGGGAGAAGATTCGCCCTTCTTTCCAATTCAAATTTGACACGTACACTGCTTAGAAGATTCGCGCGGCGTCTGGGATCAGAACGGCGTTTCCTGGCCGAGAATTTTTCCCGGCGGCGATGGCAGGAGCTGTTCATGACGTACCACACCAACGAATCAAGTCGGGATAGGGTTTTTAACCCTGATTTATAACCAAACCTGAGATACAGATGTGCCCAAAACATCTGACCTTTTTTAGCAGAAATTCTAGCGGAGCCATAAATTACACAGACGAGCAGGGGAAGATTGTTCGACAGATTAAGAGGAATAATGATTTCTATGTCATTTTGGGGTTGGAGAAGAATTGCTCCATGGAGGATATTAGGCCTACATGAAGTTTTCCTCTCAGGGTTCACCCGGATAAAAACAAAGCCCCCGATGCCGAGGAGGCCTTCAAGGCCGTTTCCAAGCCCTTCCAGTGCCTGAGCAATGAGGAAACGAGGCTCAATTATTACGTTAGAGGTCCCGATGAGGATTTCGAGTTAGCCCAACAGCAACATGGGAGGAGACGCAGGGCACACCAGGGTTTCTATGATGATGGATTCGATCCGGATGAGATTTTCATGTCTTTTTTCTTTGGATCTCCACAGACTGGTTTTTTCGCCAGGGCCCATGTCATAAGAACCAGGGCTGCTACGGCGACAGCTAGGGCGAATAGCAGTGGCCGCACTCATGAGGCCGTAGGCAGCTTCAATTTGGTCACTCTTGCAGATTTTACCCATCTTTATTCTGCTTTTGGTTACTTATTTTCCTTTGCAGTCATTCCACCTGTCCTTCAATTCTGAAGCAATGGGCGTTCAAAACACATCCGGGGAACTAAGAGCTCGGTTGCAGACAATGGATCTAGAATTTTCCATGCAGGGTCTAATGGGTTTTATTCAGAAGCTAGGTTAGTTAGTTACTTGTATTGGGGAAACAGAATAGACTGCCCACGGAAGCACTGTGAAGGGATCTAAGACACGAAGATGCCTTTGGTGGAGAATAATGTGAGCGTCCAAGGGGCGAGTTACGAGAATCGAACCCCTGCTCTGCCCCGGGCTGAAAAGAATGGTGGATTTAATGGCGACATGCAGGGGCTTGTAGATTTGCTCTCTAAACTGAATCCTTTAGCCGAGGAATTCATTCGTCAGCCTCTTAGGTCGCCTTCTTTTATTTTTGATGGCAATGGCAGCTTCGCTAATAACAACAGGAGGGTAACATTTGTATATATTTTTCCCGTTTGATATGCTGGAAATTTTCAATATTTTTTTTTTTTTTTTTTGGGTAATATCACATTGCAATTTCTGCTTCATCGGTGATGTTCAATGTAAAATCAAAACAAATGTGATTGCCAATTAAAAAAATTAGTTGTAACTTGTAAGTGGTGAAAAAATGTGTTTGGGGAAACAAGTGTTCCAGCCAAATAGGAAGCATCCAAGAGACAGACAAATGTTTCCTCTTCTCTCTTAAAGCAATCCATCAAGTCCCAGGTCGGAAATCTCTGTCATGTAAGAAGAGATCACATACAGACCGTAATACAAGTGGTAGTTCAAATGGGCCAAGCGCTGGAACATTGATCCCAAGTTGCATTAGCTGATCATAATTTCCGTTTGAGTTAAACATTCCCATGGATGTTAAAAAGACCATTAATCCATTCCCAAGGATTCCATTCTCACTGTAGTCTGCCTACCCGGATCGCATGTCTCAAAAAAACAGAGATGAGACAAGGTGCCAGACTTGATAACACGTTGATCATAGTTGCGTTAATTGTTCGTAATTTCTATATATCCCAATGGACCATGGTTCATTTGTGAGGCCGTTAGTTCATTTGAGAAGAGAAGAGTATTAAGCCACCAACCGGGGTTCCATTCTCGCACCTGGTCAACCCCGCCAAAATGATATGTCCCGGAAATAAAAGGTATGAGACTAGGTGCAATTACAATGCGATTTTAGCGATATAGTTAACCCTCAGACCTGGGTCTAAAGCCGAAGAAATTCTTTTTAGCCAGCCCTTCAATCTCGCTTATGATAAAAGCAGCTAGTTTTATGTAAAATCCATGATTTCCCTATTTAAAAGGTCTTCTTTTGAAGGTTGTGGTTAACTCTTTGACCACAGCTTTCAAATGTGATGAAATGCAATGTCATCGAAATTAAACTAATGCGAGGTTTTATTTGAGACAACTTAAACAGATATCTCATTCTAAACAATTTCCGACGTTTTATTTGAGACTAACTTAAACAAATATCCCATTCTAAACAATTTCTGTTTATATTTGAACAGTAAAGATCTTTGTGGGCACCCATGGTAGGCACTGCCCCTCGACTTTCCACAAACCCTGGCACCTGATTGGAATAGGTTTTTGCAGAGACTCGAGCTGCTGCCATATCAACCATTGCAAATTCATATGCATACGTCTTAAGCCCTGGGAAGAAAAAAATAAATACGAAAACCCAGAAAGAGAAATACAACAACCAAGAAAAAAATCATACAATCATTTTTACCAGAATCCCATAAAAAGGAGGTTATTAAATGTAACTGTATAAAATAAAAATTTCAAACAAAAGAAATAGTTCAGTGGCCCGCAAACACACAGGAGAGAAACCGTCAGCTGAATAAATAAGCACAACTTTAATTTCACATTTAGGGTGCTTCTCATTGTATTTCCTAGGTGACTTTGATGCTATTTATATGCCTTGCAAGTCAGGGGTTGCTGTAAATTTCTAGAAGTAAAATTTTCAGAAAAGAAATTTACATTCACGGGTATTGTGAAACAATAATGGCTTATAAAGTGCAACATGTATCAAAAGCTTCAACGTTCTCTAAGTTGGCTATGCGAGGTATGGTCTGTCATTTTGGGACTAATATCACTTAAACATGCCTTCATGCTTCGTGTGTTCCCTTGTTGTCTATGTGATGTGTGTGTAATCTGTAATTTTACTGAAAATCAAAATGGCATACCCCTTGTTGAGGATTTTCTTCCGTCTTAATATGACTATCTCATACAATTGCAAAATTCAATCGCAACATGCTGAAAACCAAAATGACTTGTTCCTCGTTGAGGATTTTGCTGACCACTCACCAATATAACAAACTCTTGCATTTTCAAACTCGTAATGATCAAAATGGCACAACCCTTGTTAAGGAGTTCATATGTACCTAATATGATTATCTCCTAAATTCACAATCATTTAGTAAAAATCAAAGTATTTCATTCCAAGATTACGGCGATTATCTCCTAAATTCACAAGTTTTCAATAAAATCGAAATGGCATATCCTTACACTTGTTAAGGATTTCGTTACAAATCAATACGATTATCTCCTAAATGTGGAAGCTGTGTAGAAATCATAGTGGCATATCCTTTCAAGGATTTCGTACTGTGCCATTATGATCATCGTCTATCCGTTACATTGATTTTAATCTTTTTCCATCTGTCACTTTAATTTGATTCTTCTGTTGTATTGTTGACATTCTCCTTTTCTTGGTGGTGCATCACAAGAAAAACAACTTCAATCAGGGTAAAAGGAGGCTCAACGGTAAAAACATCAGAGCTGAATAGGAGGACAACGTTAGAAGAACGGTTTATGTTTCTGATATTAATCAGCGGGTAAGTGAATTCATGGCAAAAATTAGGGAAACAATAATTTTCAATAGCATTGCGTCTGTTGTATCGACTTCCAGTAACAACACCTTTATGGTATTGACTTTTTCTTAACGAGAATTTTATTCCTAGTATAATTATTATGTCCGGATGAATTTGTGTAGCAGCATACCGAGCACTAAATATCCTCTGGGATGTTTGGTGATCCATCTATCTCCCATGTATGTGTTGGCCCTTCTAGGAGCCGAAGGGCATTGTCTAACTTGTATTATTGGTTATGTTAGGCTCATGTTTAAGAGAATTCGGGATTTCAGTGGCACCATAGGCGCTATTTTGAATTTAATTTAATTCATGGTGCAGCCAGAGATTAATGCCTGCTTTTGAAAGTTATCCGAACATGACAATGGATAGAAAAACACTCAAAATTTAGTGTAGTGCTATTGGTGCCAGGGGTTCCCTATCATTTCCCTATAATTAGATTTGTCAATTTTTACTGAAAAGATCACTGGTATTTATATAGGCAACTGACATATGCGGGATTGCAAAATCATAGATAATTTCGAGTGAAGTTTTGTCAAGTCACACGATGACTCTTTTGGATACTGCCAAATTAGGTGACAGAGGAGCATCTTGCAGCACTGGTAATCAAATGCGGATAGGTAATTCTCCATTTATATGCTTTACAATACTATCCTTGTTTATTTAATCACCAAACTGAAAAATTTCCAAGGAGTTAAAATTTAATGGGTTTTTTTTTTCTTCAAAGCTTTGTGCTCTTTAGGTGGTAAGGATTGTATCATATTCTGTAATATATTGTGTTGCAGAATTATAATAATTTTGGTTGTCTTTTTACTTAAGAAAATTGGATGTCAATGTTATGTCTTGTTTGGAGGGCCTTGTTGGGTGTGTGGTTTCGATCTGCATTTGTGCTTATAATTTTGACCCTGTATCAAACAAGAATAAGCTTCATTTGGATCAAGCACAACATCAAGATTGCTCAACATTGGTGAATTGAGGGAAGATTCAAGTTTTGTAGTCCTTATGGATTTTAATCTTCTAGGGATGAATATATGCTTCAAGTTCTATAGTCCTTATGGATTTTAATCTTCCAGCGACACATATATCATAATGTGTTATGTGGAAGAATCTTATATGTTCTGTCTGAAGGTTAGATTATGGCTATAATGGAGTCCCTATGTTTCATAATAACAGTGTTTGCACTTCCAACCATGAGTGGGTTGTTGTGGTATGGTTATAAATCAATTTCCAACTACATGTTGATGAAAGTAATGGAGTCCCTAGTGTTTCATAATAACAGATTTTGCATTTCCAACAATGAGTAGTTTTTTGTGGTATAGTTATAAATCAAATTCCAACCACATGTTGATGTAAGTAATGTCATAAATTATAATTGATTTTTTCTCTCACATTTTCCCTATATAACTATAAGGAATCTTAGAACCAAATATTCTTGTGTATTCTTTATTGACAATGAATCCAAAATTGATTTTTTTATGAATCTATATAATAATAATATTTGCGATAACAATATCCTCATTTTTGGAAAAGTCTTCAATAGTGGTGGCCTACGAATTTCCTTCTTTTCGTCAATGCATCAATTATTTGTTACTATGCAATGATCCATATTGATCGCAAAGTAGAAAGAAACAACACTCCTCAATACTTTGGTCATCCACTTCTACACGTGAATTTTATATTGCAACAATGATGTTCATATGACTAAGAATCTTGTGTTTCCTTGGTTAGAGGCTAAGAATTTGCATTAGTTATTTCAATATGGGCAAATAATATTACTATAACTATTAATTTTAAATTTGGTCACATAAGATCAAACATGATAATTTGCTTTCAAAGTGTATATTTATGAATAACATATTTATTGCGCGTTAATTTTGTTGTAATTAGCAAATGGATATTGTTTTATAAATATAAAATTTGATTGAATTAATAAAGTGTATTGTATTTAGTTTGATTTGAGACTACGAGTTAAAATTGTATTTGTTTTAATAAGAATTAATTTTTCTTGTTTTATAAATAAATAAAATTGATTGAATTAATAAAGTGTCTCGGAATTTCTTATCATTAAACCATTTGTACAACATCGCATGGCCTCCCTTGCCTTGTCTCTAACACATCAATCCAAGGGATAGCCACAATCCATTGACGCATGGACGATCTGGATTAACCGGTCTACTTAAGGTTTTACTTTGCATAGATGATCTCGGTTTTTTTTTATAGACTTCCCTTTTGTTCTACGACCAAATCGTCGCATTTGGCTATGTGATGCATCTCTGTTCGGAATGGGAATTTCTCGTTTTGTGAGACCGAGAATGTCGCATTTGGCTCTGTGATGCATCTCTGTTCGAAATGGGAATTTCTCATTTTGTGAGACCGAGAATCAATTTATGTTACACACACAGAGAAAACCTTCAATCTATTTATAGGTAACCTCAAGGAATAACCTTGAGGAATTTCCTTTATGCTCAAAAACAGAGCAAGTTGGATGAACACTTCCATACTCCATGTCGTTATGGATCTCAACACCTGTGTCTCCCTAATTGGACTCACACACACCATGGTGGCGTATTCTGCTAAGTTTTATTGTAGACTTATAGAACTTTGGCTTTGAAATTCTATTTCCTCTCTGTGATTGAGGTATTTAATGAAATGGATGGTCTCAACTTTCTTTTCCTTTCATTTTAGTTACTACAGGACTGTTAATTGCTCCCACCCTCATCCTCAAGATCAAACAACAGGCATGTCGTTGGAAAACGAAGGATCTTGAGTGCACTGACCAAAACAAAAATATCCTTAACAATGCTGAGAACATTACTTGCAATCTCTGTCAAATTGTTCAACATGATTTTGATCTGAGCTTCCACTTGATCGTTAGGCAACATGGTTGTAAATCCGCCATACCTTTGCTGTGTATTTTTATTAAACTAAATACTTAATGATTTGATTTAATTAAAGTTAATAAAGATTCAAAATACTTCTGCCAATGCTGAGAACATTACTTGCAATCTCTGTCAAATTGTCCAACATGATTTTGATCTAAACTTTCACTTGATCGTTTGGCACAATCGCTGGAAGTCCACCATACCTTTGCTGTATCTTTTTATTAAACTAAATACTTAATGATTTGATTAAATTAAACAAATATAGTCCAAGTTGATCGAGAACCACCAGGAAAGGAAAAACAAATTAACATTTAACAAGAAACAATTCTTAAGAAACCAATAACCTAAATTGTCAAAGTATAACCCTTACCGGAAGAGGAAACGTAGCCATCAAGCCTTGCAGTCTGCCATACCTTTGGTGTACCATTGCGCCTTTAGGAGCAATTGCTAGTTAATGTTTTTTGGTTAAAGTTATTTATTTATATCTTGATACTGAACCATAATAATAAGTGGTTGAAAGAGTGTAAACATATTCATTAATGCTATGCCTACATTATTCATTATGAGATAATCCAATAATTTTTTAATAATTTCATAATCTACTTCAAATTAAAATAAAATATATTATATTGAATGATACGGTTCATCGTAACTTGTGGAGTTGGTGAGACTTCCACGTGTTTACTAGTTGTCATTGTCCAATAAAGGCATCCTTGGCATTGGAATCTGCAAAGTGGCCATCATGAATCGTGAATGTTGGCGTGGAGGGTGGGATGCGGAGGTTGAAAATGGAAAAAACTACTTAAATCGAATGTCATGGCCTGACAGTCAATGCGTAATGCGTAATAGTTAATTTTGGATAGTCCAGCACAGAGAAATATTTAAAACGAAATTCATGGCCTGACAGTCCTGTTTACCTTATGCATGGTGCTTTTGTACTTTTTAGCACATTTTACAAAGCATTTTCCAATAACATGTTGAAAGTATAGACCAATAAGAACTCAGAAAAATAAATTTAAATAATTTAAATAAATAAACAATAATAGATCTTATAGTTGAACCATGGCAAAATAAAAATAAAAATTGAAAATAAATGTCTAATCAAGGTGAATTAATGTCACAATCAGAAAAAACCTGATGCGTAGTATCCTGCCAGCGGCAAGTATAATAAGGTTGAGGACTTTGGAGTTATTTCATCTAAAAATGAGCCTATGTGCAATCATTTCAAGAAATTATGTGCAATAGTTTCAAGAAATTAAGAGTGAGCATATGTGCGTAGCTATATTACTTCTCCTTTAGCATTAGTTAAGTTTTGAATTAACCTTTGGCTCTTCTGCTACAAATCATAAATTTGAACCTTCACTTCTGGAGAAGGAAAGTATATTCTGCATGGCATGATTTCTCATGTGACACCTATGGCATGGCATCATACCCAAAGCCAACAATCCTTATAACTTATAACCTATAAAAATGGAGCATATACATATAATATTATAATATATAAAAAGGGACCATAAAAATATAATATTAATATTAATATCATTTCCTAAGTGAAATTTTGGAATCAATATTAATATATATCATCGGATAAATACTTGATATCTTAATTTTAATAAAAAACAAAACAAAATAAAAAAATTATAGTTTAAACTATGTAATATATTTTATAGAAATAAAATATTATTTTATTATACATTTATTTAATTAATGTTTAAAAATTCATCATATATCTATCAAATTGCATTGTTACATGTTTAATTTAGCCATATTTAAACTAAGGGGCAGGGACTAGCTACTATGTAGCACTTGTCTTCATATGAAGAAAAAAAGAAAAAGAAAAAATCTTTCTGTTTGTCTATCAACTTTTTCATGATGAAAGGTGTGTATATATGTTCTTAGTCTTCATATCATATTTGAAGAAAATGTTATCCTTTTATTTTAAAAAAAGTTGTTTGTAGTAAATAATGTGCATTCACTTGTTTATAGTATGTAATGCACAATCTCACTCTTCACTACCCACTCCCTAGAGAGAGGGAGGTGTGCAAAGAATGAGGGTGTGTATGCACACCCTCACCTTAAGAGAGTGGATGAAATATAAATGCACAACGTCCATCTTAGGTCCTCACCACCCACCCATTTGAGGGGTAAATGTTACATGGATAAAAAAAAGTTAATATTTTGTCACTCCTTGTTTAACCTCATCTAATATTATCTCACTAAGTCTACTATAATTATTAGACAACAACTCAAACTACTAGACTACACTTTCACATAGAAACTCTAGCCATTTCCAAATGCTTCAACAAACCCTTAACCTACTTATTCGACATTATTGTTATCCATTCCACAACTTAACCATTATCTAATCATTGTGTTGGCATTCATCTAAGTATGGTCTGGGTGGATATTGGTGGCCGCCCATTTATTACACTTGGCTCACAACACAGTGTCTTATTCCTATTTTGGCAGCTTCATATTTTTGGCAGTTTTCAGGTTATGAACTTTTGGAGTCATTTTGAGGTCCTAAACGATGCTTTTTGGGGGAAACAAGAAAACATGAGTCTTTGAATCACATTTGTAGTCGAAATTTGTTCTTCACACATAGACCTTTCTAAGGGACTATCATGTGTGACAAACGGAGATAGTATGCCAAAGTTACGACTCTCGGAAGTTGATGTTCCAACTTACCCCATTGCCCATAATCATTTGGTGCTTCATCTCCTAGGGCTAGGTTTTTGGATGTTTAGAATTTTTCATTGTTTCTTCATAATAAAAATCCCTCTGAACCTCATTATAACACAATTCAAGAAGGCATGTAGTCATCATATCTCTTCTCGAAGATAAGATACTATCATTCAAGCTAGTTTCTTTCATTCTACATGTAAACAGTTTCAACATTTCTATTTATTAATTGAAGTTTTGTTTCATTGTATCTTTGTGTTTTGATTTTAATTTGTATTTCATTTTTTCCCCATCTTAATTCTAGATTAGTGGTATCAGAGTGGTCTTCTCTTTCTCTTATTTTTTGTGCATGTCCCCAACAAGGTCGGGGTATAAGGAGGTGGGACTAAAACTACTGGAGTTGTTGCAATATTGTCCTCATCAACCCCAACGGCCTTCCATGGTGAAAGAAAAGAAAGAAAAGGGAGGAGGAAATCCTATCAAATTATTACTCAAAGAATTCCTCAAGCGAAAAATGAACAAGATGATGGATAATTTTCCCAAATCTTTCAGTGGATACCAACGGGAAATGCATCTTCATCTAGAAATCACTTCTGAGGTGCCACCCCCTTCAACGTACAAGTTAACTTTGATATTCCTATATTTGAAGACCAGATCGATGTATATGCTCTAAATAAATGGGTAAATCTTCTATAAGGATATTTTTCGATCTATAATTTATCCGATAAAGAAAATATTACTTTTGCACTCCAAAAGGTCGCCCCCGATCTCAATGATTGGTGGGAAAGTTAGTATGAGCAAAGGGCCAAGGAGGAATCCATTCTATTTTTAGTCACACCCTCTTCAAACTCTTTTGGGGATGATGTTAAGGAATAATATTTCCCTGTCAGAAGCTATGAAGACAAGTACATAAAATAGACCACACTATGGGGAGAAGGGGACCAAGAAGTGCCAAAATTCACGAATGTATTTCATACCTTACGCACGAAGCTAGGTATCAAGGACTCTAAGCGACATCTAGTGCTAAAATATCATGGATGTATGCACAAATACATCTAGGCATAAATGGGGTTCCTGGACATCTAACTTGGCGCAACATATCGATATGTTGTCCAAATTGAGAAAAAAATTAAATAGAAGAAGCGAGACATTGGATTTGTGATTCTTAAGCAAGGCAAGGGCACCCCCAAACCGCAAAATAAAGGATAGATCCAAGTTATAACATCCCAGGACAATCCATCAAAGTTGTTGGGAAAGAACAGTAATGGGAAGACAATGAAAGACACAGGACTGTGGTGTGAATTCCACAAGAACCCCACTCTCAATGCAAATGAATGTCTTGTAAAGTGATCACTAGTGTCCAAGATAAAATATTTAGAGTCAAACACATGTTCTAACTCTGAGCCAAAACTCGACAAGGGAAAACAAATCATTGATGCAGAACCCTTTTCCCTCGTTGCCACCACCAAGGTCAATCAAAGTGAGGATTCCAATTCCATCTTCTGGAATCCTTCCACGGTTGTTCTGAAGGACTCTCTTTCTTTCCCCCTGAATCCTTACTGCTCTCTTTAAGCCTATGGGCTCCTCCCAAGCGGTATATGTTTCAAATATATATGGCCCCAGTGGGCCTCAAGATAAGAGGAATTTGTTGGCCAACTTGCAATCTTTGCCTCAGCTTGTAGGAGAAGAAAATTGGATCCTAAGAGGTGACTTCAACATGATTTGGTCTTTGGCTGAAAAAAGGGTTGGTGTCAGAAGACTAGATGAAGAAGCTATTGAGTTCAATTCCTTCATAGAGGATCACAAGTTGGTGGATATTCCAACCCTAAATGGCTCCCACACCTATAATAATTTAAGGGCAGGGGAAAACCAAGTGGCCTGCAGATTGGATCGCCTCTTGGTTTTAAAATCCCTATATTTGTCAAACATGGCTGCTGAAGCGATTATTTTTACCAGCTACGGCTCCAGCCACTGGCCTATCTAACTCTTCATAAAATGGTTTATATAATAGTTTATAAGAGTAAAATTATCAATCAACCTATCTCCTTAAATTGACAAGCAATATTTTCTATAATCCTCAATTCATTTCAAATATGATTTCATTATAAACATTTACATTTTTTATTCAAAAAATCTATATAGAGTAGCATAGTCCCCACTATCATAGTCTCTGAAGCAGGGGAAGGGAACACCAAAGAGGAAGAGGTTAAATTTTTATTATTGTTATTTTTTTATTATATGTAAATATATTGAATCCAAAATCAATGTGTTGAAGAGAAACTTAATAAGTGTCACTCAAGATGGAAATTATGCTCGAAAAAAATTGCCTAAAACATTATAACTCTCATTGGAAAATGCTAAATTAATAGTGGTTAATAGAAAACTTGAATCCTATACTCTTGATTTGGTAGGAGCTGATAAATTGAGATGTCTAAAATTTATAATTGTACTTCTACATAATCCTAGGTAATAAAATAGGAAAACTTATTTTGGCAGCTCAATTGGCTCTGCAACCTCAGCAACCCTGACCTTGAAAAAGCACATCGGAGGTCAGGATGGCCAATCCCAGGGGGGGTTGCAGCCCCTCCTTTCGCAACATTGTAATAGGGAAACCTCCTCCCTGTAGTTCAGGACTATCTCCATGCAACGCATCGATTACACCATCTACTAGCTCTTCTTCCCTAGAGGCAATGCAGAAGCGTGTGGCGAATCAATCCCAAGAAAACAATACTATAAATATGACTGAGGGGATAAATGGGACATGTAGACCATCATAAAAATTCAAACCGATTCTGTAAATCCTGGCGGAAAAGCTTGGTGCTACGGTTGAACACATGAATGAATACGCTCTGATAGGGAAATTTGCAGGGCCATGGCCTGCGGAAAGGGTTCTAATAAAATGGATAACAAGAAACCGGTACCTAAAGTGAGATCTAGAGCTCAAGCTTGGTCCAAAATTATTCTTCACCATCATATTCAATGACATAAAGGAAAAATACGCAATATTTCAAGGTGTCCCTTACTTTATGAGTGTTGCGGGTCTTTTCTTGAAACCTCGAGTGCCTAGGTTTACCCCAGAAAAAAAAATATTTATCTACTCTACTAGTTTCAATTCACTTATATTCACTGCTGCATGAGTATTGGGATCCAGATATTCTAGCTAAGATTGGAAACACATTATGAGATCACATAATGTTGTCAGAAACCACGAAGGCAGGTCGCTACAGTTCGTATTCACGTCTATGTGTCAACATGGATCTCACTAAGCCTCTGCTGGAAAGAATCTTACTGAGTTGTGAGGAAATTACCTAGGAATAGACCATGGATTATAAATAAATACCTTTCTAATGGAGACAATGCCATGAACATGGCCATTTATATAGATATTGTCCGGTCATTCTAGAACAATAGAGGAAACAAGAAAATATGCACTCAGATCAAGAGGCAGCCTTAGCGGGATATACTTCGGTTAATAATAGGAAAATAATAGTACACAGGAGATAACGTAATAACAAGGATAAGGAACAACATGATCAGAACCATTTTGGCATTCTCCAGCATCTCTAAGAGGACAACCCTCAAGCCCCAACGGAAGAGGAGAAGTAGTCAAAGCACGAGGCAGCCAAGGGTAAAACAACATGAGAAAGGAAAAACAAATATAGAACACCACCACAGGGTTGAGTATGATATAACATTGAAAGATGAAGAAGCCCCAACCCCAATGGATGAAGTTGAAATCATGGATCTGGAGTTGCATGAAGTAAAATTTCAGCCTATAGCAGAGGATTGGGAATCCAAGGACCCAAACTCACTCCTGGAGGATCAAGTGCAACTAGTAGTAAGGTCATACATGAAACATCAATACATCCTATTAAATCGAGTCAGAAATCAAGGTAATAATTCGTCCCTTAACACAATGAGTTCAGTGCAAGGAATAAAATGAAATTCTCCTCGGGATCAAGTAGTTTTTTTTTAAGGTTTCAGTAAAAAAGGAAAAAAAATAAAATGGGCTACATCTTCAAGTCCTAGGGGAATTTCTTGTTAATACAAGGAGGGTAGCTCCAATTGATACTCATTTTCACCCCATCCCCAAATGATGAAGATAATTTCTTGGAACATTTAGAGCCTCGATGGAAAAATCAAAAGAAGGCTCCTTAGAAAAAACTCCAACAAGAAAAGCTAGATATTACGCTATTGCGGGAAACTAAATGTAACTTAGAAACATTGAAGAAGATAGTGCCCACTTTTTGGAAAATTTTTGACCTCTTAATTCATTGTGCAGTAGGGGCATCGGGGGCGGGGGCAGGGGGGGTTTTGTCCATCTTCTGGAATCCTTCCACGATGGTTTTGAAGGACTCGCTTTCTTTCCCCATGAATCCCTACTGCTCTCTTTAAGCCTATGGGCTCCTTCCAAGTGGTATATGTTTCAAATATATATGGCCCCAATGGGCCTCAAGATAAGAGGAATTTGTTGGCCAACTTGCAATCTTTGGCTCAGCTTATAAGAGAAGAAAATTGGATCCTAAGAGGTGACTTCAACATGATTTGGTCTTTGGCTGAAAAAAGGGGTGGTGTCAGAAGACTAGATGAAGAAGCTATTGAGTTCAATTCCTTCATAGAGGATCACAAGTTGGTGGATATTCCAACCCTAAATGGCTCCCACACATAAAATAATTGAAGGGCAGGGGAAAACCAAGTGGCCTACAAATTGGATCGCTTCTTGGTTTCAAAATCCCTATATTTGTCAAACGTGAGTGCTGAAGCGATTATTTTTACCAGCTACGGTTCCAACCACTGGCCTATCTAACTCTTCCTAAAATGGTTTATATAATAGTTTATTAGAGTAAAATTATCAATCAACCTATCTCCTTAAATTGACAAGCAATATTTTCTATAATCCTCAATTCATTTCAAATATGATTTCATTATAAACGTTTACATTTTTTATTATAGAGTAGCATAGTCCCCACTATCATAGTCTCTGAAGCAGGGGAAGGGAACACCAAAGAGGAAGAGGTTAAATTTTTATTATTGTTATTTTTTTATTATATGTAAATATATTGAATCCAAAATCAATGTGTTGAAGAGAAACTTAATAAGTGTCACTCAAGGTGGAAATTATGCTCGAAAAAAATTGCCTAAAATATTATAACTCTCATTAGAAAATGCTAAATTAATAGTGGTTAATAGACAACTTGAATTCTATAGTCTTGATTTGGCAGGAGCTGATAAATTGAGATGTCTAAAATTTATAATTGTACTTCTACATAATCCTAGGTAATAAAATAGGAAAACTTATTTTGGCAGCTCGATTGGCTCTGCAACCTCAGCAACCCTGACCTTGAAAAAGCACATAGGAAATCAGGATGGCCAATCCCAGGGGGGGTTGCAGCCCCTCCTTTCGCAACATTGTAATAGGGAAACCTCCTCCCTGTAGTTCAGGACTATCTCCATGCAACGCATTGATTACACCATCTGCTAGCTCTTCTTCCCTAGAGGCAATGCAAAAGTGTGCAGCGGGTCAATCCCAAGAAAACAATACTGTAAATATGACTGAGGGAATAAATGGGACATGCAGACCATCATAAAAATTCAAACCCATTCTGTAAATCTTGCCATAAAAGCTTGGTGCTACGGTTGAACACATGAATGAATACGCTCTGATAGGGAAATTTGCAGGGCCATGGCCTACGGAAAGGGTTCTAATAAAATGGATAACAAGAAACTAGTACCTAAAGTGATATCTAGAGCTCAAGCTTCATCCAAAATTATTCTTCATCATCATATTCAATGACATAAAGGAAAAAGACGCAATATTTCAAGGTGTCCCTTACTTTATGAGTGTTGCGGGTCTTTTCTTGAAACCTCGGGTGCCTAGGTTTACCCCAGAAAAAGAATATTTATCTACTCTACTAGTGTCAATTCACTTATATTCACTGTCGCATGAGTATTGGGATCTAGATATTCTAGCTAAGATTGGAAACACATTATGAGATCACATAATGTTGTCAGAAACCACGAAGGTAGGTCGCTACAGTTCGTATTCACGTCTATGTTTCGACATGGATCTCACTAAGCCTCTGCTGGAAAGAATCTTACTAAGTTGTGAGCAAATTACCTAGGAATAGACCATGGATTATAAATAAATACCTTTCTAATGGAGACAATGCCATGAACATGGCCATTTATATAGATATTGTCCGGTCATTCTAGAACAATAGAGGAAACAAGAAAATATGCACTCAGATCAAGAGGCAGCCTTAGCGGGATATACTTCGGTTAATAATAGGAAAATAATAGTACACAGGAGATAAGGTAATAACAAGGATAAGGAACAACAAGATCAGAACCATTTTGGCATTCTCCAACATCTCCAAGAGGACAACCCTCAAGCCCCAACGGAAGAGGAGAAGTAGTCAAAGCACGAGGCAACCAAGGGTAAAACAACATGAGAAAGGAAAAAAAAATATAGAACACCGCCACAAGGTTGAGTATGATATATCATTGAAAGATGAAGAAACCCCAACCCCAATGGAAGAAGTTGAAATCATGGATCTAGAGTTGCACGAAGTAAAATTTCAGCCTATAGCAGAGGATTGGGAATCCAAGGACCCAAACTCACTCCCGGAGGATCAAGTGCAACTAGTAGTAAGGCCATACATGAAACATCAAGACATCCTATTAAATCGAGTCAGCAATCAAGGCAATAATTCCTCCCTTAACACAATGAGTTCAGCGCAAGGAATAAAATGAAATGCTCCTCAAGATCAAGTAGTTTTTTTTAAAGGTTTCAGTAAAAAAGGAAAAAAATAAAATGGGCAACATCTTCAAGTCCTAGGGGAATTTCTTGTTAATACAAGGAGGGTAGCTCCTATTGATACTCACTTTCACCCCATCCTCAAATGATGAAGATAATTTCTTGGAACATTCAGAGCCTTGATGGAAAAATCAAAAGCAGGCTCCTTAAAAAAAACTCCAACAAGAAAAGCTAGATATTACGCTACTGCGGGAAACTAAATGTAACTTAGAAACATTGATAGTGCCCACTTTTTGGAAAATTTTTGAACTCTTAATTCATTGTGCAGTAGGGGCATCGAGGGGGGTTGGCCATCTTCTGGAATCCTTCCACGGTGGTTTTGAAGGACTCGCTTTCTTTCCCCCTGAATCCTTACTGCTCTCTTTAAGCCTATGGGCTCCTCCCAAGCGGTATATGTTTCAAATATATATGGCCCCAATGGGCCTCAAGATAAGATGAATTTGTTGGCCAACTTGCAATCTTTGGCTCAACTTATAGGAGAAGAAAATTGGATCCTAAGAGGTGACTTCAACATGATTTTGTCTTTGGCTGAAAAAAGGGGTGGTGTCAGAAGACTAGATGAAGAAGCTATTGAGTTCAATTCCTTCATAGAGGATCACAAGTTGGTGGATATTCCAACCCTAAATGGCTCCCACACCTATAATAATTGAAGGGCAGGGGAAAACCAAGTGGCCTGTAGATTGGATCACTTCTTGGTTTCAAAATCCCTATATTTGTCAAACGTGGGTGCTGAAGCGATTATTTTTACCAGCTACGGCTCCAACCACTGGCCTATCTAACTCTTCCTAAAATGGTTTATATAATAGTTTATAAGAGTAAAATTATCAATCAACCTATCTCCTTAAATTGACAAGCAATATTTTCTATAATCCTCAATTCATTTCAAATATGATTTCATTATAAACATTTACATTTTTTATTCAAAAAATCTATATAGAGTAGCATAGTCCCCACTATCATAGTCTCTGAAGCAGGGGAAGGGAACACCTAAGAGGAAGAGGTTAAATTTTTATTATTTTTATTTTTTTATTATATGCAAATATATTGAATCCAAAATCAATGTGTTGAATAGAAACTTAATAAGTGTCACTCAAGATGGAAATTATGCTCGAAATAAATTGCCTAAAACATTATAACTCTCATTGGAAAATGCTATATTAATAGTGGTTAATAGACAACTTGAATTCTATAGTCTTGATTTGGCAGGAGCTGATAAATTGAGATGTCTAAAATATATAATTGTACTTCTACATAATCCTAGGTAATAAAATAGGAAAACTTCTTTTGGCAGCTCGATTGGCTCTGCAACCTCAGCAACCCTGAGCTTGAAAAAGCACATCGGAAATCAGGATGGCCAATCCCAGGGTTGGTTGCAGCCCCTCCTTTCGCAACATTGTAATAGGGAAACCTCATCCCTGTAGTTCAGGACTATCTCCATGCAACGCATCGATTACACCATCTACTAGCTCTTCTTCCCTAGAGGCAATGCAGAAGCGTGCATCGGATCAATCCCAAGAAAAAAATACTGTAAATATGACTGAGGGGATAAATGGGACATGTAGACCATCATAAAAATTCAAACCCATTCTGTAAATCCTGGCAGAAAATCTTGGTGCTATGGTTGAACACATGAATGAATACACTCTGATAGGGAAATTTGCAGGGCCATGGCCTGCGAAAAGGGTTCTAATAAAATGGATAACAAGAAACTGGTACCTAAAGTGAGATCTAGAGCTCAAGCTTGGTCCAAAATTATTCTTCACCATCATATTCAATGACATAAAGGAAAAATATGCAATATTTCAAGGTATCCCTTACTTTATGAGTGTTGCAGGTCTTTTCTTGAAACCTCGAGTGCCTAGGTTTACCCCAAAAAAAGAATATTTATCTACTCTACTAGTGTCGATTCACTTATTTTCACTGCTGCATGAGTATTGGGATCTAGATATTCTAGCTAAGATTGGAAACACATTATGAGATCACATAATGTTGTCAGAAACCACGAAGGTAGGTCGCTACAGTTCGTATTCACGTCTATGTGTCGACATGGATCTCACTAAGCCTCTGCTGGAAAGAATCTTACTGAGTTGTGAGGAAATTACCTAGTAATAGACCATGGATTATAAATAAATACCTTTCTAATGGAGACAATGCCATGAACATGGCCATTTATACAGATATTGTCCGATCATTCTAGAACAATAGAGGAAACAAGAAAATATGCACTCAGATCAAGAGGCAGCCTTAGCGGGATATACTTCGGTTAATAATAGGAAAATAATAGTACATAGGAGATAAGGTAATAACAAGGATAAGGAACAACAAGATCAGAACCATTTTGGCATTCTCCAACATCTCCAAGAGGACAACCCTCAAGCCCCAACGGAAGAGGAGAAGTAGTCAAAGCACAAGGCAGCCAAGGGTAAAGCAAAATGAGAAAGGAAAAACAAGTATAGAACACCACCACAGCGTTGAGTATGATATATCATTGAAAGATGAAGAAGCCCCAACCCCAATGGACGAAGTTGAAATCATGGATCTGGAGTTGCATAAAGTAAAATTTCAGCCTATAGCAGAGGATTGGGAATCCAAGGACCCAAACTCACTCCCGGAGGATCAAGTGCAACTAGTAGTAAGGCCATACATGAAACATCAAGACACCCTATTAAATCGAGTCAGCAATCAAGGTAATAATTCCTCCCTTAACACAATGAGTTCAGCGCAAGGAATAAAATGAAATGCTCCTTGGTATCAAGTAATTTTTTTTAAAGGTTTCAGTAAAAAAGGAAAAAAATAAAATGGGCAACATGTTCAAGTCCTAGGGGAATTTCTTGTTAATACAACGAGGGTAGCTCCTATTGATACTCATTTTCACCCCATCCCAAAATGATGAAGATAATTTCTTGGAACATTCAGAGCCTCGATGGAAAAATCAAAATCAGGCTCCTCAGAAAAAACTCCAACAAGAAAAGCTAGATATTACGCCACTGCGGGAAACTAAATGTAACTTAGAAAGATTGAAGAAGATAGTGCCCACTTTTTGGAAAATTTTTGAACTCTTAATTCATTGTGCAGTAGGGGCATCGGGGGGGGGGGTTTGGCCATCTTCTGGAATCCTTCCACGGTGGTTTTGAAGGACTCGCTTTCTTTCCCCATGAATCCTTACTGCTCTCTTTAAGCCTATGGGCTCCTCCCAAGCGGTATATGTTTCAAATATATATGGCCCCAATGGGCCTCAAGATAAGAGGAATTTTTTTGCCAACTTGCAATCTTTGCCTCAGCTTATAGGAGAAGAAAATTGAATCCTAAGAGGTGACTTCAACATGATTTGGTCTTTGGTTGAAAAAAGGGGTGGTGTCAGAAGACTAGATGAAGAAGCTATTGAGTTCAATTCCTTCATAGAGGATCACAAGTTGGTGGATATTCCAACCCTAAATGGCTCCCACACCTATAATAATTTAAGGGCAGGGGAAAACCAAGTGGCCTGCAGATTGGATCACTTCTTGGTTTCAAAATCCCTATATTTGTCAAACGTGGGTGCTGAAGTGATTATTTTTACCGGCTACGGCTCCAACCACTGGCCTATCTAACTCTTCCTAAAATGGTTTATATAATAGTTTATAAGAGTAAAATTATCAATCAACCTATCTCCTTAAATTGACAAGCAATATTTTCTATAATCCTCAATTCATTTCAAATATGATTTCATTATAAACATTTACATTTTTTATTCAAAAAATATATATAGAGTAGCATAGTCCCCACTATCATAGTCTCTGAAGCAGGGGAAGGGAACACCAAAGAGGAAGAGGTTAAATTTTTATTATTGTTATTGTTTTATTATATGTAAATATATTGAATCCAAAATCAATGTGTTGAAGAGAAACTTAATAAGTGTCACTCAAGATGGAAATTATGCTCAAAATAAATTGCCTAAAACATTATAACTCTCATTGGAAAATGCTAAATTAATAGTGTTTAATAGACAACTTGAATCCTATAGTCTTGATTTGGCAGGAGCTGATAAATTGAGATGTCTAAAATTTATAATTGTACTCCTACATAATCCTAGGTAATAAAATAGGAAAACTTCTTTTGGCATCTCGATTGGCTCTACAACCTCAGCAACCCTAACCTTGAAAAAGCACATAGGAAATCAGGATGGCCAATCCCATGGGCGGTTGCAGCCCCTCCTTTCGCAACATTGTAATAGGGAAACCTCCTCCCTGTAGTTCAGGCCTATCTCCATGCAACACATCGATTACACCATCTACTAGCTCTTCTTCCCTAGAGGCAATGCAGAAGCGTGCAACGGATCAATCCCAAGAAAACAATATTGTAAATATGACTGAGGGGATAAATGGGACATGCAGACCATCATAAAAATTTAAACCCATTCTGTAAATCCTGGCGGAAAAGCTTGGTGCTACGGTTGAACACATGAATGAATACACTGTGATAGGGAAATTTGCAGGGCCATGGCCTGCGGAAAGGGTTCTAATAAAATGGATAACAAGAAACTGGTACCTAAAGTGAGATCTAGAGCTCAAGCTTGGTCCAAAATTATTCTTCACCATCATATTCAATGACATAAAGGAAAAAGACGCAATATTTCAAGGTGTCCCTTACTTTATGAGTGTTGCGGGTCTTTTCTTGAAACCTCGAGTGCCTAGGTTTACCCCAGAAAAAAAATATTTATCTACTCTACTAGTTTCAATTCACTTATATTCACTGCTGCATGAGTATTGGGATCCAGATATTCTAGCTAAGATTGGAAACACATTATGAGATCACATAATGTTGTCAGAAACCACGAAGGCAGGTCGCTACAGTTCGTATTCACGTCTATGTGTCAACATGGATCTCACTAAGCCTCTGCTGGAAAGAATCTTACTGAGTTGTGAGGAAATTACCTAGGAATAGACCATGTATTATAAATAAATACCTTTCTAATGGAGACAATTCCATGAACATGGCCATTTATACAGATATTGTCCAGTCATTCTAGAACAATAGAGGAAACAAGAAAATATGCACTCAGATCAAGAGGCAACCTTAGCGGGATATACTTCGGTTAATAATAGGAAAATAATAGTACACAGGAGATAAGGTAATAACAAGGATAAGGAACAAAAAGATCAGAACCATTTTGTCATTCTCCAGCATCTCCAAAAGGACAACCCTCAAGCCCCAACGGAAGAGGAGAAGTAGTCAAAGCACGAGGCAGCCAAGGGTAAAACAACATGAGACAGGAAAAACAAATATAGAACACCACCACAGGGTTGAGTATGATATATCATTGAAATATGAAGAAGCCCCAACCCCAATGGATGAAGTTGAAATCACGGATCTGGAGTTGCATGAAGTAAAATTTCAGCCTATAGCAGAGGATTGGGAATCCAAGGACCCAAACTCACTCCCAGAGGATCAAGTGCAACTAGTAGTAAGGCCATACATGAAACGTCAATACATCCTATTAAATCGAGTCAGCAATCAAGGTAATAATTCCTCCCTTAACACAATGAGTTCAACGCAAGGAATAAAATGAAATGCTCCTCAAGATCAAGTAGTTTTTTTTAAAGGTTTTAGTAAAAAAGGAAAAAAATAAAATGGGGAACATCTTCAAGTCCTAGGGGAATTTCTTGTTAATACAAGGATTGTATTTTCTATTGATACTCATTTTCACCCCATCCCCAAATGATGAAGATAATTTCTTGGAACATTTAGAGCCTTGATGGAAAAATCAAAAGCAGGCTCCTCAGAAAAAAACTCCAACAAGAAAAGCTGGATATTACGCTACTGCTGGAAACTAAATGTAACTTAGAAAGATTGAAGAAGATAGTGCCCACTGTTTGGAAAATTTTTGAACTCTTAATTCATTGTGCAGTAGGGGCATTGGGGGGGGGTTGGCCATCTTCTGGAATCCTTCCACGGTGGTTTTGAAGGACTCGCTTTCTTTCCCCTTGAATCCTTACTGCTCTCTTTAAGCCTATGGGCTCCTCCCAAGCGGTATATGTTTCAAATATATATGGCCCCAATGGGCCTCAATATAAGAGGAATTTTTTGGCCAACTTGCAATCTTTGGCTCAGCTTATAGGAGAAGAAAATTGGATCCTAAGAGGTGACTTCAACATTATTTGGTCTTTGGCTGAAAAAAGGGGTGGTGTCAGAAGACTAGATGAAGAAGATATTGAGTTCAATTCCTTCATAGAGGATCACAAGTTGGTGGATATTCCAACCCTAAATGGCTCCCACACCTATAATAATTGAAGGGCAGGGGAAAACCAAGTGGCCTGCAGATTGGATAGCTTCTTGGTTTCAAAATCCCTATATTTGTCAAACATGGGTGCTGAAGCGATTATTTTTACCAGCTACGGCTCCAACCACTGGCCTATCTAACTCTTCCTAAAATGGTACAACACTCCCACCAACAAACCTTTCAGGTTTTAATCATTATTCCTTTGGCACTTATAATTCACTTCAAATATGGAAAAAAGGTGGTTGGAATCATCAGCCATGCAGGGAGGACTAATGTTCCGCTTTCAACAAAGGCTAAAATTCATCAAGAAAAAATTAAAATTTTGTAACATTACGAAATTTGGGAACATTCAAGAAGAAAAAATGAATATTGAAAAAAACATTGAATGGGTTCAGCAAAGAATGATAACAGAGGGAGGAACACAGTATCTTAAAAATAAGGAAAATTAATTAACACATCAACATGGGGAAAGGCTACAACAAGAGGAAATTTTGTATAAGAAACAAAATACAAAATTCCTCCATAGATATATGAAACAAAATAAGATCCATTTCATTCAAGATGAGTCTTAGCAAATATTGGAAGAGAAGGATGAATCTCAACAACGATGCATAATCACTTCCAAACTCTACTTACGGAACTGGTCGAAGATTGAAGGGCAGCAGTTAATCAAATACTTCAGCACATCCCCAAATTGGTGTCGGAAGAGCATAATGCACTCGTATCTCATGAAGTGTCCTTCAGGTAAGTAGAATACATTGTTATGAACATGCCAAAAAATAAGTCACCAGGCATAGATGGTCTAACAATTTAATTTTATCAGGCCTACTAACACTTCTTGGGATATGATGTATGCCAAGTGGTGGAAAAATCACAATGTAATTATTCTCTCATTTCGGCATTCGATGCCACCTTCATCTCTCTTATTCCTAAATCTTAGAAACAAACCTCTCCATCATATTATAGATCGATCTCTCTGTGAAATATAATTTATAAAATCATTTCCAAAACTATTGAAAACAGGTTGAAGTTGATCCTTTCTACCATCATATCCCTTTAGCAGACTAGATATGTGGAGGGGCGTCAGATCTTAGACAAATTAATTCTCGTCCAGGAGAATCTTCATACTCTAAAGGCAATGAGAAAACTAGGTATGTTGATTAAACTTGACATTTCGAAAGCCTTCGACAAAATCAGCTGACAATTTATCTATCATATTCTCTCTGCTTTTAGATTTAATGAGCTTTGGATCCATTGGGTCATGTCTCTTATAACCAAGGTATTCTTCTTTGTCCTTATAAATGGGGTTCCCTCCCTCACTTTCTCACCCACTAGAGGCATTCGGCAATGGGATCCTATCTGTCCTTACATATTCCTTTTAGCTGCATAAGGGTTGGGTCAGTCACATAATCAAGCCTTAGCCTCTGCTAATCTTCATGGTCTCCCTCTAGGTTCGGAAGCGGCACGATCTTCCCATAAGGAATTTTTGGATGATACAATGCTAATGGGAAGACCCTCACTTAAAGAAGCACAATAATTCAAAAATATTCTAGAGCTCTTCTCTTTCGCCTCTAACACTTCTATCAACAGAACTAAATCCCAAATGCTCTTTTTCAATAACCTAGTGGTAGTGCAAGCTCTTATTTCTTGTCTTATGGCCTTCAAAATAGGTGCCCTACCTTCTACCTATTTGGGGGCACCCTTAACTTCCAACCCCCTAGGACAGTTGATCTGGGAAAGCCTTATACTGAAATTTGAATTGAATCTCTCATCATGCACCTTAAAGGCTCTCAATTTGGCAGGAAGGTTGACTCTATTGAAGTCACTTTTGCAATCCATGCCCACTTAATTTCTATCAACTTTGGCTGATACAAAGGTTGTTCTCAACAAACTCTGAAGCATACAACGATCGCTCCTATGGGGAGGACCAAGAAAGAAAAAAAAATGGCTTAGTGGCCTAGGATAAGATTTGTTTGCCAAAGCACTATGGAGGCTTGGGCCTAAGAGATCCACGAATTATGAGTTAGGCACTCTCGGCCAAAGTTTGGTGGAGATAGATAGAAGGCCATTTTTCTCAAAGTGGGCAGTATTGGTCTAAAAAGTATGATCCTGGAATCACAACGAAACAATTAATTAGATTCTCTAATTTATTTTCAAGCTCTCACATTTGGAACTCAGCATGCCAAAACAGAACTTTGGTGCAGGATCACATCTTTTGGGAGGTGCATAATGGGAATTCTACCCTTTTGGGGAGGAATCCTAGAACCAGTGGCCAAAAATATCTTCCATTTTCCAGCTAAACTCACTTAAAGATAATCTCACCAGTAGGGGAGCTCTTGCGCTCTGTGATTTTTGGACTGAGCAGAACCCTCCCATAGGTTGGAAAAAATGGATAGATTTCACACTCTTTATACCTCCAAAACTCGTAGAGGATTATGAGTGAATCTCAAATAATTTAACCAATCGCATCACTGAGTTTCATGAAGGAAATGATGTGCTCAGATGGGGCTATAGACCTTCAAGTAACTTCATCATTAAGGAAGCAATCCAATTGCTAATTAGAAATCAACTCCCAGAGGTCAGCACTCAGTGGAAGCACTTATGGAAAACAAAACATTGGAAAAATCTATCTCTATTCCTCTGGCTATTGATCAAATAGAAAACACTCACTTGAGATAGGCTACAGAAACGAGGATTCATAGGACCATTTCCTTTCCATCTCTTCTTCTTAAATGAGGAGAATCAGTACCATCTATTTCTAGGTTGTAATTTTGCAAAGGAAATTTGGATGCACTTGTACAGTGCCTTTGGAATTACTCCTCAAGGCTGGGAGGGAATCAAGGAGCTTATGGATACTTTTTCATCACCTTCTCTCTCCACTCTTATATTAAACAGGGCTTGGGTTCTATTTCCGGGTTTTATTCTTTGGTCCCTATGGAAAGAAATAAACTATAGGATCTTCAAGGATTCCCTTAGAGGGCCAGTAATGGTTTGGGATCAAATTCTCCAGATGATGACTAAAATGATATACTTTACCCTCTAGGATGCCATGGACTGGGAGTGTACTGAGTCTGAAAATTCCATCCTTCTCAATTTGGGGATGAAGGCTTCAAAGGCTAGGAAAACTAATAAGAAATATCAGGTAGGGAAGACAAGCCCTATTGAATGGTCCCTACTGCCATTTTCCTTCATTAAATTGAATTTCGATGGGGCTTCCAAGGGAAACCCGGGACTAGTCAGCTATGGAGGCACCTGTTAGAGTCGATATCTTCATCCCTCCATCAGAGATCAAATTTCTCTTGTTGCATTTCATTTTAGGTGTCTCACTCAGTTTGGTCAGCTGCATTCCATTAGGAGCATGGATCATCTGACGGTAGGGGGTTGTCACTCATATCTCTCATGTCTTATACCTGCTGGCCTATTTGTGTTCACTAAAATCATGTACAGTCATGTTAGGTCTCAATGTTGGAAAAGAGTCATTTTACGGTTTTTAGTCTCATTAGGTCTAGGGTTTAGTTAATCAGGTCTCAAAATGCCTAATAATGGTCAGCAGGCACATGAAGAAGCTTCAAATAAGGTTTCAGTGCAAAAATTTCATCATCATAATGCTTAATAATGATTTTTCTTCAAAACTCTGTTTTGAAGAAAAATAGTCTATTTCATCTTTATGTAATAAAGGCAATGTAATTTTCAAGTTTTTCAGTTGTAATAATGCTCCATTCACAACCATGGTCACCTTTTCCAAAGTTTCATGCCATTCATTCCCCGCAAGACAGACAGAAGCTCATTGGGCAGCCGGCGTGACGCATCGGGCGAGTGCGGCGCATAGGGTCATTTCCCTGTGTGTGAGTTTGCTCCTGCACGGCGCACTGGGTTAGCTGCGCGGCGCATTAGGCTGGAACACACGTTTTTTTCCATTCTTTTCAATCATCAAAATTTGCTCGGTCTCTCCTTGTTCGAGTAAGTCAAAGTCACTTCTCCATTTCTCTTAACAAGTGTTTGGTGTTGATATGAGAATTTAAATGCAAAAAACTCAAACCCTATTGTCTTGTTTAAGAATGCTCCTAGGGTTTTGAAATTGATTTTGGTGTCAAATATTTACATTTCCCTTACCTCCTTTTTCCCTTCCTCACTGTTTATTTGCTCACCACAGTCCCCATTCCCCTATCTCTTGACATCCCAAGTCAATCATCCCTATCCCATTCCCATTGTCTCCATACCACTTGTAAGTTTCCTTCAAATCCCAAGTTATCCCAAAAAATTTAAGTGGTTGTCCCAACACATAGATTTCAAGTGGCAAACTCACAATTTCAATTAATTGTAGCCCATCATTTTCATTACCCTATTCCTCCATATTCCCTCCCATTTGACACATATTTGGAAATCCAATCAAAAACACCAAAATTCTCATACAAGACACGTAGACTTTGCATATACCTTGGACATCATGGAGACAGATACTGATACATCTTATGACTGAGACAGTGATTCCACCACTGAACTACATGCACTCAGAAGGCCTCATAAGAGTGGAAAACATGTGAGAGAGGAGCCCAGCTCATTGGCTGAATTGCAGGCTTGTCCACTTGCCATGGCATGTTTCCAACAACAGTCATGTTATCAATTTTGTGAAATGATTGCTAGGGTCCAACATCATCAGGAGCTGGCCTGGTTGTTTGTATTGCATTTACATGATGGTCAAGTCACCCTTGCTGGTGTGACTTTCACTTTAACACCGGAAAATATCTCTCAAGCAACCGGAATACCCAATGTTGGAGAAGAATGGAACAAAAGACAGCAGGTGGACAGAGTGCATTATGAACCATATATTAGGCCTAGCTTTTTGAAACAACTCAGCAGAGTGTTTCCTTTCCGGTTCCTAAAGGATTCCTATGCGCCTCTGATGAAACTCATTATCAGATATTTCAGTTGTGAGGGCCGGTTTTCACGCCTTTATGCCTATCATATCAGGTTATTGATGCATTTTACCAGAGTGAGGATGATGAACCTCCCTTATTTCATGTGCTAGAATATCGAGAGAATTACCACTCTCGTGCAAAGGAAAACTCCTGAGCAGCAGTACAACAGTATTTATCACTATGCACTCATCAAGATCGTGGTTGTACATCAGCTCAGCTTGCAGGGTATTTTATGGGAGGATTTCATTTCTAATGATTTCTTCACAGCTCCTCAGGTTCCTTCGGAGGTTGTTCATGATGCAGGTGACCCTTCATATCAGCATGAGGGTCAGGAGACAAAGACTACTAGTGTGCTGACGTATGTCACTTATCAGAGAGGCACTAGAGGATTATTTGCAGCAGCCCGGTGAGTATTATCTCCACCTGGGTTGGAAGGGGTCTTGCTTCCGTCATCAGCAGCACAGGTACAGGTACAGGTACAGGACAAAAGTAAGAGGCCCATGCAGGATGAGGGGCCTTCAGGAGGCCAAGATACAGGTTTCATGCTCATCGATGAGGATTTTAGCTCTCCAAGCTCAAAGTTGAGAGAGACTATTCAGGAGCATAAGGCAGAGATAAACACCTTGACCATCAAGTTGCAAAGAGCCCAATGGATTATCAACTACCTTGAGCAGTGAAACAAACAGTTGGAAGATCAGCAAACTATCATGGAGTTGCAAAACATCCGTGAGAACCGGCAAGCTACCCAAAGAAGCCAAATCGAGATGGCATCCATTGGGCGAGAGATTGAGGTTGATCGAGAGTCTTGGCTTGAGAGGGTAAATATTCATCTGGAGAAGCTGTTGGAGAAGGCCAACAAGGAAAATAATATGCTAAGGCACATGAAGAATCATTATGCTAAGGCACATGAAGAATCATTATTGGGCGAAGAATCATGTTTGCAAGGCGCGAATCAAGATCCTGAAGGAAAATAATATGCTAAGGCACATGAAGAATCATTATTGGGCGAAGAGTCATGTTTGCAAGGCACGAATCAAGATCCTAAAGGCAAAGCTAAAGAGGGCATTAAAACGTCGCAAAAGGCATGATAGACTCCAAATTTTTCCTGAAGCTTCTTTGGCTCAGCATAGCGCTTGATGGTGGACATTCAGCCCAAATTTAAATAAATTTGGGAAATATTTTGTCAATTTTGAATTTTTTGGCCTTAACACAGATTTTCCTGCCCAATGCGTCGCGCCACTTGGCGCGCGCTTATAATTGGCAGCTCCTCTTGGGTAAAACCTGATATTTCTGGATTTTTCATCAAAATTTATGCATGCCTACCCATTACCTAAATATTTTGACAAGTTTTCGATTGCCTGAAGGGTCAAAAACACCCTAAAAATTACCTTTCTGCCCTCTTTTGGACACACAGGAAGCAATGTTGGGAAAACTCACTTTTGGAGGGGTAAATGGCAACCAAATTTAGAAATTCCACTTGGGTTGGAAATTTTATAGATAGATATTTCCAACGAGCTATCCTGCACTCAATTTGGACTCTGGGAAGACCCTCAAAATCAGCTCCAAAGTGGCGCGACACATAGAGATTTCAGGCACGGCGCATTGGGAATTTTGGCCTAGTTTTGACTCAGTAACTCAGTTTTTCGCCTAGTTTTGGCCAGTTTGACTTTTTTATCTCCAAATGTAAAGCTCTTGATGTAACTTGATGTAATTTCATGGTTTTTGATGTAATTTTGACAAATTTTCACTCATGTAAGTAGATTCATTCACCAAAAAATGAATTGTAACTGAATGAATCAGTTTCCTATCTTATAGAGGCAAGTTGTTCCACTGCCTATTTTCTAGTTCTTAGTTTAGATATTGTTGAAACAACTCCTAAACTAGTTAGCTCGACCCCTAGAGGCATGGGGATGAGTTATTCTTGTCTATATCTTGTATTTTCTCAGTCATTTTCAGGGTTGGACACTTGGGATTGCTTTGAGCTCCATTGTACATTTCATCTCGGCATTTTGGCAAAGGAATAGACCAGGGTTTGCAGCACTCTTTGGGATCCATGTGGCTCTATGTTTTAATGGTGTGATTTTCTTTGTGATTGTAAGTTTACTGATGTTTCTTGTGTATCATTTTCCTTCTCCTTTCTTCTTAAATTAAAAAAACAAGTAATAAAGGCGGAATTCATTAGATTTGCAGTGCTCTACATTGAGTTTTGTTTAATTTTCCATGTTTTCAACTGTCTGAAGAGGATTCTTGAAAGCCTCTTGCCTTCTTCAACTCCTCCCCGGTCTGAGCTATCCATTTCATTCATTTCGAAGCATCAAAACAATTACCTTTCTTGCCCCATTCAGCCCTCTACAAAACTGATCATTTCTCGGACCCAAAATCTGCCCTTCCCTTTGATTCCAACAAAACCCCCAAAATCAAATCAAACTCTTTTACATATATACCTAGCCTAAAATCAACCTTTATTTCAAGTCATCTCAAGCCTCACTAATTATTTTTTTTTGAGATTGACCAGGAGAGAGCCCTCTCCCGATCTGGTAGGGCTAGCTACCAGATTAAGCGTGGTTTGATGTTACCCTAGAATCTGCCTTCCTTCAGCCTAAGGTAGATTTAGGCAATAACAGCACCTTCAAGAATGAGCAAGGAGCCATTCTGAATATCTACATGGGGAATTTAGGAGTAACAACAAACAATGTAGCCAAGCTTTGGGGATTAGAAAACGTTTTAAATCTAGCAAATCAACTCCACTTCCACCAGCTTGTGATCGAAGGAGACTCTGAAATCATCATCACTATCCTCAAAAATGTTCAATCGGGTACACCTCTGCAAAAAAAAAAATCAACAATTGGAAGCTTGAAGGTAGAATGGAGTGAGTTTTCAAGGCTCTAATGCAAATAGAAGGATCACTCCTACTGCACATTAAGTGTGAAGGGAATAAGTTGGCATATTTTCTAGAAAACAAAGGCATGGCATCGAAAGCACCTTTCTATGGAATTGAATGGTCAAGGGACATTCCAAACCCGTTGAAGGAAGGGTGTGAAGCAATTGCAACAAAATACTTTTTGCCCAATAGGCCTGTTGCAGAATCCGAAAGGCCAGTTGTAGAAATCAAGAGGACCATTGCTAAAAAAGATATCGAAAGGATTGTTGCTTAATCATCTTCGATGTTGGACTATGTTAGAAATTAAGGGATTCTAGAATGCGCTACATCATGGATTGGAGAGTGGAGAATGAAACAATTTCTTTCTTCATAACGGATAGCCTTATTAGGTTGATTGTAGACAATTTAAAGTTAATTTGGATGTATGTTTGTTTTGGTTTTCCTGTAGGTAGGCTAGCTAATTCATCCCATGTAATTTATCCTATCACTCTACAGTAATACACAGTCGAAATTTACACACAAAAAAATTACTTCTACATAAATATTGGTGGAAAGTAACTATTGGTAAGTATATTTATTTACATCTTCTTTTTAGCCTCTTTTTTTTGGTTAAATTATGGTGTGAAGTAAGTCATATATATATATATATATATATATATAATTTTTCAAATTTACATTTAGACATTGTTTTTAATATCCAATAATCCTTAGCTTAATGTAGAACATTTACAATTTTACTTCTACATAAATATTGGTAGGAAGTAAATATTGGTAAGTATATTTATTTACATCTTATTTTTATCATCTTTTTCTTTTGTAAAAACTTGGTTAAATTATGGTGGGAAGTAAGCCATATATATAATTTTTCAAATTCACATTTAGATATTGTTTTAATATCAAATGAAGTTTAGCTTAATGTAGATAGACATTCATAGTGATGAAAACATATCTTTTTTTAAATAATGAGTACATCTTTAACTAATTAGAGATAGAGTAAAGTGCATCAATGTTATAACTTATTACTTAAAAATAATATTTTTTTTACTTGAAATTATATTTTTTTAAATATTATCAATCATATTAATAAATGACTTCATTTTTTTAATTATATTTCTATAGATATATGAAACATTAATTTGAAGCGATTAGTGGCCTTTTAGGAATATGCCAATTTAAAAGAATGACAAAAATATTGTTTATTTGAAAATTGAGAAGTTGTTATAATCTTGATGCATTTATTTAAAGCAACACAGAGCCTAAAATTTGATTAAATTCTGGAATTTGGAAATCAAAAACCTTGCAAACTGCACTAGGTGTTTTCCATTTGTAAGCACTAACTCCATACACTATAAATGGATGAAAACTCGGTCTTTCCAATATATTGTTGGATTTCCAGGTACAAAATAAGAACTAAAATGAAATACATATACAACTCCTCAAAAACCATGAAATAGAAATACATATACGACTCCTCAAAAACCGTGAAATAGGTACAAAATAAGAATTAGAAAGAAATCCATCGCAATGATTCCAACCCCTCAAAAACCATGAAAACAAGATTCTACACAAACAACCATTCAACACCAATTTACACAGTTTTAATTGGAGCATAAGGGTGTACCAAATTGAAATTCTTACATGGAATAACAATGACATTGAAATTTTTTGCAAACTTTTATTATTTCAATATTCAAACAAATATGAAACAACTACAATATTGATGATGATTTTAAAATTTTTATATTTTTTTCCAACTAATGCCCTTTCAAGTTTATTTAGATAAATTTGAACCCTAGTGAACTTGCAAGTCAAAGTTTGTAAAATAAATTTGAAAACAAAACGAGTTAGGTGATCTTGCCTAGGTAAACCTGGGCCATGCAACATGAGAACATGGTTGAATATGAAATTAAAATCAAACTTGGGGCACAACCAATTTTTATATATGAAATAGAAATTGAAATTTGAAACTAAATAGAGACAGGTAAATTGATATGCATATGTTAAAATATTGAATTGCAAAACTTTACAGGAACCTTTCCAGAAGATTTCTTTCATCTTCGCTCACAGAAACACTTGAGTCTCAGGGCAGGAATGAATTTGTTACTGGACTCTTTAGGTACCTTCACAAATGTTCAACATATTGACTTCTCTTCGTGCAAGTGTTTGCAAATGTTGTCGCTTTCCTTTGGAAATTTGAAGAAGATTCAACATATTATCTTGTCTAGTTGCATACATTTGCAATGTTTGTCCCCGATGCATTCGATATCGCTACCTACCCGATGGATTCGATCTCACTACCTCAGGTTGTTAAGCATGTAATTTATCCAAATCCTCATAATAGGGCATTTAGGAATTCTTAATTACGATTAAAAACTGACCATTATTTATCAATTGTTGTTGAACAAAAGGTAGGTACGCATGTAATTTATTCGAATCCTCGGAATAGGGCATTTAGGAATTCCTAATTTGGATTAAAAACTACCCATTATTTATCAATGGTTGTTGAAAAAAGGAGTTATGCTTCTTCGAGGACTGGAATCAAGTCGAGATTTTCCAAGAATCTTTCATTCAATCTTTAGAAACTTTTTCTGTAAGCTCAATTTTGCTTCAAATTTCCCTCTTTGTTCATAAATAATAGGAACTGGAAACAACACAAGGTCTCTTAGTACTCTATCATGTGTTTTTGTAACAGGTGGCCTTCCATGCCATAAAATTTTTAGCATTAATTCAAACACTAAATGGTATGCCATTATGATTTAGTTACTGGCTCGAGCCATTATAGTTTAGTGACAGTTTCAAATATTGCATGGTATGCCATTGTGGTTCATGATGATGTGATGTGGAGGACATGCATTGAATATTGCACCAAGGTTGTGGAGGACACGTGTTAAAGATTGTGTCGAAGACAATGAATCTCAATAGTTTGGTCACGAGAAACCTCACCATATATAACGCCTATCGGCTTAATGAAATTCGTTAAACTTCATTTAATTTAAGCATTGGCTTAATGAAATTCGTTAAACTTCATTTAATTTAAGCTATCCACAAGTGATATATGGTAGTACCACATATTGATGTAAAGTTAGTGCTATTGTGGACTCGAGAGTGAGGCACCCGCCATAATTGTGTCCTCATAAGATTATGGATTGTTTGTTTTTAGTTTCTAAAGGAATTTTTGGGTTGTTGCATTGCATTGAGGTTATCAAACTACCATAACAGTAATAGTAATATTTAAAGCAAAACATAATGGTAATTTTGTAATTTCAAATTTAGCTATTAATTTATAAAATATATTTGTGATAGAAATTTAGTTATTAAAATTTAAAAGCATGTATGGTAGTGTTTAGATAAGGTTGATTATATCTGCCAAACGTAGGTTATATTATCTTTTATTTTGGTCAAAAAGCTTTCATTTTCAATTAGTTTTGAAATTTTTAAACAAATTTTATGAAGTTTATTAAAGTTTTGAAAAAAATCATTATGAAACTGAATATTTTGAAAATTAAAAAATATCTTTTTATTTTTTTAAATGTAAATTATTTTTTTCTAATTGGTTGATGACTATTTCTATGGGCATAGTCTAACTTATAGACAAAATAGTCTTTTTCACCGGAATCCAGACATACAATTTCAAGAAATAATGTGATTTTTTGTTATTTAAATACATTTTTGAATGCATAAATGGATTCAACACCTTGAAAAACCTCTAGGGCACTAGAATTCTATAGATTAAACAACTTAAACTCAAGTTTCTAAAACTAGAAAAATGTTGTGGAAAAATGTTATTTGTCTATAGGTTAGACTACATTTTTATGTGGTTTTAAATTGAATTATAAGAACTATATTAAAATAAATAAATGTAAAAAAAATTATATTCACCGAGCGTTATAACAATTTAGGCTTTGTTACAATACGATGGGTCAATACCATGACTAACACCACATGCTTAAAAACAATAAGTCATTTCAAAATCAAAATATTTTATAAATATTTTATTTTAATTTTATAACATTTTTTAAATTAAAACTTAATACTTACAATATAACAAGATTATTAACCATGGATATTTACCTTCATTTTGTCATGGATATTATTAACTTGTAAATAGGCTTTGATACAATACCATGGGCCAGTACCATGGCTTATCAATATCACTCGCCCAAAAACCATGACTCATTTCAAAATCAAAATATTTGATAAATATTTTATTTTTATTTTATTTTATAACACTTTACTTTCAATTACTTTTGAAATTTTTAAACATATTCTATGAAGTTTATTAAACTCTTATTATTAATTAAATTTTTTTATTAATTTTTAATGTTATATCAATTTAAAATTATATATATATATATATATATATAGACACACTAGACTGGAAACAAACTCAATAATATATTAATGAATGTCTCATAGAATGATGTACACAATGTATATATAAATACAAAAAGAAAATCGTTGAATCATTTCCTGGGTTTTCTTGGACTCTAACAACCAATTACCCTAACACAAACTAACCCGAGGATTAGTTGTCTAACATTCTCCCCTTAATCTGAAGGGATATACCAAAGTCCAAGAATGATAGCTCAAAATGCATAAATGCATCTCAACCAAGAGTTGAATGTCTCTCAAAAATGGTTCTTAAGGATGACCACAAACCAAGATGGGAGAACTTAAGGTCTCAACCAACACTAACTCTAGAATCTTCATAGAAGTTCTCAGAACAACAAAAAATGTGGTTTGAAGGTGACCACAAACTCTGGAACAATCACAGAAGTTCCTCGAACAATTCTAAATCTGGAAGTGTTCATTCACAAAAAACTCAATCAACTAAAGTCTCACAACTCTGGCTCTAACTGGTATAGGTTATGGCTCAGGATGTGGATCTTTGACTCATGCTCGCTTGACATCTCGAACTTGTAGCAGACCACCAATAATTCCCCCTTTGTCAAGTCCAGGTTGATAAGTATTCTTCATCACTACAAGGCTCATCAACGCTCTCGAACAAATCATGTGGTATGATCTGTAGATCTTCTTGGCTACTTTCATCCATTCTCAAGAAAAAAATCCATCTGAAACTTAGTTTCTCACTTGCAGTACTCTTCTTTCTAGAACATTTGTTTGACTGGTGATTTTTCTTTCCACAATTATCACACGAGTGAATATCAAAACACTGATCTTTCACATGTCCAACTTCGTTACATTGTTGGCATCTATCAACTTTTTCTAGAACTACATCATCCACAAATTCTGCACTTCAAAATTGTATTGGTTTAGAAAAATCTGGAATGTGAAAAGATACATCCAAAATATCATTGTTATAACTCAAACCAGTTATGTGTTTATTGTGTGTAATCTCTTCTTATGGTCTTATAACAGGTTTCACATCATAACTTCTAACCGCGTCCAAATTTTCTCCTGAAATCACTTTATTCCTATGATCATTCTCTGATTGATGATCAAGCGCAAACAAATTTTTTGTTCTGAACAAATTTTGCTTTTAGACTTTTGAAAACATGATTGGATGTTAAAGAGTGTGTCCTTTCTGACTTCGACATTGTTATTAACAATATACGACATTAAATTTCTTAATAATTGTAACAAATTATCGACTTCAACCATTTTCCCTAGTTCACTATTGGAAACACTTGGTCTACCATCGATAATGCACCCAATACAAACAAATTTACAATGATTTAACTAAGCGTCAGATTCAACTGATAGTACACCCTTATAATTCAAAAAAAATATATATATCTCACCAATACCAGGAGCTCAAAACAACAAGCAAGTGTACTTTCACAACTTATTGCTCTCTTCAATCAATTGACCCAATAAAATATGCCACCAAAAAATTATTTACTTCTAAAAAATTTTCAAGGCTCTACTAATTCTTCATACTCAACATTTTGTGACACTTGTAATCAGAATTATTTATGCACTTTGATTTTTAACCATGAATTTGGGTAAAATGACTTATCTTCCTAAACTAACCAAACCATCATTGTTTTCCAGGATGTAGCAATAACTCTGTCAATTTCATCAATGATCAAAACAAATTGTACCGATAGCAGGGATTGCTTATAAATTTCCAAAGCAGCGGTCTCCAAAGGCCTCGTCCACCCACAGAACACACTAGAACAACTTCTCAATCACTCAACAACCTTTGTGCAAATGTCAATTTGCCATATAACAGATTCATCAAAGAAAATTCAAACTAGTATTATAACCATTCATCGGTATATTATCTTTGATTCTCCAATTTAGTGAAAGAATTATAAGATTTGGGTTCACCTTAGTACTATCGTTCCATCTATGTGATATTAAAACACCAAAGAAACAAAAACTCTAATGATGTAAGTCAATCATCCATCCACGCTCCCTTGTAATATTAAGACTTGTAAGGGAGAAAATTTGAAAGGAGGGTTACCGTCTATGGCAAACTTCAAGGCTCGCAGTTCATCAAATTATCAATCATGAAATCGCCTGTTGGGTCTCTACCAGTTTGAGGGTTAAACACAATCTGAATTTCTTTAAAGTGGCCAATATATGTTGCATAAAATATGGCTCCAATGTAGTATCAACTTCAAAACAAATCAATCATGCAATAATATATCAAACATGTTGCCTGCGACACAATAATATGTAATAAATATCTTCGCACAACCTACTTGTTTGTTCTGGTTCACTAGACCGACCTTGGCCTCCTTGGTTGAGGGCTCGTTCCCATTGTGTCTCAAAAACTTGCAAAACCCACTTAAATTGGGTAACTATTCTCTCATCCTATTCCCAGGCCAATATTGAAGTCAACACACACATCTGCCTCCTGATTTACAGATCCCTTCGTTAATTCTTTTGTTAAAATCTCAATGCAATTTCCAGCGTAACGTACTACAAGAAGAAGCACGGCATGCAAATTCTCTAAGAGTTTCGTTTCCTAACATTACTTGTTCTTCTTTTTTAAATGGGACCCTTTATTTTTTAAATTTTCTTTTGTAAATCCTAGCTTTCAACAACTTCTTTTATCTTTTTAAAAGCATAACTTCTCTTATCTTTTTTAAAACATAAAACTGATTGCATTTCTAACACGGCCATCATTTCTAACTGATTTCATTTCATTTACAGAAAATTTCATGTAGTCACAGCCTGGTTTGACAAAGATAACGAGTGTAATATTCCTAAATTAGCTTACAGCTAATTGGAATATTAAAGTTTTGTTTTGTCACTTAGATAGGTGAATAAGTGGGTAGGGAGTCCCATAAATCTCTTTATAAGGAATCAAACCTTTTCTCATATGAAAGTGGGTCATCTTTTCAGCTTAATAAAGCACCCTAAGGTATGAACAAGGGCTGGAGCACTTTGACTGGGTCAACTTTGACCAAATCAACAACATTGTCATGGAGGAGTGGACATTAATGGAGGGACAGTGCAGTTTTAGATGGAGACACCTTGCATGGAAGTAGTGTCATAAATGAATGGGGCTTAGGGTTAGAAAGCTCATTTCTTATATAAGGAAGAGGATGGCAGCCATATTATCAGGTTAATATATGCTTATGTTTTGATATATGGTCTATTTATACATATAGCTTTCTTCAGTTGTTTAGCTAAGATTGCAGTGTTGTTTAGCACAAGGTGTTCTTGATCGGGAATCCCACCTCTTTCCTTGAGAGTTCTATTGGAAGAGTTTGCACTATACTTCCACATTTAGGCATTTTTCCAAGCTTCAGTCTCATGTACAACACAGTTCTGTTTAGAGTTGGGTTGTGTTGCAGGGGTGTAGCAGTGTAGGAGAGAGATCTCTAATTTCTGAGCTAGTTTTCCATTGGAGGGATCATCCTTTCATATGGAAGCTTACGAGGAAGTTATCAGGGCTTCATTACATATTTTTGCACCAAGACAAGTAGCAGTCATCAACTACAGCGCAATTTCCCTCAAGGACTGCGTTATTTTGGAGAGCAGCTGCAACAATGGGTTTATTGCCCTATTTGGAGTGTTTGGGTTTCCTGTGTGGGGATCATCCCTTCATTTAAGATATATATTGGAGGAGGATCATCCATCTTGTATATCAGATCAGCCATCTCCCGTCAGTGATTCAGTGGCAGAGATTATTCAGCCCTAGGGCCAAATCTGCTATATTTTGTATAGTGTGTATTTCTGGAAACCTTTTCTGGGTTGGCCTGGAATTTTGTTTTGGAGCATGGATCTCTAGTCTTAGCATTATATCAGAAGCACTACATTTTCCTATATTCCAGCTCTTATTCTCTCATAGACAGCGCAGTTTTATGCATTCATGTATTTCATGTGTTAACAACATTTCAAATCTAGGTGTATGCTTTCATGGGAGGTTTGTTTGCCCAACTTGAGTGATATTTTCCTCAATATCTTGTACCTATTTTGCTATTATATTAATAATGGAATGGATCTATTGTTGTCTCATGCTTTGATCTATTTATATTTCTGCATATTTCCAATTTTATGCACTCTATTTCTGTTTTTCCCATTTTGGAATATTACAGTGGTATCAGAGCATAATCTTGTATCAGCCTGTGTACTTCAGCCATTATGTCATCTAAGGAGGCTTCTCATAGGAAGGAGAAGATCTGCAGAGGAGATGAAGGAAAAACTTCATTATCAGGAGGGAAGGAGTTCTCAAAACTTCTTTTTCAAACTATGCAGTGCATTAACAGAGACATCAAAGACATGAGAAGGGGGAGATGTGGAGATTCTCCAAGAGGGTTTGTACATGAAGAAAGCTCCATATTTTCACATTATGGGTGTGAGAATTTAGCTACAACGTGGTAACATGCATACACTCTTGGCAAGAGGAGAGGAGGAAGAAGACACGCCAAAGGAGGAGACTCTTGGTGACTATCTTCAAGAGTATGAATCCCAATCTTAGAGATTCAAAGATCATCTAAACCTCCAAGGGTTTTGCAAGACCAAGGAGGATAGAAGACCTGGCAACCATGGCAAAAGCACAAGGTGCAATCAGCATGATTTGGGTAGATTCTTTCTCTCTACTTTTGATGGGTCACCTAAATGTACAGCTAGGGTTTGGCTGAAGGAGCTAGACACCTATTTGCAGCCACACCAAGTTTCAGAAGATGAAGCCATTAGAGTAGCAGCCCTGCATCTTGAAGGTAAGGCTTATGCCTAGTGGTTTTATGAATATTCTTCATTAATTAATGCAAATATATCTACTTATGTAAGGTTCACTAGGAGGTTAGTGAAAATATTTGATGAAAAAAATTCTGAAAAATCCTTGGTTGAGCTAACCAAGCCTAAACAAACAAAACCTTTGCATGAGTTGGAAGGATCTATAAACCTAGCTCCATTTCAGAATAATATTGAGGGGGTTAAAAACTTGCAGAATACCTTGTTAGAGGCAAGATCCTCACTTCAAGAGGAGCTCCCATCTCAAAGGGAAGACATGAAGGTCTCTTTTTCAAAAGAGGATCAAAACAAAGAGCCTCATAATGATGATGAGGTTCCCTACATAAATGATGAAGAGAAGGCAAGAGGTAACAACGTTGTCACATCAGGAGCAGATCTAGTACCTCATGGAGAGGAAGATGGGGAAATTGCTCCAATGAGAGGAATTCTTGTACCCTTGCAAGAAGTTCCAAGGAATCTCACATGTGGATAGCAGGGCACAATCCATGAGCAGCATGTGCCATCATTGATAAATTGTGAGATCTTGCAGATAAAATATAGGGAGGATGGTCAACATCATATGACTAGGAGCACACACCCCTCTCTATATCAGAATATTGATGAACAGAAGAGGTAGGATGATTTGTGCAATGAGGATAGGGACAAATCAGTGCACTCACATATACAGCCTACTCTAGGCCTTGATGTTTCATTACATGGAGGCATTCCACCAGGGAGACCCCTTGATTGGAAGATGAAAAAGGAGTTATCTCAACATGGTGCAGTAGTGATATATTTGGCTAAGGAAGGAGCCTTGGGAGGAGCTAGCATAGCGCAAAGAACCTTTGATGGGTTGAAAGGAGGGGTGAACAATTTTCTGATATGGACATTGCCATATCCCACTCAGCCATTTGCATTGAAAGATGATGATTTATAAATCTATGATGACATGAGCATGGTGTCAAAGGGCTACTCCATAGCCTTGGAGAAGCAAATGATACTTCCACACATGAGGAATATTTTTGAATATGACAAGAGGTTGTTGACACTCTTGCATGCATTAGCCAAACTATGGAAGTTTTCGATAGGAAATACCTTCCAAGAGGAGGTTGACCTCCATGTAATTCAATCTTGTCTTGGGCAAGATCAGCTGTAAGAGAGGCAGCAAAAGTTGGGTAGCAATGCTCCAACATGTGGCGTTGGTATTGAGTATGTCAAAGAGGAGACCTATGATGTGACAGGTGCTTCATTTTATATTTCTATAGCGTTATCATTTTTGGGAAGCCTAGATCCATATTAGGAGTCCCAACTATTGGTGGAATATTCCAAGAACCTATTCACTTGTAAGGTTCTTGATTGGCAAGTCATAGATGGGAGGTATAGAGTGGTTGATGGAGTCATTTATTTCCATGATCATATCTACTTGACTAGAGACTCCAACGTCAAGAAGGAGATTCTACATGCAGCATATGAGGCACACTCTTCTGGACATGTAGACTTCATTGAGTCTTATCAGACCATCATGGATGGATTCTATTGGGAGGATCTCAAAGAAGATGTGCACCAACATATCAGCAGATATGTAACTTGTTTGATGTATGAGGAGGGGAGCAGCCACCTTGCAAGGTTGTTTCAATCACTTCCCCTTTTGATGGAGAGATGGGAAGGCTCATCTATGGACCTCTTCACCAACTTGTCTACAACATATGGTAAAGATTATGTTTTGATGCTTATTTATCAACTAACAATGTATGTACATTTCTTTACCATACATTTGCAGCACATTGCTTGACAAGAGAGCAAACCTCTCTTTGGATTTCATGGTCCTTTTGGGACTACATTCAGAGATAGGGTTGATCACTTTCTAGAGGACTTTGGGCAAGATTTGTTTTGTTTGGATCATATTTAGCCAACACCTAATGTCCTCTACTATTTTTAAGCTTTTGAGAAGCTTATGGCAGCAATTAAGTGGTTGGATGGCCACTTATCATGTCATGTTTTGAGATAGCTAGAAGAAGAACAGCGTTGGTCTCACTTGAGGGACTATTGTCACCATCTAGTATGTCATGTGACACTTGGTCCATATTTTTTTTGGAGCCCATATAGTGATGATACTCTATTCACTATATGTGCGGTGGATTGGGCAACAGAGGTTCCTAGAACCAAATAATGGGATCATGAGATTCCAAGTACCTTTTGGCTTCTTAATGACCATATTATTGCAACCCAAGATTAGGAGTTCCATATCTATCATAAATGGAGAGAGAGACAGTGTAAGTTGACTAATTTTATCTCTCATTTTCAGCCATGCATCCCCTATACATTTCAAGAGCAGGGGATTGGTGATTGTTCCTATGAGCTACCAAGGATGGATCACTTTGTTTGGATGATAGCATGGAGATTAGAGTTTCTCATTGGGATTGAGGCACTCAACGTTTACCATCTCTCATGCCTTAAGGAGGCCAATGGACAGTAGATAACTCTTTCCATATATCTCCCACTTCTTCATAATGAGAGCTATTTGGTTTATCCACCAAAATCTAATTTGTATTCTTGGGAGGAGACATATCCATTGGAGATTTTGCAGTATCCTTGCAGTTTCTTGAGGACAAGCAACAATTTGGAGGGGAGGACTATAATATTCCTAAATTAGCTTACAGCTAATTGGAATATTAAAGTTTTGTTTTGTCACTTAGACGGGTGAATAAGTGGGTAGGGAGACCCATAAATCTCTTTATAAGGAATAAAACCCCTTCTCATATGAAAGTGGGTCATCTTTTCAGCTTAATAAAGCACCCTAAGGTGTGAACAAGGGCTGGAGCACCTTGATTGGGTCAACTTTGACCAAATAAACAGTGCTGTCATGGAGGAGTGGACATTAATGGAGGGACAATGCAGTTTTAGATGGAGACAATGGAAGTAGTGTCATAAATGAATGGGGCTTAGGGTTAGAAAGCTCATTTCTTATATAAGGAAGAGGATGGCAACCATATTATTATGTTGATATATGTTTATGTTTTGATATATGGTATGTTTAGACATAGCTTTCTTCAGTTGTTTACCTAAGATTGCAGTGTTGTTTAACACAAGGTGTTCCTGTTCAGGAATCCCACCTCTTTCCTTGAGAGGCCTATTGGAAGAGTTTGCACTATACTTCCACATTCAGGCATTTGGCCAAGCTTCAGTCTCATGTACAACGCAGTTCTGTTTAGAGTTGGGTTGTGTTGCAGGGGTGTAGCGGTGGAGGAGAGAGATCTCCAATTTCTGAGCTAGTTTTCCATTGGAGGGATCATCCTTTCATCCGGAAGCTTGTGAGGAAGTTCTCAGGGCTTCATTACATATTTTGGCACCAAGCCAAGTAGCAGTCATCAGGTACAACGCAGTTTCCCTCAAGGATTGCATTATTTTGGAGAGAAACTAAAGCAATGGGTTTATTGTCCTATTTGGAGTGTTTGGTTTTCCTATGTGGGGATCAAACCTTCATTTAGTAGATCTGTTGGAGGAGGATCAGCCATATTTTATACCAGATTAGCCATCTCCCATCAGTGATTTAGTTGTAGAGATTATTCAACCCTAGGTCCAAATCTGCTATATTTTGTATAGTGTGTATTTCCGAAAACCTTTTCTGGGTTGTCCTGGAATTCTGTTTTGGAGCATGGATCTCTAGTCTTAGCATTGTTGGAGAATTATATCAGAAAAACTACATTTTCCTATCTTCCAGTTGTTATTTTCTCATAGACATCGTAGTTTTATGCATTCTTGTATTTCATGTGTTAACAGCATTTCAAATCTAGGTGAATGCTTTCATGGGAGGCTTCTTTGCCCAACTTGAGTGATATTTTCCTCGAGATCTTGTACCTATTTTATTGTTATATTCATAATGGAATGGATCTATTATTGTCTCATGCTTTGATCTATTTATATTTTTTCATATTTCTAGTTTTATGCACTCTATTCCTGCTTTTCCCATTTGGGAATATTATAACGAGTGAAGTATGAATAGAATTCGACCAGAAATAGATAGTTGGATCCAACGCATCCTCTGCCAAATATATGTTTGACTCTGTTATTTTCTCGTGCATCTCACCCATTGACTTCGTAAAATTGTTACTTCTTGATCAGGACAAGGCAGAGATCCCACTTCTTCATGGAAAGTGCCTCTACTAAATCTTGTAGGAGGACGACTACGGATGGTCGTTAAATGCAAGCAACTTCTTCAACATTATTACCACTACTGCAAAAATCCTTTTAATGTAAGTTCCAGCCAGTAATGACCCCAACACTTATTTTATTTCGACTGCAATCTACGTACACAATCACATTTTTCGTCTTAAAAAATGAGCATACGCTCCACGCTCATGACTCCAAGATTTAATTGACAGAGCATATTAACTACGCTCTCATTTAACAAAGCGTCTCACTCCCTGTAATACCACTATAAGACAAACTAGACTGGAAACAAACTCAACAATATATTAATGAATGTCTCAAAGAATGATGTACACAATGTATATATAAATACATAAAGAAAATCATTTAATTAGTTCCCAGATTTTCTTGGACTCTAATAACCAATTACCCTAACACAAACTAACACAAGGATTAGTGGTCTAACATAAATATATATATATATATATATATATATATATATATATATGCCTAGTCTAACTTATAGAAGAAATAGAATTTTTCACCAGAATCCGAAAAAACAATTTCAAGAAAGAATGTGATTTTTTGTTGTTTTGAATGCGTTTTTGAATGCATAAATGGATTTAGCACCCTCAAAAACCCCAAGGCACTCAAATTCTGTAGATTAAACAATTTAAACTCAAGTTTTTAAAAAAATTGCCAAATTTTGATTAAAATTAACTAGAAAAAATGTAGTGAAAAAGTAATTTCGTCTATAACTTAAACTAGGCCACACACACACACATATATAGATATATATTATTTAAAAGTATCATTTTTTTTATAAGAGGTAGACAGTAAGTAGCAATGCAGCATATTACACTTTTTTGGTTTTTAAGTTCATATATTTAAAAGTATCATTTTTTTTATAAGAGGTAGACACTAAGTAGCAATGTTGCATATTACACTTTTTTGGTTTTTAAGTTCATATCGAAACAACATTCATTTAAGTAGAAATTTGATTATATATTGATTAAAAGATTTAGATAAGCCAAAAAAAAATTAAATAAATATATTTTACTTTATTTTAAAAATATATATATAATTTATTATTTAAAAAAAAAAACAATAAAATTATAAATTTAAATAGCTAATTAGATATTGTCTATATGGTCTTGGATAGATGGTTATGGGGTGCAGCGCCAATAGCAGTGATATATTGAACATGTTGAAGATATAATCCTACCAAACTTTTAAAAAAAAAAAAAAAATTAAAAAATTAATTAATTATATATTTAATTTACAATTATTTAAAACATTTCTTAAACCTTTATTAAGTTTCTTTGGAGAAATGGTTTGAATATATTAAGTTATAACTTATTCCATACAAGTTAGATAATTTATTAATATTGTAACTTATGCGATACAAGGTAGATAATTTGTTAGATAATTTATTGATAGTCTTTGTTATTGAATATTCCATTTTCAAATTTTTAAGTTAATTTTTCTTATGATGTTTACTTTTGTATTGAATTTTCAAAAATATATATGTTATAGTTATTATTATTGAAATTTCAATTTTAGTAATTGTAAAAAATGATAAATGATATTATTTAGTTTTAAAGATATTAACTTTTATATAAATGTTATTTTTATTAGTTTAAAAGTTAAAAAGGTAAAACAATTTTTAAAGATAATATTTTATTTTTAATTTAAATTATTTTGAATAAATAATTTAAAATAATAGTTAATAAAATTAGTTTTAAATGTAATTTCAATTATTTCAATGAATTATTGATGAATATCTATAAAGACTGGTACAGTTTATTGGATTTTAAGAAAGAAGCATGCGGTTAATTAGTATTTATAAATATAAATACTCATTTTTATTGGTTTAAAAGTTCAAAAAAATAAAACAATTTTTAAAGATAATATTTTATTTTTAGTTTAAATTATTTTGAATAAATAATTTAAAATAATAGTTAATAAATTTAGTTTTAAATGTAATTTAAATTATTTCAATGAATTATCGATGAATATCTATAAAGATTGGTATAGTTTATTGAATATTAAGAAAGAAGATGGCAGTTAATGAGTATTTATAAATATAAATACTCTTTTTTTATTGGTTTAAAAGTTCAAAAAGGTAAAACAATTTTTAAATATAATATTTTATTTTTAGTTTAAATTATTTAAAATAATAGTTAATAAATTTAGTTTTAAATGTAATTTAAATTATTTCAATGAATTATTGATGAATATCCATAAAGACTAGTATAGTTTATTGGATCTTAAGAAATAAGCCGGCGGTTAATTGGGACTATTTAAAATTTTAGGAAAGAAGCTTTAGGAAGTCATTGTAGTTTTGGTGACTAAATGAGTTGAGGAGGTTGATTGTGGGGAAAATATTTTGGAAATGACGGTGGATGTGAGTAAGGGCAAGAGAATTCAAGAGAAAGTGTTTTTCATCTTCGACTCTCTTAGTATCTCAAAGGAGGCATATTCTCTAGTCTCAAGGCATCTTGGGAATAGACCAACGTCCTATCTAGAGATAATGAGAATTAGTTATAATTCTTGCAATATTCATTATTAGTTCTAATCCTTGCAATATGCATTCTCTTCTTAGCACTGGTTAAGACAGAAAGGTAATTCTACTTAGAAAGAGTGGGGTTAATAACCTCCTTATAGTATCTTAACTTTCTTTTCCTCTCTAACTCCTTGTCACTCCCCAACTTCTTCTTAAATTTAAAAGTAATAATTTATCTACAAATAATTTATAAAAATAAAATTTTATGAATAATATTATATAATTTTAAAGATATTAATTTGGAGAAATAAAAATATCATTTTTATTGGTTTAAAAGTTTAAAAAATCAAAATGATTTTTAAAAATAATATTTTGTTTTTGTATTTTTACTTTTGAAAAATTAATAAATTTAATTTCAAACCTAATCTAAATCACTTCAATAAATTAATAATTTTCATAATTAAAATACAAAATAAAATTAATTAATTTTTATTTAAATATATTATCAATATAATTATTTAATCATAAAATAATATTAAAATAATAAAATTAAAATTATTTTATAAACTAAACTGTTTTTAATTTATAATTTTTACAATACCTTAAAAAAAAAATGGTTTTACAAAAGAATATTTCATAGTGATCTATTTAGAATTTTTCATAGTGATCTAAAAATATATATAATTGTATAGGTTTCATCAAAAATAATCTAATATATAAATAAATAAATATATATATATATATATATATATATATATATATATATATATATATATAATATCTTTACTCAAATTAATTAAGTTTAATGAAACTTTTTCCCGCATCACCATCACCGTTCCATCCCTTATCCGTTTATCACTTTCACATCACCATCCCATCCATTAATAAGTTATCACTTTCAATTAATGCAATAGAAATGCTAACAAAAATGAAACTAAACTTTGAAATACTTTTCCCATTGGCATTCTTTTCGCTTTCCGCATTTAAATTTCATTGAACCAAACAATCCATGATTTGTGGTTTAAAGTAACTTTCTTTCAATCACACAATGCATGATATGTGGTTTTTAATATGATAAGATTTTGGAAAAACCTTGACTTTTGGAGAGGAGAAGTGGCTTTTTACATTTAATATATTAAGAATAAATTATATATATTTTATTGATGAATTATATTGGTTGGCTTGAAAGGCAGTGATAAAATATGCTTCAAATATAATTATCACTTAAAAATAATTATATAATATTTAATATAAAATTATAATACTTTTCAAATTAAATACTATTTAATAATCACAAAAGTCTAAAATCTAACCTTATTATATATATTTAACATTCATCTTGAAACATTCATGTGAGCTTAACATAATTATTAAAGTACAATAAATGATCGCATTCTTCAATGGCATAAAGAAAGGTAAGGTTTGTCTCCATTATTTATCATGTTTCTCTCATCCTCGTGTAGAATTTGTTTATTTGATATGGTAGGAGACTTGAACATTATATTAAAGTCACATCATTAAGTAACAAAAATGATCTTCTCGACACTTGGAATAAAAGTTTTATGGCTTAATAAGGTTGAGGACTTTGGAGTAATTTCATCTAAAAATGAGCCTATGTGCAATCATTTCAAGAAATTATGTGCAATAGTTTCAAGAAATTAACCTTCTTACTTCTCCATGTGTGCATAGCTATGTTACTTCTCCATTCTTAACGTACCTCCTTTAGCATCCGTTAAGTTTGGAATTAACCTTTGGTTCTTCTGCTACAAATCATAAATTTGAACCTTCACTTTTGGAGAAGAAAAGTATATTCTGCATGGCATGATTTCCCATGTGACACGTATGGCATGGCATTATACCCAAAGCGCATGGCATGATTTTCCATGTGACACGTATGGCATGGCATCACACCCAAAGCCAACAATCCTTATAACTTATAACCTATAAAAATGGAGCATATACATATAATATTATAATATATAAAAGGGACCATAAAAATATAATATTAAGATTAATATTATTTTTAATATTAATATCATTGGATAAATACTTTATATTTTAATTTTAAGAAAAAAAAAAACAAAACAAAAAAAAAAAATTATAGTTTAAACTATGTAATATATTTTATAGAAATAAAATATTATTTTATTATATATTTATTTAATTAATGTTTAAAAATTCATGAGATATCTATCAAATTGCATTGTTACATGTTTAATTTAGCCATATTTAAACTAAGGGGCAGGTACTAAATACTATGTAGCACTTGTCTTCATACAAAGAAAAAAATAAAAATAAAAAATCTTTGTGTTTGTCTATCAACTTTTTCATGATGAAATGTGTGTATATATGTTCTTAGTCTTCATATCATATTTGAAGAAAATGTTATCCTTTTATTTTAAAAAACGTTGTTTGTAGTAAATAATGTGCATTCACTTGTTTATAGTATATAATGCACAATCTCACTCTTCACTACCCACTCCCTAGAGAGAGGGAGGTGTGCAAAGAATGAGGGTGTGTATGCACACCCTCACCTTAAGAGAGTGGATGAAATATACATGCACAACGTCCATCTTAGGTCCTCACCACCCACCTATTTGAGGGGTAAATGTTACATGGATAATAAAAAGTTAATATTTTGTCACTCCTTGTTTAACCTCATCTAATATTATCTCACTAAGTCTACTATAATTATTAGACAACAACTCAAACTACTAGACTACACTTTCACATAGAAACTCTAGCCATTTCCAAATGCTTCAACAAACCCTTAACCTACTTATTCGACATTATTGCTATCCATTCCACAACTTAGCCATTATCTAATCATTGTGTTGGCATTCATCTAAGTATGGTTTGGGTGGATATTGGTGGCCACCCATTTATTACACTTGGCTCACAGCACAGTTTCTTATTCCTATTTTGGCAGTTTCATATTTTTGGCAATTTTCAGGTTATGAACTTTTGGAGTCATTTTGAGGTCCTAAACGATGCTTTTTGGGGGAAACAAGAAATCATGAGTCCTTGAATCACATTTGTAGTCGAAATTTGTTCTTCACACATAGATCTTTCTAAGGGACTATCATGTGTGACAAACGGAGATTGTATGCCAAAGTTACGACTCTCGGAAGTTGATGTTCCAACTTACCCCATTGATGCCCATAATCCTTTGGTGCTTCATCTCCTAGGGTTAGGTTTTTGGATGTTTAGAATTTTTCATTGTTTCTTCATAATACAAATCCCTCTTAACCTCATTATAACATAATTCAAGAAGGCATGTAGTCATCATATCTCTTCTCGAAGATAAGATACTATCATTCAAGCTAGTTTCTTTCATTCTACATGTAAACAGTTTCAACATTTCTATCTATTAATTGAAGTTTTGGTTCATTGTATCTTTGTGCTTTGATTTTAATTTGTATTTCATTTTTTCCATATCTTAAATCTAGATCAGTGGTATCAGAGTGGTCTTCTCTTTCTCTTATTTTTTGTGCATGTCCCCAACAAGGTCAGGGTATAAGGAGGTGGGACTAAAACTACTAGAGTCGTTGCAATATTGTCCTCGTCAACCCCAACAGCCTTCCATGGTGAAAGAAAAGAAATAAAAGGGAGGAGGAAATCCTATCAAATTATTACTCAAAGAATCCCTCAAGCGAAAAATGAACAAGATGATGGATAATTTTCCCAAATCTTTCGGCGGATACCAATGGGAAATGCATCTTCATCCAGAAATCACTTCTGAGGTGTCACCCCCTTCAACATACAAGTTAACTTTGATATTCCTATATTTGAAGACCAGATCGATGTAGATGCTCTAAATAAATGGTTAAATCTTCTATAAGGATATTTTTCGATCTATAATTTATCCGATAAAGAAAATATTACTTTTGCACTCCTAAAGGTTGCCCCCGATCTCAATGACTGGTGGGAAAGTTACTATGAGCAAAGGGCCAAGGAGGAATCCCTACTATTTTTAGTCACACCCTCTTCAAACTCTTTTGGGGATGATGTTAAGGAATAATATTTCCCTGTCAGAAGCTATGAAGACAAGTACATAAAATAGACCACACTATGGCGAGAAGGGGACCAAGAAGTGCCAAAATTCACAAATTTATTTCATACCTTACGCACGAAGCTAGGTATCAAGGACTCTGAGCGACATCTGGTGCTCAAATATCATGGATGTATGCACAAATACATCTAGGCATAAATGGGGTTCCTGGACATCTAGCTTGGCGCAACATACCGATATGTTGTCCAAATTGAGAAAAAAATTAAATAGAAGAAGCGAGACTTTGGATTTGTGATTCTTAAGCAAGGCAAGGGCACCCCCAAACCGCAAAACAAAGGACAGATCCAAGTTATAACATCCCAGGACAATCCATCAAAGTTGTTTGCAAAGAACAGTAATGGGAAGACAATGAAAGACACGAGATAGTGGTGTGAATTCCACAAGAGCCCCACTCACAATGCAAATGAATGTCTCGTAAAGTGATCACTAGTGTCCAAGCTAAAATATTTAGAGTCAAACGCAGGTTCTGACTTTGAGCCAAAACTCGACAAGGGAAAACAAATCATTGATGCAGAACCCAGTTCCATTGTTGCCACCACCAAGGTCAATCAAAGTGAGCCCAAATATCCAGAGGAGGTGGAGCATCTCTTCCACTCACATATGTGGGTTAAGGGTGCTCTGTTTCATTTAATTGTTGTTAATGGGAGTAAAAAAAACCTCATCTCAGCAAAGGTCATTAAGCGGCTAGGCCTACAAACAACACCACACCAGCAACCATACACCATCAAGTGGCTCTTCCAAGGGCGAGACACCTGCATCAGTCAAATGTTTTGCCTGCCCTACAGCATCAAGCTTTTCATGGATGAGGTATTATTTGATGTTGTTCCCCTTGAATTTTATGATGTTTTTTTATGGCCAAGCATACTTGTTGAAGCACCATGATGTGTATGAGTCCAAACCTCATACTGTTATTATTACTTTGGGAAAAAAACTATACAAGATACCAGAGGTAGCCCCGTGTGCTACCATTTATTTGATCTCTGCTAAGAAATGCAGTAAGATCATATCTGAAACTAGGAAAAAAAAATTCTTCCTAATTCTCTCTCAAAGTAAGCGTAAGATCGTGGCCACATTCATGGCCTCTAAAAAGGTCTCCTCCTTGCAGCAGAAACAAAGTGGATAAGATTGTGGAATAGTACAAGGGCATCTTCTCCTCACCCATGGGGGTACCTTTGCACTGTTATTTCAAGCATTCGATCAATGTGACCCCTGGCACACCTCTACCTAATAGGTCAATCTTTCGCTACTCTCTTTTGGAAAATGAGGAAATCAAGTGATAGATCCAGGAGTTTCCACAAAATGGAGCACATCCAACCAGGTTCCTCACCCTATGCGAGACCAATTGTACTCGTACAGAAGAATTTTGGGACCTAGATAATCTTCATTAATTATTGGGATCTGAACAAAATCACAGTCAGGAACAAATACCCAATTCCATGGATTTATGACTTTGTTGACAAGCTCAAGGGAGCTAAGTACTTTATCAAGATTTATTTGAATTTCGGTTATCACCAAGTTCTAATAGAACCCACAGATGTATGTAAAATTGCCTTCAAGTCTAAGGAGGGTTTCTTTGATTGGTTGGTCATGCCCTTCAGTTTGATGAATTCCCCCACAAATTTTATGAGGCTAATGGATGACATCTTGCGACCTTTCACCAATTCATTCTTAGTTGTATATTTGGATGATATCCTCATCTTCAACAAGAGTTGGGTTGAGCACTTGCAACATATTCGATAGAACCTTCACACTATGTGGTAGCACAAGTTATGTGCTAACCTAGATAAATTCTCCTTTAGCATGGACCAGGTCCAATATCTGGGTTACATAATTGATGGTTAAGGTTTGCATGTGGATCCAACTAAGATCTAAGTCATTCGGGATTTTCCAGTCCCAACGACTCTAACAAAGCTTCACAACTTCTTGTGCCTTGCTAATTTCTATCAAAGATTCAAGTTGGGTTTTTCTCATATCACTTGGACCTTAAGTTGAGTTACCAAGGGTGGAGAAAAAGAAAATTTTTTTTGGTATGAGTCACAACAGGGGGCATTCATTGAACTCAAACATCGCCTTTACTTTTCACCAATCCTCACCTTTCTAACTCTGCAACAACCATTTGAGATTGAGACACATACCTCTGACTATGGTATTTTTTCAATCCTCAGTCATCAAGGGAATCCAGTGGCCTATCAAAGTGAGACACTCTCTGATATTTTATGAAGATACCCCACCTATGATAAGGAAATGTATTCTATAATGAAAGCATGTCAGAAATGGAAACATTGTATTTTGGAGAAGGAGACGATTATCCACATGGATCATCAACTTATTCAATTTATGCTAGAAAATGGGAAATTACAGAACATATTCATCAAAAATGGTCCACAAATATGCAACAAATCCATTTAAACATTAAATTCAAGAAGGGTAAAACCAATCACATCACATACTACCTCAGTTGACCCCTAATTATGGCACTGAACACAATTCTCAACTCTTGTGAGCATGAGACCTCTGAATGGCTGCAAATATATGACAATGACTCAAAATTTGTTGCCTCCTACAATATTTTGATGACTAGAAATCAAATTCCATACTACCACCTTCAGGATTGTTACTCCCCTTTGGAAAAAATCCCCTCTTAGAAATAATTGTAACCATATCATGAATTTTGATTATAAACTAAGAGGCCTGAGAATTGGGACATGGATTCTAGAGTTTGAGGGAGGAGATTGATTGGTATTTGAAGGATCCTTGATTGGTTTCATGACAACGATTGAAGGGCTGGAAGGTTGTGTCTTAAATGGACTAGTGTTATAGATTATGTAGAAAATATCGCTTTGATACCATGTATAAATATCTACCAATGGATTCAATCTGATCTTGTGATGTACTAAAACAAGATACTGAATCGTTCTACAATATTTGCGAAATACAAAACACGATCGCTCAATCACATGCAAGTAAGAGAAAGAAGTAAAGCAATCGCACAATAGAAGATGTTCTTGGGGAAAGTAACTGCTCAAAACCCCTCTATATATTGTGTATTAAGTCAAGGAATCATAAAACAATACAATGTTTAATCTCTAATGAGATTCTTGACCACTCTCCCAATTGTCTCACACTAATCTAGGCAAAATCGGTCTAGTACTTAGCCAATTCTAAGCCTTCCTTCAGCCTGCCTTTCTCACACAATTCCTAGGGAATTAGCTCCCTATTAAATGGGAAAAATAGCCTTCCTTGATTTTGCAATGCATCATGGCATCCCAGTGACTCTATAATTGCACATGAGAAATTTTCTATAAATAAAATTGATAGTAATGTTCCCTTTAACCTATGTATCAATTGGGTCTTCCTCGGAACTCACATGTATGCAGCTATCAATAGTGAATTATCAGTTATCTGATTGATCACTCCTTGTGAATTAAATCTAAGTTAATTCACTAGACCTCTCACTAGCTCATCTCTTAGTTAGAACTAGCTAAATTGATTTTAACTCAATTAATTGAGTTAACTAATTCACACCTACATCCCACTAATGCATCAACTGAAACTAGACCCCCAAAATATTAGAATTCCTCTACATGCCTCATCTTAGACCCTCAAATCAAATTTCTTGAGTTAACTCAGTCATCATGACTTAATCGACATTTTGAATCCCAATGGGGATGCATCATCGGGACAGAATGTTAATGAGAGCATTAGAGGAGAATTCAACGTAGTTTTGTTAATAATGTGGATAATCTGAATTGTTATTCTTCAATTAACGACCACAGAAGCTTGAAAACCATCATCGTGACTTAGTTAACTGATACAAGTTGTTGTCAGATGAAATTGAAATTTATTTTCCATTTTATTTAAGGGAAATATAAATTAGATACTTCACATTCCACGGCCAAAATTCTGGTGCATCAAAATTCCACATTCACGGTGCATCATGATTCCATGACCTTTGTGGGTGCATTTTTTGGCCTTTCTGGTTTCCAATTTCATTGTTTCTTGTTGAAAATTATAATGCTCCCTCTCAACAAGAAAGGAATTCACTCTATCTCAATCTGGTACCAATGGAATGTTTTGCATGCAACACTTCTCTAGTGTTGTTTGCACCTACAACTCCTGAAACTAAATAGCCTCCGAACAACTGAATTAATATAATGCATTTGTCATCATAGTATTCTGATTGTTGCTAGCTACTATACCTGCCTACTGGGCTCTCTACATTGTTGTTGACATCTGCATTTGTGCCCTTTGCATTGTTTCCAACTCTGATTTGCACTCTAGTATCCAACATCTATCACTCTGATTTATGTCTTCCTAACATCTGACTGCATCATTCCTGTTAGGGTCCTATAATAATAGGGATCGTAATTTTGAATTGACTATGTTAAATTCTTGTAATATTGTACATACTTTTCTTTTTGCAAAAGTTTTCCCATATTAAAAAATGTAAAGAGGGTAAGTCCTAAAAGAAAAATCAAAGGACTAAAAGAAAAAGATAATAAAAGAAGATAAAGTATGAACCCCACCAAAAATAGATAAAAATAGATCATGAAAGTGTGCACATTCAAATGCCACTACTTTAGTTACTTTTGCAGAATGAAAATTCTGTGCAACTTGTCAAAAATGCCACAATTCATGATATTCAAACTACTTAATCTTCACTCATTCATGCTTTTAAATTTCGAGTATTAATAGATAGAGAATAAAGATCTAGCCAAACTATTTAATATTGACAGATAAGTAGTTAGGTAGAGAATAATAATGAGCTCATCAGTTTAATCTGAGCCATTGGAAGTTATAAGGTTAGAATTATATTAGTTTGCTTATAAAAAAAAATAAAGGGTCACCGAGCTCAAATGCACCAATAAATGAAGAAAAAATGTTAGGGTAGATGATGGGTAGGTAGAATCACTTTCACAAGGCATGAAAAGCATCAATTGGTCATTTGATATCACTAATATTCCCCAAAATCCCCTTCCCCTTGCTTAAAACCCCATTGCCACTCTTAAAAGGCATTTTACCTTCTAAAAATATCCCTTTCCCTTCATTTTAACCTTTTCCCCCTTATTTCACTCATTTTACCTTACTAAAACCCTTTTCCCTAGTCAAAATCCATTTACATTTTAAAAAAGCAAATTCCTTTACTAACTCCCCTTTTCATTAAAATACACCCCAAACCCCACTTATCCAAAGTTTTTTGTTTAAATATATCGGGTCTCACTGTAAAATCCCTCCCCGATATCATTTTTAACACTTATCCCTAGTGTATTTATACATCCCACATCATATTCATTTAACCCCCCCCGTTATATATTAACTCCCACTATATAAATATCCTTGATCCCATAAATACACATTTACCCCATATAATACTAATTCTCGTATATTTTATTTCCCTATCCATATCATATTAAACCCCTTTTATATTAATTTAACTTATAGTTTTAAATTTTCCCCGCATTGATATATCTCGGGTCCCACTTACTATAACCCATTTCATATAATCCCGACCCACATATGTATTATAACCCCGCATAATACTCATTCCCGGTCCCACCTCTTATCAAATCCCCAACTTATCCCTCCTATTTTTCCATCTGCCCGATCTTCATTCATCAAATCCAATGGCCAATGATAGTTATCGCACTCTCCATTGCCCATCATTTAAAACCATCAAGGGGTTGCGAAATAAATGGTTTCACACCCCCACTCCCCTACTACATGGCATCCCCACATTGTATCACATCCCTTACACTAAAACCACTTTACAGCTTTTTCCGATGCGATAACCACTATACTCCCATTCGAGTTGTATGATAAAACCACCCCATTTGAATTTTACCCCTCGCCCTATGTTTAACCACCTACGGTCAAATAGCACTAAAGCCCCCCCAAAACTGTTATTTCATTATGTGCTGTGAATTTTCCAAAGTTTTTTGTTAATGCAAAGACCATTGCTAAGCCATTTTAAAGAAAATTTCAACCAGAATTCACGCCTTACTACTACCAGAATAGCTGCCGACTCTAATTGGAAGCTTTATAAGACCATTGAAGCCTATTTTGCTGCTAGAAAGCCTCAGCTACAACCGAAACCCTTTCTCCAGACTGAAATCATCTTTTCACAGTATTCCTAGTGCCTAAGACCATTTCTTAAGCCTGAACGTAATTAACTGATTAAAATAAACAAAATATATGGCTTCCCAAGGTATTTTGACTGTTAATCCCCTGCAACCTCCTGTTGTTGATGTTGAACATACCCCATAGTCACTGATTTTAACCTCTTGGACATCCACTGCTGGAGCCATGATAAATCCGTGGACAAGGCTAATGATATCTACCTTTGGGAATCAAATTTACCCAAGTACATCCTCCCACACAATTTCCAATTCCCAGAAATCATCAAGCTCTGTCAAATCAATTATCTTCCCAATGAAAGAGCCCTAGTAACCCATAACAAAGAGATATTGTTCACAATTACAGCAGAATCAATAAACTAGATGTTTCAAATCCAACCCAAGCCTGATGAAGCCCCTTCGTCAATTGAAATTCTTATTGAGTTATATTTGAAGCTGGACTTTCCCAAAAGGTTTCAGATCTTCCAAACCTTTCTTCCTCCATCAGTTGAAACCCCAAGCAGTAACCCTCCTTATTCAGCCTCAATTTTTTCAAAGAGAACAAGACATATTGTCACAATGTTGTCTTGTATTCTAGGATACTTTATAGATGAGTATGTAGATGCTTCAATCCTAGGTTTTCTATCCATTTTCTGCCCATGACAGCTCCATCTTTTACATTTAACTTTGCTCAATACTTATCAGATTCCATACATGAGAAACTAGTTAAATTACCAGAGGAAGGAGTGTTTAAGTATTCATCTGTGTTGTTTCATTTATTCATATACTTCCAATCTGAAAGGTTTGCAGTAAGCCTTCAAAAACTGGACACTGAGGGTAACCCCCAGTCAGTATTCTTCTGGACTTCCTTAATCAGGAAATATTCCACAGAGTTCACATATAAGGACTTCATTGATTCATTTATTTATCCAATTTTCAATATGCTAAGCAGCAGCAGTGAACCTAGGATCAGTGAATAAATAAATAAAGTATTGCAGTTGTCTTAACACAGTATAACATGAGACTGGTATCTATACCAGAACCACATTGAAATTAGGGTCGATGGATGTCAACTCACTCCATACAGGCTGCCCAAATACCTCCCAATGAGGTTATTTTCACTAGAATACATCCGGAAGATCCTAAATTCAGATGAGGTTAATTTCTCTCGGCAAAGAAGAAAACTCAGTTTAAAATAAAAAATCAGATTGGTCCTTTCATTTGCAACAGTATAAGTGTTGGTCAACATGCAGAAAATTGTTTGCAGGAATTCAAGTTCAGTGATAGCTTCAAATGGTATTATGATCCTTTAGGAGTTATCAGCAAACTAAGAGTTAAATTCAAATTAACTCCTTTTTTCCATGACTCTAAACCAAAGATTAAAAAGTACTCCAACCAGTCAGAGTGGTTCGAAAATACCTTGCCAAAGGTGGATAAACAGGTTGCTACTAGTTCAATCCTACATAATCCAGCCCTACAAGATAGGAACTCCAAGAGAACAAGAGAATAAGGTTCATATTCATCTCAAACCACCACTGAAACTGAATTCAAACTAATGTATAGGAAGAACCCAAGCTGAATCGAGTAATTGAACAAGAGGAAATAGTGGACACAATTGAAACAATTGAAATCATAGATACAGACACAGTGGTTAAAGAAAATGCACCTCTAGCAGTTTCAGAGGAAACTCATCAGCCTTCAACCTCTAACACTCAGATCATTCAGAAGCAACACAGTGTAGAGGTCTCTTCATCAAGCAAACCAGTGGATAAGGAAAAGGAAAAAATGGAGAAATATAATGAAATCAAACTGAGAAATGAGGCATTGAAAGTTGTAACCTATGCCCAATATTGGAAACAGACACCTAGTGACCAAAACAAGTTACTTTCAGCATTTGATTACAAGTCCAGGAAGATGCAAATGACCTTCTTGTAGCCAACATTACAATCTCCTAAGTCATCAGCACACTACAGGAAAACAACATTTGAAGTCATGGCTAAAGATGTTCATCCTATAGACAAAATTGAGTTCCATAAGCAAGCAGGTGAAATGTTATATTCTACTATGACCAAAAAATCTATGAGTGTACAAAAGCTACAGAATTCTCTAGAGAATATCAAAGGAAAGTTAAAACTAGAGAAGGCTTCCTCACAAGCCAAGGACAACAGAATTAAAACACTTGAATAATTGGTCATAGAGGTAGGATATGATCCCCAAAATATCAAAGCAGCTGAAGAAATCATCAAAAAGAAGAATGTAGACATTGTTGCATTGAAAAAACAACTGAAATTGCCTCCCACTAGACATCCACAAGCAAAATAATTTTTAGAGAATGAAGGCCAGAAAGATGAAATGATGAATCTCATCATTCAATTGACATCTCAAATTAAAGAGATGGAGAATGAGATGGACAAATTAGTACAATAAAATAAGGCCAGCATGGAATCAATCCCTGTCACTTCCATTCCTACAGTTACTATGATAGTTCCATCTACTTCATTAGTTCCAGTGGCAACAGTAGTCCCAGTAGTTACAGCAATTCCAACTACATCAGCAGCAGATTCATCAACAGCAGCAGCTCATCCTAGTGATGAAGCGTGTAAATTGATCAAATCCATGCAAGACATGTCAATATAGACTACTAAGATAAATAGACTTAAAGAACAAATAAAAATTCTAGAAGATGAAAAGAAGCTAGCCCAAATCATGTATAAATCATAAAATCAGAAGTCAAATAGATTGAATTAAAGGTTACAAAAGTTAGAGAAAAAATTAACATTAAAGGAGCCACTAGCCCAAGCAAAGCAACAATTATGGGCCAATATCATTAACTCTGTTAATGATATTTGGCCATCTATCCAAGTCATCTTTGAGCAGAAATATTTGATCAAGGTAGCAAGTGAAGCCATTCAAAACATCAAAGAAGAACTTGATAAAAAATGAGAAGAGGCCACAGAGATTATTAATTTTCTAAATTCCAAGAAAAAGTAATAATTAGAAGAAATTGGTATCATGACATAATTGAAACAATCCTAGAGGTTAAAAAGGTAATTTCCAAGAGAAACCTCATGACACAGCTTGAAGACAGATGCCAAACAATGGAGCTAGCAATAAATAGGTTCATGGTCAAATTTGATTTTTTGAGGCAGAAAAGGTTTGCCTAATCCATTGGTGATTAATGATAGATTGATGAAGCATGAAGACTATGACAAGAAAATCAGAGAAGTGGCCAAATAACAATCCAACAATTCCTCCATGAAAGGAATTCCTACAGGGAAAGTACTCTATCAGACATTTGAAAATATCTTTTACCTCCAGCGTGTGGTAAAACATCTCTTTGTGAATAAGCCTACTTTTGCAAAATACACTGAAGCTGATGAAATTTACAGAAGAATGGTGAAGATCAAAATCCTAGATGAAGAGACTTGGGAGAAATTGTGTGATTTATTGTGATGGTAAAAATGTAAAAGGAGGTAAAACAGAGCAGTCAAGGTTAAACAGTAACAGAGCAGGCAGATAACAGTGAAAGACAGAGTTTAAAGTTAAAAACAGAGTTAAAAAGAATTAGTGAAAGGTAGCCAACGTAAAAGACAGTCAAAGGCAGCTAGCGTGAGAGAAAAAATAGAAAAATATCAAGGAAAGCAAACAGCAAACCAATAAACAGGGACAAATTACATCAGTTAGATAGGTGTCTCTATCTTCTTGCATGAAGATATTTTGTATTCCTTGAATACTTCCCAAATCATTTTTATGATATTTTGTATTAGTTTTTGTTGTATAAATACTTCATAATTCGAAGTATTGAGTGTGGATATCTGAACATTTCTATAGCTGTATTGATCTGAAACTTGAGGGTTTATTGTAACATTTTCAAGTCAACAGACTGGACTGACTAATAAAGGCATTGCATTACAGGATTCATGTGTTGAGCCACTTCAATGAAGTATCTTTCAATTGTTCAATTGTTATTTTCTTAAGTATTCCATTAAACTTGCATGTTTTCCAAATTTAAATGTTATAACAGGAATATTATTGTAGAAATTGTTTAAGTGCATTATGTTCTGAATTTTTTTTTCATTTTGATGTTTTCTTCTGATATCTAGATTTGAGAATCCTTAATTTCTCTCCCATCTCAATTGACCTCTTTATCCTTCCTTCATTATCCATTTTAAGGAATCCTTAACTGCTCCTTGATCCCGATTGAAACCATTTCACCATCCAACCTAAAAGATCTGAATTTGCTCAGCTACCTTGCCCTGTGAATACTTCCTTTAGACCTTGATTCAGTCTTGTTTTCTTAACACTTTGAATCCATAGCCCAATGGTAAATAGACAGTCATCTATCCATCTAAATCAGTAATTCCACCACTAAACCAAAATCAAAACCAATCAATCTTACTTAACTAGCCTAAAATCAACTAAAAACAACAAATTTAAATCATAAAGAGAAAGCCCTCTCTGAGCATTAGGAATGCTAGATCCTAATCTCAAAAGTATTTTGATAGTTACCTCTAATATTCTTTAAAACAAAACATAACAACCCTAGGAATTATTGGAGTGATAACATACTGGCGACCATACTGGGGAATATCAGTCCTCAGTTTTAAAATAAACCTTAAAAGAAACATTTTTCCTCATCTTTTCACCTTAAGGTTGTTTTAGGGTTGTTCAAAATTTTCATTAAAAAAAAAAAATCAAAATTCTGGCCTCTAGAAGAACATACTATACTAGGGCTCATCCTGATCCATAGCCTACTATAATTTTTAATGATCCTGATAGAATTTTGAGAAAAACCAAAAAAGTAGAAAGTTTTAGGAATTTTAGTCAATTAATCAAAGAAAATTCACTGCCCAAAGAATTATCAAGCTTACAAGATATTGAATTTGATTTATCATTTGAACACTCTTTGTTTAGAAATATATCTGAAAATTCAATCTATGATAGTGTAATAGATCCTAATTTCATTCAATTTATTGAAACAAAGAAGGAGACTATTTCACTTGATTCAGATCAACAAGCTCTAGAACATTTTGATAAACTTGATGCTTTGACTGCAAATTTGATCAAGGATATTGATGAAGCCTATTTACAACATTCTGTCGAATTAGCTGCTTTATCTGCTTATACCCCTGAGCCTTCTACCATTCCTTCAGAGTCTATAAATTCATCTTTATTTAGTACCACCTCATCTATTTTTTCCGCTACACTTCATTCCATGGAATCATTCATCCCCATGCTTCCTCTTCAACCTAGAGTTTTATTTCCATCACAACACTTCAAGTTCACCTTCTAGCACTTCTGCTACATTTTCTAGTACTTCAACCTCATTTCCAAGTACATCTTCTAGTATCCCAAGTTCATCTGCAAGTACTTCAACCTCATCACCAAGCACCACAAATTTACGTCCTAGCCAAGCTAGAATCTTAGCCATGGAAGAAAGATATGCTCCTTTGGTCTTACCAGCTTAATTACATGCCACGCCCCAGGATTACCAAAGTAAAATCTTTCAATTTGATGGTACTGGTCAATACACTGCACAACAACATGTTAATAAAATGATTGATTACTTTGAATTAAATGAAATTGATGAAGCTGATGTTCAAATGAGACTGTTTGCCCAAACTTTAGCAAGAGATGTAAAGAAATGGTTTAAAGCTTTAACTACCAATCATATAGTTGATTAGTTGTTTTTCATCAATTATTTACTAATAGATGGGAAATAAATAAAAACCCTTTACAAATATTGTCTGAATATGAAAACATTAAAAGAGCTCCTAATGAACCTGTTCAAGACTATTGTACTAGGTTTAATAGTATTTACAATGCTATTCCAGCTAATATCAAACCTCCACCGGATCTAGCTTTAATCAAATTTCCAGATGTTTTTGATACTGATATGTCATATCAATTGAGAGAAAGAAACCCAGAAACATTAGAATAGATGCAAAGCAATGTAGTTAGTGTAGAAGCAAATTTGTTAGCTAAAAGAGCTAGGATGAGAAATGAAAGAAGAGTTACCATTAAGGATGAACCATCCACATCAGACAGTAAGATAGATATTTTAGCAAAGAGTATGGAAATAATAATGGATAGATTAGAAAATATGGAAAGAAAACCACAGTGGGATAATCAACAACAAGGTACTCAAATAAGAAATCCAATCTTTAGGAAGAATCCCAACACTGGTAAATCTAGAGAATCAACACCTGATCAATAAATAAGACCGCCTTTCCAAGAGAACTATACTGAAAGTTCTCACCAAAATGAAGAATATGAAGACAGTTAGATTAACTTAATGGGAATAGATGATGATAATACTATTTTTCTTACCCAAGAAGAACAGGAATTATACATGCTATAATAATTATAGTTAGAGTCTGGGGAGTCTTTTGATTATAAACAAGGTTATGAATTTTCCATTAATGAAGTTCACAAGCAGTATAACCTTAGAATTAAGAAAAATGCAGAAGCTCCTATAAGAAAACAGTTCAAACTCGGACCAAGAAAACAGTAGAAGCTCCTGCAACCAAAGTGTTGCAAATTCTCCCTAGAGAAACTCCGAAAATTTCCACTCCAAATATTAAACCCAATCAAAAAATTGTATACATCACACCTGTTGATCCTTAAACTTCAGTTGTTGTTAAAAATTCAGTTGATACTCAAGCAACTACTGCTGCCAAAACTTTAGTTGATGCTAAAACTTCAGCTACTGCCAAAACAGTTGATACCAAAACTTCAGTTGCTTCCAAAACTTCAGTTGTCACCCAAACTATTCCTAGCAAGATAATTGAAAGTAAAACAGTGGAAACACAAACTGAAAAACCAATTGTAGATAAAGAAGAGAAAAACACTCAAACTGCAATTGGTAAAGAAGAAATCACTCAGTTAAGAAAAACTCAAGTACCATTCAATATCCAAACTGAGATAGCCAAACTAAAAATATTAGTTCCTTTAACATAAATAGTTAAAAATGATTCATACAAAACACAGATCGCTAAAACACTAAATATAAGTGAAGGAGAAGACTCTGTTAATCTAAATGATGATCAACCAGAACTACTATTTGGCCCTGAGGTAAATGGAAAACATTAAGAAGGTGGTGTTCCTCCATTCTACATTAGATTGAGTATTCATGATCAAATCTTACACAATGCTATGCTATATTCAAGAGCATCTCACAACTTGATGCCTAAGGCAATCATGGAAACATTGAATCTAGATATCACTAGACCATACAAAGATATTTTATCTTTTGATTCTAGCAAAGTTAAATGTCTTGGCCTAATAAAAGACTTGTGTGTCACTCTAGTCCAATACCCAGGTAAGAGTATTGTCATAGATATTGTAGTTTCTGATATCCCATCCCTCCAAAGTATGGAATGTTATTATCTAACTCATGGGGAGAAAAATTGTAGGGATCTCTACAATTAGACATGTCATATGCCACATATTTAGTATTTGGTCAGCCCAAAAATGTTTACAGAGAAACTTTGATGAAGTATATGGTCAGTAGTGCAGAAAAACCTCAAAATTATCCTATTTATTCTCTACATTCTTATATGGATTCTTTTATTTTATGTAATTCAGACACTGCAAAAGATACAAACACAGTTGTAAAATAGAAACATAAAGAAATTGACAGCAACAATATATTTCATGAATCAATGTGGCACATAGACTTTGATGGCTCAGTAAAAATAATAGGAGCAGGAGCAAGAGTATGGATTTATAACATGGAGAATAATCATTCAGAGGGTCATGCCTTTAGGTTAAACTTTAAATGCACAAATAACATGGCAGAATATGAAGCTTTAATCTTAGGACTGCAAACTGTAAGAAAACTTGGAGCCAAGAGATTTTCTATCATGGGAGACTCAGAATTGATCATAAAACAAATTAAAGGAGAGTATCTTGTGAATAATGCTATACTTAGCCAATATAGAGAAATTGTTCTAGATCTGATTAAGGAACTTCTTGAAACTGACTTTGATGTTATTCCAAGGAAACAGAACTTGCAAGCTCACAGTTTGGCTACATTTTCCAGCACCTGCGAATTTCCTTTTCAGCCAAACCACTAGTATACTATAGAGGTAAGACATAGGCCAACAATACCAGATAATTTGAAATATTGGGAGATCTTTTCACAAGATTCTCAAATCTACAATTTTATGAATGATGAGGGAGAATTTCAAAACTGTAACATAGGTATTGATTGTACAGTAGATGACACTATAGATAGTGAGATAGATGTAAATAATGTAGATATGACTAAACCAACTAAATTCACTATAGTATAAATAGATAAATTATAAACTGTAGAAATAGAAGAAATAGCAAATGACGAATCTTAGATTTTAAACCTTAAAAATAACTTTTTGCCTAAGGGATTAGCCCCATTAGAAGATATTTTTGATTCAAATGATGTAGCTAGAAAACCAAAAATGGAGCCTTTAAGATCAAATATAGAAGAATGTAACATAGGAATAGAAGAAAAGCCTAAGTTTATCAAATTATCCAAAGCATTACCTCCAGATGAAAAGTTGAAATACATAAGTCTGTTTAAATAATTTCAAGATGTATTTGCCTGGAGCTATGAAGACCTCAAGTCTTATGACACCGGCATCATTCAACATAAAATACCTATCAAAGAAGATCATAAACCATTTAAACATAAGCTTATGAGAATAAATCTAGTTCTTATGCCATTGATTGAAAAAGAAGTAAAAAGGATGTATGAAGCACAAATCATAGCACCTATCAGATATTCTGATTAGGTCTCAAACTTAGTTCCCAATAGGAAGAAAATAGGGGAAATCAGACTTTGTGTTGATTTCCAGAACTTAAACAATGTGTCACTAAAAGATAGTTATCCTCTCCCCAAAATGGACCATATTTTACAGAGGGTAGTAGGATCATCCAGAATATCCTTACTTGATGGATTTTCTGGGTATAATCAAATCTTAGTTCAACCAGAAGATCAAGCAAAGATAGCATTTACCACTCCTTGGGGGACTTTCATGTATTTGAAAATGCCTTTTGGATTGCTGAATGCAGGAGCTACATTTCAAAGAGCTATCGATATAGCTTTTTCCAAGGAGATTCATGAATTTTTAGTCATTTATCTAGATGATATAATAGTATTTTCCAAAACAGACAATGAACATCTAGATCATTTGAGAAGAGTTTTTATTAAATGTAGAAAATTTGGCATTTCATTGAATCCCAAAAATACACTCTTTGGACTCAAATAAGGTAAACTCTTAGGACACATAATTTTAAAAGAGGGAATTGGAATAGATCATGCTAGAATAGAGGCAATATTGAACATAAGTAATCCTATAAACATCAAATAGTTTCAAGCCTTCTTAGGTAAAATTAATTTTCTTAGAAGATTCATTTCTAATTTAGCAGAATTAATTAGAGAACTAAATAACATGTTAAAAAAATACTCATCACTTAAGTGGATAGTATAGGCCAAGAAATTCTTTGAATCAATCAAACAAGCCCTTACCAGAACACCTATCCTCATAAGTCTTGATTTCAAAAAATATTTTATAATTTTTTCTTTTGTTTCAAAACATACCATTGCAGCAGTCTTGTTGCAAAAGAATGATCAGGGTTATGAACAACCCATTTCTTTTCTCAGCAAATCTTTAAGAGATGTAGCACTAAAGTACAACATAATGGAAAAACAAGCACTTGATTTAGTGAAAGCTATTAAAGATTTCAGAGTGTACATTTTATACTCCCACAGTATTGCTTATGTTCCAAATTAGGTAGTAAAGGACATTCTGACTCAGAATGGGCCCAATGGTAAAAGAGGAAAATGGATTACCACTATTTTGGAATATGATATTGAAATAAAGCCTACTAAATTGATTAAAGGCCAAGGTTTAGCCAAACTCATGGCTGAATCGAACTGTCAGGCCTTAGATATTAATTTCATTGGTGCTATAGATGATCAGGAAGAGATGGCGACTCCACAGATCAATGAAGCTTTATAGATTCACCATGGTATTTAGACATTATATTTGTTTTACTTAACCTACATGCTCCTCCTGGTTTATCTAGAACTAAAATTAGATTTTTGAAAATGCAATCAATGAAATATTGTATCATAGACAATGCTTTATTTGTGAAAGATCATGGTGGCATTTTATTGAATTGTTTATTGAAAGAAGAAGTTGATAAAGTTATGCAAGAATTTCATGTAGGTGGCTGTGGAGGACACCTTTACTAGAAATCAATTGCTGATAAAATCTTGAGGGCAGGTTTTTCCTGGCCCACTCTTTTTGCATATGTTAGAAAGTATGTGACTTCCTGTCACAAATGCCAGGTATTTAAAGGGAAGAAAAAAATATTACCTTTACCCCTCAAACCCATCTCTACAGAAATGTCATTTCATCAATGGGGTCTAGACTTCATTGGTTAAATTCACCTGTTATTGCCTAAATCTACCTCAGGCTGAAGGAAGGCAGAGTTCAGGGTAACATCAAACCACGCTCAGTCTGGTAGCTAGCCCTACCAGAACAGGAGAGGGCTCTCTCCGGGTCAATCTCAGAAAAAATAATCAATAGGACTTGAGATGACTTAAAATAAAAGCTAATTTTAGGCTAGGTATATAAGTGAAGGAGTTTGATTATGTTTTTGGGGGTTTTTTTTGGATCAAAGGGAAAGGTAGTTTTGGGTGCGGGGATTAGGCCTAGTTTTTATAGAGTTCTGATTGGGGCAAGGAAGGAAATTGTTTTGATGATTTAGATTGAATGAATGGATGGATCAGACCGGTGAGGAGCTGAAGAGGGAAAGAGGGTCTCAAGAGTCCTCCTCAAACAGATCAAAACATGGAAAATTAAACAAAACCGAAGGCAGAGCAAAGCAAGCTACTGAATTCCACCTTTACACATTGATTTGTTTAATCTAAGAAGAAAGGAGAAGGGAAAATGATACACATAAACATCAGTGAACTTACAATTACATAGAGAAAAACACCATCAAAACACAGAGACACATGGATCCCAAAGAGTGCTGCAAACCCTGGTCTATTCCTTTTCCAAAATTGCAGAGATGAAATGTACAATGAAGTGCCAAACAATCCCAAATGTCCAACCCTGAAAATGACTGAGAAAATACATCATAGAGAAAATCCTAACTCCTCCCCATGCCTCTAGGGGTCGAGCTCATCATTCTAGGAGTTGTTTCAACCATATCTAAACTAGGAACTAGAAAATAGGCAATGAAACAACTTGCCTCTATATGCTAGGAAACTGATCCATTCACTCACATTTCACCTTTTGGTGAATGAATCTTCTAGAATGAGTAAAAATGTGCCAAAATTACATCATGATCATGAAATTACATCAAGGTACATCAAGAGTTACATAAAAAATTGAAACTGGCCAAAACTACACGAAATTCTCAGCTGCTGAATGAAAAATAGGCCAAAATTCTCTATGCGCCATGCCCAAAATCTCTATGCATAGCACAAGTTTGGAGCTAATTTTGAGGCCCTTCCCGAAGTCCAAATTCAGTACAGTATAGCTCGTTGGAAAGCCCTGCCTGTCTACTTTCCAACCCAAGTGGAATTTCTGGATTTGGTTGCCATTTTCCCCTCCAAAAGTTCAATCTCCCAACACTACTTCCTTTGTGTGCAAAAAATGGCAGAAAGGCCATTTTTAGGGTGTTTTTGACCCTTTAAGCAACCCAGAACTTGATGAAACCCTTAGGTAATCCATGAGCATGCATAAATTTTCATAAAAAATATAGAAATGCAAATTTTTCCCCCTGAAGAGCTGCCAATTGTAAGCGCGCGCCAAGTGGCACTACGCGTCGGGCAGGAAAACCTGTTTTGAGACCAAAAAATTCAAAAACAAATTCCCAAATTTCTTGAAATTTGGGCTGGAGGTCCCTCATCAAGTACTATGCTCAGTCAAAGAAGCTTCGGCCAATATTTGGAGCCTATCATGCCTTTTGCGACGTTTCAGTGCCCTCCTTAGCCTCGCTTTCAAGATTTTGATATGCGCCTTGCAAACAAGATTGTGCGCCCAATAGTGGTTCTTCATGTGTCTGAGCATGTTCTTCTCCTTCTTTTCCTTCTCCAACATCTTCTCAAGATGAATTTTGACCCTCTCAAGCCAAGTCTCTCTATCGGCCTCAATCTCACGCTCAATGGGTGTCATTTCGGATGGGCTTCTTCGGGCAGATTGCCGGTTTTCACAGATGTTTTGCAACTCCATGATCATATGCTAATCCTCCAACTGCTTGTTCCACTACTCCAGATATTTTATGATCCATTGAGCTCTCTGCAATTTTTCGGTCAATGTGTCAATCTCAGCTTTCTGCTCCTGAATGATATCTCTCGATTTTGAGCTTGGAGAGCTCAAATCCTCATCAATCAATATGAAATCAGTATCATGGCCTCCTGAAGGGCCCTCATCTTGCATAGGCCTCTTACCTCTATCCTGTACCTATACCTATGCTGTTGATGATGGCAACGAGACCCCTTCTACCCCGGGTGGAGATAGTACTCGTCGGGCTGCTGCAAATAATGCTCTCGTGCCTCTCTGATAAGTGACATACACTGGCACACTGATAGGCTCTGTCTCGGGACCTTCAAAATGATGTGAAGGTTCACCTCGCTTATGAACAATCTTTGGAGGAGACTGAGGAGCTACGAAGAAGTCACGGGAAATGAAATCCTCCCATGCAATACCCTGCAATCCAAGCTGATGTACCACAATGATCTTGATGAGCGCATAATGATAAATACTGTTATGATGCTGCTCGAGAGTTTTCCTCTGCACAAGAGTGGTCATTCTCTCTATGTTTCAACACATGAAATACGGAATGTTCATCATCCTCACTCTCGTGAAATGCATCAATAACCGGATGTGGTAGGCATAGAGGCATGAAAACCAGCCCTCACAACTAAAGTATCTGATAATGAGTCTCATCAAAGGCGCATAGGATTCCTTCAGGAACCGGAATGGGAATACCCTGCTGAGCTACCTCACATAGCTAGGCCTGATGTATGGTTCATAATGCACTCTGTCCACCTGCTGTCTTTTGTTCCACTCTTCACATACATTCGGTATTCATGTTGCCTGAGAAATGGTTTCTGGTGTCAAGGTGAAATTTACACCAGCAAGAGTTACCTGACCATCATGCAAATGTAAAGAAAATAACCGAGCCAACTCCTGATGATGCTGAATCCGAGCAATCATCTCACAGTACTGATAGCATGACTGCTCTCGAAAACATGCCATGGCAAGTGGGCAGGCTTGCAACTGAGTCAATGAGGTGGGCTCTTCTCTCACATGTTTGCCACCTTTACGGGGCCTTCTCGGTGCATGTAGCTCAGTGGTAGAGTCATTGTCTTGTTCATATGATGAATCAATGTCCATCTCCATGGTGTGCAAGGTATATGTCAAGTGTATGTTTGGTTTGTTGAAAATGAGAAATTGGTGCCTTTGTTTCAATTACCAAAAATATGTGCCAAATAGGAAGGGACTGTGGGAAATATGGACAGTGGGAATAGTGGAGTTCTGTCATTTGAAATTACAGTGTAATAACAGTCACTTAACTGTGTTTAGGAATCTGGGGTTTGGGGATTTTATAAGTGAAATGAGAGAGGAAGAGTGATAGGGAATGGTAGGGTTTAGGGATAGGGATAATAGGACTTAGGAATAAGTGATTTTGGGAATGTGAGGGAATAAGGGATTGACAATAATGATAGGATTACAGTGATGGGAAAGGAGCCATAGGTGAGGAACGGGATTTGAACTACTTGGCACCAAAATCAAACTTTAGCAATCAAATTCAAACCCTAAGGAGCATTTTTTGACCACATGAGAGGGTTTATAATTTCAACAATCAAACTCTTATATCCTTCCCTCCAAACAACACCAAACACAAGCTAATAGTAATTGCAAGGGCTCACAAACTTACTTGGATCATAGAAGGCTGAGTCGTTTTGAAATTTTATGGAGAAATGAAGAAAATTTCACTTGTCGGCCTTGTGCGCCGTGCGCACAACCCAGTGCGCCGCGACCAGTATGTGCGTTGCGCACGTTTAAAAAAAATACAGCGATGGGCAGCCCTATGCGCCGCGACTTCTATGTGCGTCACGCCTTCTCCCAACACGTCGCGCAACTGATTTCAACACACAGTCCGACCTTAAACAAATGATTTTGCTCCTCCACGCTTGACTTGGCTTCACTGATGTTTCTTGCGTGCAAATGAATTGTTTGGACACCAAAATATCTTATATGGCCATTAGACTTCAATTTTTGATTTCAAATAACCCACTTTCTTATGTTTAAACTTTGGCACTTTGCACTTTTTTAATATAAACTCTTTTTTTCTTGTTTCCTTTGATTTTTTAGCTGAATGACGAAACTCTTGTCGATTTTTTGTAGGGATAGCTGGCATGGAATTTGGAAAAGGTGACCAGGGCTGTGCCTGAAGAATTTCACAACTGAATTTTTTTTTTAAATTTACATGTCATTTATTACAAAAGACAAAATTGACGATTTTTCTTCAAAACAGAGTTTTGAAGAAGAATCATGATCTAACATTATGACGATGAAATTTTTGAAATGAAAACTCATTCGAACCTTCCTCATGTGTCTGCTGGCATTATTGGACACTTTGAAGACTAAATTTGCGAAACCCTAGACCTAATGACTAAAATGACTCTTTGCTGACCAAAAGACCAAACATTGACTGTCATTGACTGAAAATGATTTTGATGGACTTTGATGAACAGACCTGAGCCAGCAGGTACAAGGCATGAGGGATATGAGCGAAAAGACCCTTCCTTCAGATGTTCCATGCTCCTAATGGAATGCAGCTGACTTGACTGGATGAGACACCTAAAATGAAATGCAACAAAAGAGATTTTGATCTCTGACGGAGGGATGAAGAGACCGACTCTAACATTGGCTCCAATGGGAATGGTAGCTCCTTGGAGGTGCCAAGAACTATAGATTTCTGGGAGAGTAGGCAGTGCCTTTGTCCATTGGGCTATGGAGTCCATAACTTCGAAAAATCAACACAAGACTCTTGGCTCATTTATTGACTGAAAATTTTGACTCGAACTGACTCAATTTTGAAACTGAAATGACTGAAAAATATGACTCGAAAAACTCAAACAAAAGCTGAAATCATTCTTCAGAATTATAGCCTTCACTTTGGGCCCCAAACTGAAGAAAAGATCACAGCACACACTTGAAATGAAACTGAAATACATGGTATGTACAGTGACAATGTAAATAGCAGAAAACATCTCAGAAATGATACCGCTTGAGCAGTTGACCATTGACCGGCCCTCCTGGACAATCTTCCCCGTTCATCTCCTTCAGAAGAAAAGCATTCTTACCCCGATATGCAGCAATTTTAAAGGGTCCTTTCCAAAGATTTTCGAACTTACCGTGCTTACCCTTTTCCTCGTTTCTTGCATCCCACTTCAGCACCACTTCTTCCAATTGAAATGTGTCCGCCTTTGCTTTCCTGTCATAGATCTTCTTAATTATCTCCTACATCTTGAATGTCTTTTGAAAAACTTCTTCCCTCGTATGCTGCAAATGGATCATTTGATTTATTCTTCTTTGCATATGATCTTCTTCACTGCCAGCTTCCTATAGAAGTTTGACCACCGGAACTGCAAGAGACGTTGGAAACACTGTATCAACTCCATAAAATAACTCAAAGGGGGACATACCAATGGATTTCTTCTGACTCACTCAATCTGCCCAAAGTGCATTGACCAACTTCTTATGCCAACTTTTCTTGTTTATTTCCAGCAACTTTTTAATGATGTTGACCAAATATTTATTGGAAGACTCTGCCAATCCGTTGCCTTGCGGGTGATAAGTGGTTGAGTGTCCCAAAATGATGTTATACTTGTCACAAAACTCAATCATCCTTTTTGATTTGAAATCTACTGCGTTATCAGTGATTAACTTATTCGGGCAACCAAAACGAGACAAAATGTTATTCTCAAGGAAAGAAATTATTACTGAATCTGTAGCTTTCTTGGTGGGAATTGCTTCAATCCATTTCGTGAAATAATATGTCGCTGTTAGGATCCATCTATGCTGACCTGAAGAAGCGGGATGAATTGCGCCAATGAAATCCAAACCCCACTGCTGAAAAGGAGCACTTACTTCAATGGGCTTAAGCAGAAAAGGCTGCAATTTCTGTCTCCCTTCAAAAATCTGACATTTGTGACAGCTTTTGACAGTCTTATACACATCAGAAAAAAGTGTCGGCCAATAATATCCCGCTCTCAAAATATTATTGGCCGTTGTCTTCCAAAAAAGGTGACCGCCACAATCTCCCTTATGAAAATCTTCCATAACCTACTTTGCTTCTTCTTCCACCAAACAGTTTAGCAAAACACCACCAGGATCTTTCCAATAGAGTGAATTATTCAAAACACAAAACTTAGCAGCCTTCAATTTTAGAGTTCTACTTTTATTTCTAGCCATGTCGGGCGGTGGTGACAAATTTTGAAGCACATATACAATATCTGAATACCAAGGAGAAAGCACAAAGATTTCTGATACCTGAACTGATGAACTTTCCTCATTCTCCTCAGACATAGCAGCAATGAGATTGATATCAAAGGCATGCAAATTCGACTCAGCTATTAGCTTTTCCAGCCCTTGTCCTTTGATAAGCTTTGTGGGCTTTATCTCCACATCATACTCCAACAAGAAAGCAATCCATCTGCCCCGTCTCCCTTCTGGATCTGTTTGCACTAAAACATCCTTAATAGCAGCGTTAGGAACATAAGCAATAATATGAGAATGTAGAATATATACTCAGAAATCTTTCAATGCCTTCACAAGAGCAAGATCTTGCTTTTCAATTATGTTATATTTCAAGGCTGCATCTCTTATGGTACAGCTGAAAAAAGCAATTGGCTTTTCATGCCCATCTCTTTTTTGCATTAATACTGCTACCATAGTATGCTTCGAAGTAAATGAAAACAAAATAAAATCCTGAGTGTAATCCGGGCTTATCAAAACAGGAGCTGAAGAAAGAACCAACTTCACTAGATTGAAAGACTTTACCGCCTCCTCAGACCATTTTACTATGTTATCCTTCTTAAGCATGTTTGTAATCTCTCTTAGATGTTCAGCAAGATTAGGCACAAAGCGGCGTAAAAAATTCATCTTACCATTAAAAGACTGAATCTCCTTCTTATTCCGGGGAAGATCAATTTTCTAAATAGCTTCAACTCGTGCTGGGTCAATACGGATGCCATCTTTTGAGATAATATGACCAAGAAGTTTTCCCTCATCCATGGCAAACAAACTCTTCTTCGGATTGAGTGACACACTGTACTTTCTACATCGCTGAAAAACAATCTTCAGATGGTAGAGGTGCTCTTCATCAGAATTGGAAAAGACTGTCAAATCATCAAGATACACAACTAGAAAAACATCTTTCTCATTTGCAAATGCCATATCCATTTCACGTTGAAATGTTGCACCAGCATTCTTCAAACTGAAAGGCATTTTAGCATAATGGAAAGTTCCCCACGGAGTGGTGAACGCTGTTTTGTCTTTATCATCCTCATGGACTAGAATTTGGTTATACCTGGAACAACCATTGAGTAGTGACATACGAGATGCTCCAACTACTCGCTGCAATATGTGATCCATTTTGGGCAATGGATAATTGTCTTTCAAAGAAACCTTGTTCAAATTCCTAAAATCAATGCACAAACGAATCTCACCTATCTTCTTGTGTACGGGCACCAAATTGGAAATCCAATCAGAAAACCTTATAGGAACAATGATACCAGCCTTGTATAATCGATTCACCTCCTTCTCAATTGAGGGCAGTAACTTCGGATTTATCCTTCTCAACTTCTGCCTGAAGGGCTTTTGATTTGGCTTGATAGGAATGGTGTGCTGAATTATATTTGTATCATACGTCTTTAAATCTGAATAGTCCCAAGCAAATACATCAGCAAAAGAAGACAACAAACTAACATATTTTTCTTTTACCTCTGGTGGCAATGCTTTGGACAACTTCACGATCTTTGGATTCTCAGCTGATCCAATGTTCACGTCTTCAACTCCCTTTTCGATTGGCCATAAGGTTGGTTTTATAGCTACGTCATCTTGATCAAAGAGCTCTTCTAAAGCTATCAAACCCTTAGGAATAACATTATCCTTCAGCTGCAATACTTCCATCTGATTTATTTGCACATCAGCCTCACCATCATCATGCTCCATGTCAATTGAAGTCTCTTTGAATTTGCCTTTGTTTTGCAGAAATTCATCAATCTCATCATCATCTTGGAATACCTACCAATACCTCTGATTGTCCGGGACAGTTGGACAATGTTTTACATGGATTTCAAACTTGTTACTTGAGTTCATTGGAATATTCAAATTACTTGCTGCCTTAGCAAGCGCATCTGCAATACCATTTTGAATACGAGGGATACAAGTCAAAGTATAGTCTGAAAACAACTTCAAGATATCAAGAACAACATTTCAGTAAGCCCGCATTCGAGGATGCTTAGCTTTAAATTCACCCTTCACTTGCTTAATTACCAACTCGGAGTCGCCATAGACTGCAATCCTCTTAGCATTCAAATTTCTAAGTATTTTCAGACCAGCGATCAAAGCTTCGTATTCTACTTCATTATTCGAACAATCAAATGCTAATTTATAAGAGAAAACTCTCACATTACTCGGTACCTTGTTTGGGGCAGAAAAAGGGCTGCGTACCCAAATACCAATTCTAGCACCATCACTCCCAACTGCACCATCGAAATCCATAGTCCATAAACCATCTTCATCTTCTTCCAAGAGTTGAAATTGTGTTTGCTCTGTTATTTATGCTTGTTTTCCGTCAACTTTCTGTTGTTGTTGGAAGGCTGATTGCTCAGCGGAAGTCTCAAATTCTTGCCTTTATTTCATCAAAAATTCTCTGAAATTTTCTGTGATCTTTGGAATGTCCTCTTCTTCAACTAACTGACTATCTACATCACTGAAACTATCTGAATACAAAACAAAAGACTCTAAATCTGTATGTACATAATTTATCGGATGATTTACCAGTTTCTCCTTGCTGGTGATCATATACTTCATTTTTTTCTCCCGATATAATCTTCTCATCTGACCGAACACAGGAATGGTAGCATAGGATAAATCAAGTTGTAATGTTCCCTTCAACTTCGCTCCCCAAGATTTGGAAAGAAGCATGCCAAATCTAGGAGGAATGTCTGCCACAACCACATCCATCAAAACATTCTTAGTTGGAATCTGATCTAAACTAACCACCAAATATTTGATGAGCCCGATGCATCTTACTCTGCTAGAATCAAAAGAATAAAGATCATGATATTTCCTAATGATGTCCAATCCCAATTTCTCCATGATCACCCTCGACATGAGATTATGGGAAGCTCCAGAATCAAACATGGAATTATGCAAGACAAAATCATGCAGTCTAAGGCTGATATAAAAAGGAGGCTCGTCACTATCGGGAGACTCACCATCCAATGTTGGACCAAATATCAACTCAGGTTGATCATCTTCCACATTCACCATATCAGACATTGGATCAAAATTCAAAATTTTAGATACTTGACCCTTGTAGCTGCTATTTCTCATCAACTCAGTCAAAGGAATGGAAACTTTTAACTAAGAAATCTCACCCTATAAGTTAAAAGTTGAATTTTTTTCTACCTCTTTGGCTGGAGCATCCTTGTTTTCAGCTTTCTCCCTCGATACAATTGGCTGATTAGATCTTTCATTTGCTGCTAGAAACTTGCTTGTAGTAGGATCAGCTACTTCTTTTCCCTTCTTCTATGCAATGGGTGCATCATCTTTTAGTGTTGAAACTTCCTTTCTTTTTTGGATTGGGTTGATAGATACATCTATGTTTCTAAGTGAATATTGTCGCTGCTGGGTGGAAAAAGCATTCATATAACCTCTCTGATACTCATCCGACTCTTCTTCAAGAGCTGCATCATTTGCCAAGATAAAATCCTCATCCTTTTCTTCAGCTGAATTTTGTGCACACTCGTCATCCTCAGTGATAAATGTTGGCATATCATCAGGGGTAAAAAAGTGATTTTCTTCTCTGATTACATTGTCTTCATCATCTGATTCTAGGCCAAAAAAATTATGCTGTAAAGGAGACTTTACTTGTTGTTGTGTCGGCGGTTCTTGTGCTCGTTGCTCTCGGTGTTTGATCCGGAATTGTGGTTGCTGCTGTCCACGGAAATTAGGATTCCTGATCTGCGATTCAGGCTTATCAAGTGTCAGTCTTTCAATCATCTTTTCCACCTTGCGAAGTACTTGATCTGAAGTAGAATCTTCTTCCTTTATTGCGACTTTCTTTTCTGATCTCAATCTAGCTCTCTTGTCATTCAAATTAGCTTCAACACTTACTGCAATCTTCTGCATCTCCTCCAAAGTGGGTGGATCTCTTTCTTGTAATGAATAGGCCATGTCCAGATCACAACCATCCGAAAAATTAAGCAAAGCTGACTTCTTAGATGGCCTTAAATCATCAGGAATTGCATTGTAAACCACATTGAATCTGATACAATATTCTTGGACTAACTCACCTACGTTGCGATTGATCTTGGTATATTCAGAAGTGATCTGAAGAGGATCTTTATTTACTTCCCACTGATCTAAAAATTGTCTCTGTAGCTCAGCCAATGTAGCAATACTTCTAGGCTGCAAAGCTCTGAACCATTTTCTCACTTCACCTCCAAAAGTTTGCACAAACAATCTCATGGTCACATTTTCTTCATCAATTTCATGAAGATCAAAGAAGTCTGCCATTCTATCAATATGTTGCTGAGCAGGAACACTTTGAGGAGTGCCATCAAAAAATGGGATCTTACTTTGATAATCAGCGGGCATAGCATCCAAGTTTTGAGGCAAGACAAGGGGTGCGAATCTAGCAGTCGTTGCTCTTGGTGGATTTATAATCTATCTTGGGGAAACAGGTGGAGTAGGAGCAGTAGATGTATGAGGTGTATGTGGTGTGGATGGAGGTGATACTACTGTAGATCGTTGATCAGAAGTATATGGTTGCACGGGGATGGTAGGAATGAAAGGAGGCTGGGTATAAACTTGTGAATCGGAAGTAACTACTGATGGCCCAAGAGTTTCAGATGAATACTCTATAAACTCAGGAATGTTTGTTGCCACAATGGATTTTTGAATATTCAAGATGTAATTGTCAATGGATCTATTAGCCTGTTCAATTTCAAGATACTTTATAAACTCGAGATTTATGATAGTAGAACCAATCGTACTTTCAGACTTAGTCTCAAACAACGACAACTCAAATTGCTCGTCAAATTCAATATCTTCAAGGTATTCAAAGACAGCGGGGCATGAACGAGATTTGAATAGAGGAATCACGGGACTTTCTCGACGAAGGATTCTTGAAATCAGATTGGGATTCTCATACACTGGAGGTGGATCGGGATCCGGATTTTCTCTAGTATGTCTTCTGGAAGCCAGTGTGTTGGATTAATTTCAAAATCAATGGGACAAAACCAACTTGTTCAGCCTATCGAATCTAGACTCATCACCCAAAATTCCAAAATGAACTGATATACTGGGGAAATTCACAAGTCAAGTGTCACGTTCACAAGCTATACCGGAGATTGACTGAAGCAGCGTTTATCTACATTCGCTAATGCAAAGCAAAAGCGTTTCAAAGGCTACCTGGCGTAAATTTAGTCTCCGCCTGTAGCTTATAAAACAAATAACACCAACAAGCAAACCATTTTCTCCCCAGTATGGTCACCATTATGTTATTGCCTAAATCTACCCCAGGCTGAAGGAAGGCAGAGTTCAGGGTAACATCAAACCACGCTCAGTCTAGTAGCTAGCCCTACCAGAACAAGAGAGGGCTCTCTCCGGGTCAATCTCAGAAAAAATAATCAATAGGGCTTGAGATGACTTAAAATAAAATCTAATTTTAGGCTAGGTATATAAGTGAAGGAGTTTGATTGTGATTTTGGGGGTTTTTGTTGGATCAAAGGGAAAGGCATTTTTGGGTGCGGGGATTAGGCCTAGTTTTTGCAGAGTTCTTATTGGGGCAAGGAAGGCAATTGTTTTGATGCTTTAGATTGAATGAATGGATGGATCAGACCAGTGAGGAGCTGAAGAGGGAAAGAGGGTCTCAAGATTCCTCCTCAAGCAGATCAAAACATGGAAAATTAAACAAAACCAAAGGCAGAGCAAAGCAAGCTACTGAATTCCACCTTTACACACTGATTTTTTTAATCTAAGAAGAAAGGAGAAGGGAAAATGATACACATAAACATCAGTGAACTTAAAATTACATAGAGAAAAACACCATCAAAACACAGAGCCACATGGATCCCAAAGAGTGTTGCAAACCCTGGTCTATTCCTTTGCCAAAATTCCAGAGATGAAATGTACAATGAAGTGCCAAACAATCCCAAATGTCCAACCCTGAAAATGACTGAGAAAATACATCATATAGACAAGCCTAACTCCTCCCCATGCCTCTAGGGGTCGAGCTCATCATTCTAGGAGTTTTTTCAACCATATCTAAACTAGGAACTAGAAAATAGGCAATGAAACAACTTGCCTCTATATGCTAGGAAACTGATCCATTCACTCACATTTCACCTATTGGTGAATGAATATTCTAGAATGAGTAAAAATGTGCCAAAATTACATGATGATCATAAAATTACATCAAGAGTTACATGAAAAAGTGAAATTGGCCAAAACTACGCGAAATTATGAGATGCTGAGTGAAAAATAGGCCAAAATTCTCTATGCGTCGCGCCCAAAATCTCTATGCGTAGCACAAGTTTGGAGCTGATTTTGAGGCCCTTCCCAAAGTCTAAATTGAGCACAGGATAGCTCGTTGGAAAGCCTTGCCTGTCTAATTTCCAACCCAAGTGGAATTTCTGGAATTGGTTGCCATTTTCCCCTCCAAAATTTCAATCTCCCAACACTGCTTCCTGTGTGTGCAAAAAGTGGCAGAAAGGCCATTTTTAGGGTGTTTTTGACCCTTTAGGCAACCCAAAACTTGATGAAATCCTTAGGTAATCCGTGAGAATGCATAAATTTTGATAAAAAATTTAGAAGTGCAAATTTTTCCCCCTGAAGAGCTGCCAATTGTAAGCGCGCGCCAAGTGGCACTACGCGTTGGGCAGGAAAATCTGTTTTGAGACCAAAAAATTCAAAATTGACAAAAAAATTTCCAAATTTCTTGAAATTTGGGCCAGAGGTCCCTCATCAAAGCTCAACCAAAGAAGCTTCGGCCAATATTTGGATCCTATCATGCCTTTTGCGACGTTTCAGTGCCCTCCTTAGCCTCGCTTTCAGGATTTTGATACGCGCCTTGCAAACATGATTGCGCGCCCAATAGTGGTTCTTCATGTGTCTGAGCATGTTCTTCTCCTTTTTTGCCTTCTCCAACAGCTTCTCAAGATGAATGCTAACCCTCTCAAGCCAAGTCTCTCTATTGGCCTCAATCTCACGCTCAATGGGTGTCATATCGGATGGGCTTCTTCGGGCAGCTTGCCGGTTCTCACGGATGTTTTGCAACTCCATGATCGTCTGCCGATCCTCCAACTGCTTGTTCCACTGCTCCAGATAGTTTATGATCCATTGATCTCTCTGCAATTTTTCGGTCAATGTGTCGATCTCAGCTTTCTGCTCCTGAATGATATCTCTCAATTTTGAGCTTGGAGAGCTCAAATCCTCATCAATCAATATGAAATCAGTATCATGGCCTCCTGAAGGGCCCTCATCCTGTATAGGCCTCTTACCTATGTCTTGTACCTATACCTGTGCTGCTGATGATGGCAACGAGACCCCTTCCACCCCGGGTGGAGATAGTACTCGTCAGGCTGCTGCAAATAATGCTCTCGTGCCTCTCTGATAAGTGACATACACTGGCACACTAATAGGCTCTATCTCGGGACCTTCAAACTGATGTGAAGGTTCACCTCGCTCATGAAAAATCTTCGGAGGAGACTGAGGGGCTGTGAATAAGTCACGAGAAATGAAATCCTCCCATGCAATACCCTGCAATCCAAGCTGATGTACCACAATGATCTTGATGAGCGCATAATGATAAATACTGTTATGTTGTTGCTCGGGAGTTTTCTTCTGCACAAGAGTGGTCATTCTCTCTATGTTTCGGCACATGAAATACGGAATGTTCATCATCCTCACTCTCGTGAAATGCATCAATAACCGGATGTGGTAGGCATAGAGGCGTGAAAACCAGCCCTCACAACTGAAGTATCTGATAATGAGTCTCATCAAAGGCGCATAGGATTCCTTCAGGAACCGGAATGGGAATACCCTACTAAGCTACCTCACATAGCTAGGCCTGATGTATGGTTCATAATGCACTCTATCCACCTGTTGTCTTTTGTTCCACTCTTCACCTACATTCGGTATTCATGTTGCCTAAGAAATGGTTTCTGGTGTCAAGGTGAAATTTACACCAGCAAGAGTTACCTGACCATCATGCAAATGTAAAACAAATAACCGAGCCAGCTCCTGATGATGCTGAATCTGAGCAATCATCTCACAGTACTGATAGCATGACTGCTCTCGAAAACATGCCATGGCAAGTGGACAGGCCTGCAACTGAGTCAATGAGGTGGGCTCTTCTCTCACATATTTTCCACCTTTACAGGGCCTTCTCGGTGCATGTAGCTCAGTGGTAGAGTCATTGTCTTGTTCATATGATGAATCAGTGTCCGTCTCCATGGTGTGCAAGGTATATGTCAAGTGTATGTTTGGTTTGTTGAAAATGAGAAATTGGTGCCTTTGTTTCAATTACCAAAAATATGTGCCAAATAGGAAGGGACTGTGGGAAATATGAACAGTGGGAACAGTGGAGTTCTGTCAAGTGAAATTACAATGTAATAACATTCACTTAACTATGTTTAGGAATCTGGGGTTTGGGGATTTTATAAGTGAAATGAGAGAGGAAGAGTGATAGGGAATGGTAGGGTTTAGGGATAGGGATAATAGGACTTAGGAATAAGTGATTTTGGGAATGTGAGGGAATAAGGGATTGAAAATAATGATAGGATTACAGTGATGGGAAAGGAACCATAGGTGAGGAATGGGATTTGAACTACTTGGCACCAAAATCAAACTTTAGCAGTCAAATTCAAACCCTAAGGAGCAGTTTTTGACCACATGAGAGGGTTTATAATTTCAACAATCAAACTCTTATATCCTTCCCTCCAAACAACACCAAACACAAGCTAATAGCAATTGCAAGGGCTCACAAACTTACTTGGATCATAGAAGGCTGAGTCGTTTTGAAATTTTATGGAGAAATGAAGAAAATTTCACTTGTCGGCCCTGTGCACCATGCGCACAACCCAGTGCGCCGCGACCAGTATGTGCACCGCGCAAGTTTAAAAAAAACACAGCGATGGGCAGCCCTATGCGCCGCGATTTCTATGTGCGTCACGCCTTCTCCCAACGCGTCGCGCAACTGATTTCAACACACAATCCGGCCTTAAACAAATGCTTTCGCTCCTCCATGCTTGACTTGGCTTCACTGATGTTTCTTGCGTGCAAATGAATTTTTTGGACACCAAAATATCTTATATGGCCATTAGACTTGAATTTTTTATTTCAAATAACCCACTTTCTTATGTTTAAACTTTGGCACTTTGCACTTTTTTAATATAAACTCTGTTTTTCTTGTCTCCTTTGATTTTTTAGCTGAATGACGAAACTCTTGTCGATTTTTTGCAGGGATAGCTGGCATGGAATTTGGCAAAGGTGACCAGGGCTGCGCCTGAAGAATTTCACAACTGAAATTTTTTTGAAAATTTACATGGCATTTATTACAAAAGACAAAATTGACGATTTTTCTTCAAAACAGAGTTTTGAAGAAGAATCATGATCTAACATTGTGACGATGAAATTTTTGAAATGAAAACTCATTCGAACCTTCCTCATGTGTCTGTTGGAATTATTGGACACTTTGAAGACTAAATTTGTGAAACCCTAGACCTAATGACTAAAATGACTCTTTGCTGACCAAAAGACCAAACATTGACTGTCATTGACTGAAAATGATTTTGATGGACTTTGAGGAACAGACCTGAGCCAGCAGGTACAAGGCATGAGGTATATGAGCGAAAAGACCCTTCCATCAAATGATCCATGCTCCTAATGGAATGCAGCTGACTTGACTGGATGAGACACCTAAAATGAAATGCAACAAAAGAGATTTTGATCTCTGACGGAGGAATGAAGAGACCGACTCTAACATCACCCACCCTCCTCTGCCTAGCATAAATGGATTTTGACAGCCACTGATTACTTTACCAAGTGGATAGAAGCCATTCCTTCTAGACAAGCCATTGACTCTGTCATCGTCTCATTCCTTGAAAACAATATCCTTTCCAGATTTGGATGAACACAAAATCTCGTTACTCATAATGCAGTTGCCTTCAAATCCAAGAAAATGGTGGACTTTTGTAACAAATATCACATCACCCTTGGCCATTCCACTGCCTATTACCCTCAAGGTAATGGACTTGCAAAATCCTCAATAAAAATCCTGGTTAATATTATCAAGAAAGTGTTAGAAGACAATAAGAAGACCTGGAACAAAAGGTTGGTTAATGCCTTATGGGTAGACAGACTAATTACCAAAAATTATATTGGCACATCTCCCTACCAATTGGTATATGGGATGGATGTTGTTTTTCCATCCTCATTGGGAGTGCCAGTGATGAAAATGATTCAAGAGTTGTAAGTAGAATCAAATTATATCCAAAGGAGGATAAATCAAACTATACACTTACAGCAAACCAGGGAATAAGTCTATGTCAAATCACAAGTTATCCAAGATAAAATCAAAAAGATATTTGATAAGAAAACCAAAGCTGATGATTTTTACATATGTGAAAAAGTACTCAAATGAGATTCCAGAAGAGAGGAAAAAGGTAAATATAGTAAATTTGATTTTCTATGGAAAGGACCATACATCATTTATGGTTACAAAGGTAACAATGCATTTTTCTTAAAGGAAATAGATGGAACAAATCTACCAGGTGGACCAGTCAATGGTAGAATGCTGAAGCATTACTTTTCTCCAGATTAACATTAGTTCAATTGTTTACTTTTCTCATTGTACATAACATTGCAAAGTTTAGAGTGGATTGGATGATTATCTTCCAAAGTTGAAGCCCGAAGAGAAGGCCCTAAGATTTGAAAAGGTATAACATCATATGATTGAATAAATCAGATTGCATAAAGCAGTTAGAAGGCAAGCACAATCAAAGTTCCAAGGCTACTGATCTTAAAGCTCTTGACATCTCACCAGGAGATGTCATCCCTATGTGGAGCCATTTTTAAGGTCCTATAATAATAGGGATCATAATTTTGAATTGACTATGTTAAAGTCTTACAATATTGTACATACTTTGCTTTCTGTAAATGTTTTCCCATATTAAAAAATGTAAAGCAGGTAAGTCCTAAAAGAAAATCAAAGGACTAAAAGAAAAAGATCAAAAAAGAAGATAAATTATGAACCACGCCAAAAAGAGATAAAAATAGATCATGGAAGTGTGCACATTCAAATGCCACTACTTTAGTTACTTTTGCAAAATAAAAATTGTGTGCAGCTTGTCAAAAATGCCACAATTCATGATAGTCAAACTGCTTAATCTTGACTCATTCATGCTTTTAAATTTCAAGTATTTATAGATAGAGAATAAAGATCTAACCAAACTATTTAATCTTGGCAGATCAGTAGTTAGGTAGAGAATAAAAATGAGCTCATTATTTTAATCTGAGTCATTGGAATTTATAGGTTAGAATTATATTAGTTTGCTTATAAAAAAGAAATAAAGGGTCAGCAAACTCAACTGCACCCAATAAATCAAGAAAAAATGTTAGGGTAAATGATAGGTAGGTAGAAGCACTTTCACAAGGCATGAAAAGCATCAATTGGTCATTTGATATCACTAATATTCCCCAAAATCCCCTTCCCCTTGCTTAAAACCCCATTGCCACTCTTAAAAGGCATTTTCCCTTGTAAAAATATCCATTTCCCTTCATTATAACCTTTTCCCCCTTATTTCACTCATTTTCCTTTACTAAAACCCTTTTACCTAGTTAAAATCCATTTACATTTGAAAAAAGTAAATTCCTTTACTAACTCCCATTTTCATTAAAGTACACCCCAAAAACCACTTATCCAAAGTTTTTTTTTTAAATATATCTGGTCCCACTATAAAATCCCTCCCCGATATCATTTTTAACACTTAACCCTAGTGTATTTATACATCTCGCATCATATTCATTTAACACCCCATTATATATTAACTCCCACTATATAAATATCCTTGATCCCATATATACACATTTACCCCATATAATACTAATTCCTATATATTTTATTTCCCTATCCATATCATATTAAACCCCTTTTATATTAATTTAACCTATAGTTTTAAATTTTCCCCACATTGATATACCCCGAGTCCCACTTACTATAACCCATTTCATATAATCCAGACCCACATATGTATTATAACCCCGCATAATACTCATTCCCGGTCCCACCTCTTATCAAATCCCCAACTTATCCCTCCTATTCGTCCATCCGCCCGATCTTCATTCATCAAATCCAATGGCCAATGATAGTTATTGCACTCTCCGTTTCCCGACATTTAACACCATCGGGGGGTTGCGAAATAAGTGGTTTCACACCCCCACTCCCGTGCTACGTGGCATCCCCACGTTGTATCGCATACCTTACACTAAAACAACTTTATTTCTTTTTCTGATGCGATAACCACCATACTCCCATCCGATTTGTATGACAAAACCACCCCGTTTGAATTTGACCCCGCACCCTATGTTTAACCACCTACGGTCAAATAGCACTAAAGCCCACCCGAAACTATTATTTCATTATGTGTTGTGCATTTTCCAAATCTATTTGTTAATGCAACGACCATTGCCGACCCATTTTAAAGCAAATTTAGACCAGAATTCATGCCTTACTACTACCAGAACAGCTTCCAACTCTGATTGGAAGCTTTATAAGAGCACTGAAGCCTATTTTGTTGCCAGAAAGCCTCAGCTGCAACCAAAACCCTTTCTGCACACCGAAATCATATTTTCACAAGTATTCCTAAAGTGCTTGAGACCATTTCTTAAGCCTGAAAGTAATTAATTGATTAAAATAAACAAAATCTATGGCTTCCCAAGGCATTGTGACTGTTAATCCCTTGAAACCTCATGTTGTTGACGTTGAACATACCCCACTTATAGACAAATACTTCAAAATCAGTGACACAGCCACTGATTTCAACCTCTTGGACATCCACTGTTGAAGCCATGATAAATCCATGGACCAGGTTGATGATATCTACCTTTGGGAATCAAATCTACCGAATTACATCCTCCCACAGACTTTCTAATTCCCAGAAATCATCAGGCTCTATCAAATCAATTATCTGCCCAATGAAAGAGCCCTAGTAACCCATAACAAAGAGATATTGTTCACAATTATAGTAGAATCAATAAACCAGATGTTTCAAATCCAACCCAAGCCTGATGAATCCCCTTTGTCAATTGAAATTCTTACTGAGTTATATTTGAATATGGACTTTCCCAAAAGGTTTCATATCTTCCAAACCTTTCTTCCTCCATCAGTTGAAACCCCAAAGAGTAACCCTCCTTATTCAGCCTCAATTTTTTCATAGAGAACAAGATAGATTGTCACAATGTTGTCTTGTATTCTAGGATACTTTACAGATGAGTATGTAGATGCTTCAATCCTAGGTTTTCTGTCCATTTTCTACCCACGATAGCCTCCATCTTTTACATTTAACTTTGCTCAATACTTATTAGATGCCATACATGAGCAGCTAGTTAAATTACCAGAGGAAGGAGTGTTTAAGTATTCATCTGTGTTGTTTCATTTATTCCTATACTTCCAATATGAAAGGTTTGCATTAAGCCTTCAAAAACTGGACATTAAGGGTAACCCCCAATCAACAGTCTTATGGACTTCCTTAATCAGGAAAGATTCCACGAAGTTCACATACAAGGACTTCATTGATTCATTTATTTATCTAATTGTATATATGCTAAGCAGTAATAATGAACCTAGGATCAATGAAGAAATAAAGAAAATATTGCAGTTGTCTGAACACAGTAGAATAGGTGACTGGTATTTATACTAGAACCACATTGAAATTAGGGTCTATGGATGTCAACTCACTCCATACAGTTTGCCCAAATAACTCCCAATGAGGTTATTTGCACTAGAATATATCAATTAGATCCTAAATTCAGATGAGGTTAATTTTCTGTCATCAAAGAAGAAAACTCAGTTTAAAATCAAAAACCAGATTGGTCCTTTCATTTGCAACAGTATAAGTGTTGGTCAACATGCAGAAAAATGTTTGTAGGAATTCAAGTTCATTGACAGCTTCAAATGGAAGTATGATCCTTTAGGAGTTATCAGCAAACTAAGAGTTAAATTCAAATTAACTCTTTTTTCCATGAGTCTAAACCAGAGATTGAAAAGTACTCTGGCTGGTTGGAGTACAGGAAGAAGCCCAAGCTGAAGCCTACTTTTTCAAAATACACTGAAGCTGATGAAATTTACAAAAGAATGGTGAAGATCAAAATCCCAGATGAAGAGACTTGGGAGAAATTGTATGATTTACTATGATGGTAAAAAAGTAAAAGGAGGTAAAACAAAGCAGTCAAGGTTAAACAGTAACAGAGTAAGTAGATAATAGTGAAAGACAAGGTTTAAAGTTACGAGTTAAAAATAATCAGTGAAACGTAGCCAATGTGTGAGAAAAAACAGCAAAATATCAAAGAAAGCAAACATCAAAGCAATAAACAGGGACAGCTTACATCAGTTAGATAGGTGTCTCTATCTTCTTGCATGAAGATTTTTTGTATTCCTTGAATAATTCCTAAATCAGTTTTAGGATATTTATTATTAGTTTTTGTATAAGTACTTCATAATTCGAAGTATTGAGTGTGGATTTCTGAACATTTCTATAGTTGTATTGATCTGAAACCTGAGGGTTTATTGTGACATTTTAAAGTTAGCAGACTATATTGAGTAATAAAGGCATTTCATTACACGATTATTGTGTTGAGCCACTTCAGTGAAGTATCTTTCAATTTTTCAATTGTTATTTTCTTAAGTATTCCATTAAACTTGCATGTTTTCCAAATTTAAATGTTATAACAGGAATATTATTGCATAAATTGTTTAAGTGCACTCTATTCTGAAATTGTTATTCATTTTGATGTTTTCTTCTGATTTCTATATCTGAGAATCCTTAATTGCTCTCCCATCTCGATTGACCTCTTTCTCCTTCCTTCATTATCCGGGTTAAGGAATCCTTAACTTCTCCTTGATCTTGATTGAAACCATTTCACCGTCCAGCCTAAAAGATCTGAATTTTCTCAGCTACCTTACCTTGTGAACACTTCCTTTAGCCCTTGTTTTAGTTTTGTTTTCTGGACACTTTGACTCAATAGCCCAATGGTAATTAAATATTCATCTATCCATCTAAATCAGTAATTCCACCACCAATCCAAAATAAAAAACAATCAATCTTACTTAACTAGCCTAAAATCAACTAAAAACAACAAAGTTAAATCATAAATAGAGAGCCCTCTTTGAGCTTTAGGAAGGCTTGATCCTGATCTCAAAAGTAGGTTGATAGTTACCTCTAATATTATTTAAAATAAAACATAACAACCCTAGGAATTATTGGAGTGATAATGAATCCAATCGATCCTTCTTGCTACTGCTATATTGTGGGCTCCTCATAGCCAAGTTCGATCCATGAGACACACCATCTCAATGGACCTTGCCCAAATTTCTCCTTGGGATTATATTTTCACATCACCCCACCTCTCACCTAGAGGTATAGCTCCATGTACTCCCTCTAGCCAACTAGCTCGAAATTTCCCCCTACTAGAGGTCTCTGGTTGAGTGGACACCTCCACTCAGTCTCCTCTTTGCTTCTCCAATTGTGGCTACTCCACAACTTTCTGAGACTGCTTCTAAGACTTATTTTGAGGCTGCATGTTGAGAGATAATTACTCCCTCTCAACCACCAAGTCACTAACCACTTATTTTCTCCTCAAAGCTTTGCATGCATCCTCGTCCTCGAGAGCATAGAGGTTCTTGACTCTTACATCGATCTGTTTCACCTGTATCTTGGAAATGTGTCTAAGGAACACCTTTCCTTTTCTAAATATGACATCATAACCATGGTCTTCCAATACCGCTATGAAGAAAAGATTCTTCCTTAGGCCTAGAACATACAAAACATATGCAAGTCTGAGAGGGGAGCCAATCTCCCTCTGAAAGGTAATTGTACCTATGTCAGTTGCGTTATACCTCCCGTCATCTCCAAAATCTATGTTTTGCTCGAGGTCCTTCTCCTCCAAGTCACTAAAGAGATCTCTATTCCTCATCATATGGAATGATACACCCATGTCTAGATACCACATGCATCTCATTACAGTGCTGGCCATGCATGCAATGAGAGTAAAATAAAGCTTGAACTGTGAAGTTAATGCTTTACCCACTGCAACCGTAGGCTCTTTCTTGCTTGCCTTCTTCTGTGGACAATTCGCAGCATAGTGACCGTGCTCATGACAATGAAAACACTTGATCTTGGACAAGTCTCTCTTTCCCTCTTTGCCTTGGGATTTCTTTCCCTTGGCTTTCTTTCCTTTTCATATTTGCCTTTTCCAGAGGCCCCGTCTCTGGTGCTCCACCTTATTTCTTCTATTACCAAGTCGTACCACCAACGCTTCTAGTCTGGTAACTTCTCCCTCCCATTCACAAAGTCCTAATAACTATGCCAACTCTTGGGAAGGCCTAGAAGATATAGGCTCATCAAATCATCTTGGGCTATAGTCACACCAACACTTCCAAGCTCATCTCGACATTGAGTGAAATTCGACAAGTATCTTGGTATCGTCTGACCCTCCTACATCTTGATCTTTCTGAGCTTGTCCTTCAGCGCCAACTTCTTGTGGTTGTTGTTATTCCAAAATAGATATGTCAAGGCCTTCCACATAGCATATGGAGTCTCCTTCCCATGGATACTTGAGACAATATGATCTTGAACTCCCTCTAACAATATCCTTCTTGCCTTTGCTACCTTCTTCTGCCATGCATCAATATTTTGATCATTTGTTGCTGTGGGATTGGGAATATCAGTATCTATGAATTCCTTCAACTCGTTGTCCTCCAACATTGCCTCCATCCTATCCTTCCATGCTATGTAATTTTAATTTCCCTCGAGATCATATTCGACTCTCAAGCCATTGAAATACATCTTGACCTATTGTTGGATCTCGAAGAATAAATATGCAAATTCAAACATGTTCAAGACAAAAAAAATTTCTTCTCTTCTATTGTGATTCCTGGCACTCTGATACCATGTTGAAATATCTACCAATGGATTCAATCCGATACTATGATGTACTAAAACAAGATATTGAATCCTTCTACAATATTTGCGGAATACAAAACATGATTTCTCAATCACGTGCAAGTAAGAGAAAGAAGTAAATCAATCGCACAACACAAGATGTTCTTGGGGAAATAAAATGCTCAAAACCCCTCTATCTATATTATGTATTAATTCAAGGAATCATGAAACAATACAATGCTTGATCTCTCATGATATTCTCCAGCACTCTACCAATGGTCTCACACTGATCTAGGAAAAATCACTCTAGTACATAGCCAATTCTCATCCTTCCTTCAACCTTCCTTTCTCATGTGATTCCTAGGGAATTAAATCCCTATTAAATAGGAAAAATATCCTTAGTTGATTGTGCAATGCATCATGGCATCCCAATGACTCTATAATTGCACATGGGAAATTTTCTATAAATACAACTGATAGTTATGTTCACTTTAACCTATGTCTCAATTGGGTCTTCCTCATCATTCACATGCATGCAGCTATTAATAGTGAATTATCAGTTATATGAGTGAGCACTCATTGTGAATTAAATCTAATTTAATTCATTGGACCTCTCACTAGCTCATCTCTCATTTAGAACTAGTTGAACTAATTTTAACTCAATTAATTGAGTTAAGTAATTCACTACACCCCACTGATGCATCAACTGCAACTAGACCCCCAAAATATTAGAATCCCTCTACATGCCTTAGCTTAGATCCTCATCTTGAATTTCTTGAGCTAACACAGTCATCATGACTTAGTTCACTGATACAAGTTGTTATGAGATGAAATTACAATTTATTGTCCAATTTATTTAAGGGAAAAATAAATTAGATGCTCCACATTCCACGACAAAAATTTTGGTGCATCAAAATTTGACATTCCTGGTGCATCAAGATTCCACTGCCTTTGTGGGTGCATTTTTTTTCATTTTTGGCTGCCAATTTCACTGTTTCTTGTTGCAAATTTCAACAGAATAATTTAGCAGGAAAGGAGGACGAATTATGCCATGCTTGCCTTGGATAATTCCACAAGGCAAAGAAGACAAAAATTTAAGAAGGATGGGTTGTGCTAGCATAGGGGACAATTGAAGTGAGCCAACAATAGAGCGGGGCAGGGAGCTCACACAACAACATGCCCACCACTACTCAGAAAAGACAAAATCAATGTGGTCGAGAATGAAGTCAAGGGTGAAAAGGAATGTAAAACCACACAGCCAAAATTGGTTTCCATTGTGTAACGGGGAAGATTATCACACTCCATGCAAGGGGAGTGTTGAGTCTCAAATCTGCATTGATCTTATACATCCTCCTAGACCTTTTTCATTCACCTGAACCTTCCCAGTTGTCAATATCATTGTATATTAATTGAAAAAGAGCATCTAAAATGGTTTTTAACTATATTTTGTGTTTGTTGTTTGATTTAGATTTTTGCTCATTTAGCTGCGGAATCTTGCCACTTTCCGCAGCTGCTGCAACTTTCCGCAGCCATTTTGTGAAAGTCTATGTTACAGGTGTCTTCAGGTAAAACGAGCCACATGGGCAAGTCAGAAATGATGTGGACATGGATCGTGTCCTATTGGCTCGAGCAAATTCACCTAAGGAGGCTGCGGTCAAAGGTGGCCAAGTGGAAGTCAACCGTAGAGTCCCACGGTGACAGGACTCTGTTTCTCGTCACGTGAAGATTCATATGGCCGTTTCTGAGTTGCAGGAGACACATCAACACCTGTACACGGCTCCATAGCCGAATCCAACATCCACTCTGCATAGATTTACTCCTCAACGCGGCCATGATCCTAGATCTCTGGACGTAATGGTTTATGTGTTCTCCATCAGCACAAACTTTAGGGAATTAGTTATATTTCCTTTGTTATAAATAATGCGTTTGCATACGCATATTAGTTAGTCTCCATTAGCTTCCAGATAACTCTGTAATGTAATTACGTTGCCACTGTGCCGTAATATCACCTTTCTATTATGATTGCATTTTAATATATAAGAAGACTCTGTTTCCAAGCGTAATTCGTACTTGAAGTCTGTTGCCAAGGCTGGTGTAGAGGGCCCCTGCACACGCTGAGGTTTTTTGCATTATTGTATAGTTCTTGTTTTATTTCTTTAAGCTCATTGTGCCATAATTCATTCATGTGTTTATACATTGCATCCTTCATGGTATATATGCTTCATTTCTTCGTTTATAATCCTTCATGTTTTACATCTTGCTTCTGTCCATAATCTTTCATGTTTTATGTTATTGTTAACTGTTCAGTGTTCTTGTTTCAGGTTATAAATAGGCAGCCCGGGCATTTGCATAACTTTTTGACTAATGACATGGAATTAATATTGTTCTGCTGCTAATTTACTTTTCTTAGTTTCTGTTTAATTTCAGTACTGCTTTGTTCATTTCAGTCTTGCACATTTGTTTCAGTAGTTAGATTTAGATATATCAAATTGTTCATGTCATTTTCAGTTACCTCCGAAAGCCACAACTGGACTGATGGTGAGGGATTGAAGTATGAATGTATAGTTTGATATTAGTTTACTTTCTGCAAGTTAGATATATTAAATTGCTCATGACCTCTTCAGTTACCTCCAAAAGCCACAACTGGACTGATGGTGAGGATTGAATTATGAATGTGTATTTTGATATTAGTTTACTTTCTGCAAGTTAGAAATATTAAATTGCTCATGACATCTTCAGTTACCTCTGAAAGCCACAGCTGGACTGATGGTGAGGGATTGAATTATGAATGTGTAGTTTGATATTAGTTTACTTTCTGCAAGTTAGATATCGGGTTACTCAAGTTGTTTATGGTTACCTCCGAAAATCATAGCTGGACTAATGATGAGGGATCAGAAGATAAGTTGATGTAATTTGATTTAGATTTACTTTTTTGCAACTTTTGGATTTCTTTCAGCATAGTTTCTTTTGTGTTTGAACAGCGGCAAGAATAATGAGTTTCATGATCAGTAGTTCATTGTTTGTTTGACTAGAGTAGTGATGCAATTTCATTTTCTTTAATTTCATTTTCTTTGAAGAATTGATTTTGTCATTGTGTGTTTTTAAAATTATTTTGAAGTTTGGAAAATCATTAGAAATACATTGTTGTCTTGAATATTTGTCTCCATACTTGTCTTTTAGAATTTCACAAAAATCCAAAAAAGACAAAAAAATAAGAGATAGGTTATCTTGCACATATAGTGTGCCACACTTCGTCAGCTTACGAATCCCGGATTGACAAATTAAATGTAGCAATTTAGGACACACTAAATTGACCAAACATTTTGGCGTCGTTGCCGAGGAAGTGTAACTAGGTAGCCAATTTCTTTAAAAAACAAAAAAAACAAAAACAAAATAACAAAAGAAGGGAAAACTTGATAATTTCTTGAAGTATGCTCTCCTCTTGCACCTAGTGTGATCTGGAGGATCAGAAAAGAGAGTTATTGGTTCAGTAATTTCTTAAGTATGCTCTCTTCTTGCACCTAGTGTGACCTGGAAGATCAGAAAGAGAATTATTAGCCCAACTTTAAAAAAAAATAAAAATAAAAAATGACATGCATAGAGCAAGAGATTCTAGGGGAAGGTTTATAGCTAAAGCCAAGAGTTCGATTTTTACAACTCCATCTTCTTCAAGGCATAGACAAGAATCACCACCATCTACCCCTAGCCTTAAGATTTTTGGAATTCAAGGAGCAGTTGAATTAGAGGATTCTCCTATACCACCTACTAAATCCCATTTAGAAAACAAAGAGACTCTCTCTCATCCTCCCTTGATAGAAGAACTAGAGGACTTTAAGGACTCTAAAGAAACTATCATGGTAGAGGAAGTAATAGATGGAGGTAGAGGTAGAGGTAGAAGAGGAGGAAACAATGGAGACAACAATGGTGAAGGAAATAATGGAAGAAATAGGGAAGGAGACAACTTGTTTGGATTCCCTATAGTTGATGAGGAAACTCATACAATGATGAAAAATATCTCACCATCTGTCCTCCCTAACTTTTATGGATTGCGAAGTGAGGATCCTGAAACATTTCTATTTTAGTTTGAAGTTGTGTGCCGAACTTATGACTATAAAGAAGAGCTCCAAAAACTACTCAATGTAAACTTTATTTATCCAATTTCAGATAGCCGATGGGTTTCTCCTCTGGTTATAGTACCTAAAAAGAATGGTAAATGGAGGGTATGCATTGATTACAGGGAATTGAACAAAGCAACTTTGAAGGATCACTTTCCTTTACCTTTTATCGATCAGGTATTAGGCACATTAGCAGGTAAAAAGTACTTTTCATTTCTGGATGGTTTTAGTGGCTATAATCAAATTCATGTAGCACCTGAAGATCAAGATAAGACCACATTTACTTGTCCATGGGGAACTTTTGCCTACCGAGTGCTTCCTTTTGGGTTATGTAATGCACCTGCAACATTCCAAAGAGCAATACTAGGAATTTTTTCTGATCTAATCCATGATTGTGTAGAGGTTTATATGGATGATTTTACAGTTTATGGTAATTCATTTGAAGAGGCATTAGAAAATTTGGAAAAAGTCCTTATAAGATGTAAAGAAGCAAACCTTTCATTAAGCCATGAAAAATGCTTTATGATGTTTACTGAAGGGATTGTTTTGGGGCATCATATTTCAAGAGATGGGATTAAGGTTGATAGATCAAAAGTTGAAGTCATCTCCAAGTTGCCTATTCCAAATTGTCAAAGAGATGTTAGAAGTTTTCTAGGATTTATTGGTTACTATAGAAGATTTATAGAAAACTTCACTAAAATAGCATCTCCACTCTTCAAATTGCTTACAAAAGACTGTGAATTTAAATGGGATCCTGATTGTCAATAAGCCTTTGAAACTTTGAAAACAAGAATATCTGAAGCACCTATCTTGAGAGGACCAAATTGGAAACTCCCTTTCCATATTTCTACGGATGCTTCAGATACAGCTCTAAGAGCTGTGTTGGGTCAAAAAGATTTAGTTCCTTATGCCATTTATTATACCGGTAAAAATTTGACTCCCACAGAGTTGAATTATACTGTGACTGAAAAAGAGTTTTTAGTTGTTGTTCATGCAATTAATAAGTTTAGACATTACATAACATGCTATGAAACTTTTATTCATACTGACCATTCTGCAATTAGATATTTAATGAACAAACCTGTTACTAATGGCAGAGTGACAAGATGGCTCTTACTTTTGCAAGAATTCAATATTAATGTGTTAGATAGACCAGGAAAACAAAATACAATAGCTGATTTCTTGTCTAGGATTCAGAATACTAAAGAAGATTCTCCTGTAGAGGATAAGTTTCCTGATGAATACTTGTTTGCAGTAACTATTAAGACTCCTTGGTATGCATATATTGCTAACTATTTGGTTACAGGGAAACTACCTTCACATTTATTTCCAAATGAAAAATGAAAAATTATTCAGGAGAGTTCAAAATATTCATGGATTTCTAACGAATTGTTTAAAACAGGGCCAGATCTTGTGATCAGAAGATGTGTCAGGGAAGATGAAATGCCTGATATTCTTAAGGCATATCATGATGAACCATGCGGCGGACACTTTGCGGACAAAAGGACGGCCTATAAAATCCTTTCCTTGGGATATTATTGGCCTTCTCTCTTCAAAGATGCAAAACAATATGTCAAAAGGTGTGATAGCTGCCAAAGAGTAGGGAAACCTACCCTTTCAAATGAAATTCCACTGCAAACACAGGTACTCATTGAACCCTTTGAAAAATGGGCTTTAGATTTCATTGGACCTATTAATCCACCATCCAAGCAAAAGAAGTATATATTGGTTTGTATTGATTATGTTACTAAATGGGTAGAAGCCAAAGCATTAGTATCTGCTACTGAAAATTCAGTTGTTCATTTTCTTTATGAGGATATTTTTACTCGCTTTGGTGTTCCAAGAGAAAATGTGACAGATCAGGGGAGCCAATTCACATCCAATTTGGTGGAGAAGTTGATGGAAGAATACAAAATCAAACACAGAAGATCTACTCCTTACCATCCGCAAGAAAATGGTCAAGTGGAGTCCACAAATAAAGTTCTTGAAAGTATCATCACCAAAACTGTTCATCTACATAGAAGAGATTGAGCAGAAAGGCTTCCTGAAGCCTTGTGGGCCTACAGAACTACATGGAGAAATACAACAGGACATTCTCCCTATGAACTTGTTTATGGGAAAGAAGTCCTGCTCCCCATTGAGTTGCAAGTCAAGACCTTCAAGATAGCAGTTCAGTTGGGGATGGATTTATCAGAAGCTCAAAATCATAGAATGGAGTAGTTGAATGAGTTAGATGAGCTCAGACAAGAGGCAATTTTAAGAACTGATCTAGTTCAATATCAAAGAGCTAAATGGAATGACAAGTACATCAAAGAGAAGAAGTTTCAAGAAGGAGATTGGGCATTGTTATTTGATTCCAAGTTTAAAGATTTCCAAGGAAAATTTCAGACTCATTGGCTTGGGCCATATGATATTGACAAGATCTTTAACAATGGAGCGGTAAGAATCAAGACCATTGATGAGTTTCAAACTCCTCTTATTGTGAATGGCCATAGATTGAAAGTTTATCATAAGCCACTCTCCAAAGAGGATTTTGTCAAAATGTTTCAAGAAAATTCTGCAATCAGGCTGGTACAGAAGAATTCTTCTTCTCCACCAGCCTAGCTTTTGTTCTTTTCAGTTAAAAAATAAATAAATAAATAAAATAAATAAATGTATAAGCCTGAAAACCAATCACTGATTGGCAGTCTTATACAGAAAATATAGGGTGAAAATCAGGAACACCTGACACTCTATATTTTCCAAAAAAAATCTCTCTTTCATTTCACAAGTTTTGTGACCACCCATTCCACTTCATTCCACTTCATTTCACTTCATTTCACTCCATTCCACTTCATTTTATCTATTTCATTCCATTTTCACCAATAAAATTCTTTTTTTCATGACCATTTCCATCTAGTCATTTGTCATCCATTCATGTTCATTCACCCAAATAATAGTTGTGTCAGTTTCCGCAGCTGACATCTGTTTCCGCAACTGACTCCAGTTTCCGCAGCCAGAAGCAGATTCCGCAGCTACCACTCTGTTTTCAAAAGAATGTACAGCCAGATGTTATTTCCATAATCATGAAATTAAATGCAGGTGAGAGGACCAATTATGAAGACATGGGGCATTCAAGATATCAATGAGGAGCAACTAATTGAAGACCGAGGAAAAAGGCAAAGATTCCAAGGTATGAGTAAAATTCATTTCAAATAGCATTGAAAACACATTTTTATATAGTTCTAAACCATAATTTCCATCCATTATGTGCAATGATTATATTGACAAACTCCATAACCCTTTCACGATCTCCATATGATCCTCCCGCATTCATTCTCAAACGGTCCCATAATTAAACCTCCGATCTTCACTCATACTCCGATATTCCACCTATGACAATGAGACGTAGTTGATTTGACCACGGCCTCTTTCAGCCGCATAAAATCCATAGTCGTTGTTTAAACGTGCTTACATTTATTTTTCAGCCACCAAATTTCAAAACACTGCCGGATGTGTTATACTCCTCCTATTGTTCTGTTAATCTCACAGTTGTATCTCTACCATGCTCACGAAACCCCTCTCTGTTCCGCTTCACTCCATTTCATTCTCTGTTACGCTACAGTCTGTATACCCACTCTCTGATATCTACCTACAGTCATTGTGCTCATTTCCGTGCATTCAGCCGTTCTACTTCCATTGAACCCTCCTCACGCAGGCAAGTTTTTGAAGAGCAGAAAGAAGAATGGGTAAATTGCTAAGAGCAGAACCAGAAGGACCTAAGTTCATGGAAGGATATCCGCAAGTAAGGGATATATTGAAGAAAGAAAAGTGGCTACGGTTTATCCAAAAGTTTAGAGGCTACCATAAAGAAGTGACAAAATCATTTGCAAGGTCGTTCAATGGCCTGGAGGTAGAGATTGGAGATCTTAAGTTCACGGTGAATGAGGCATCTATAGCATCTGCCACGGAACTTCTTCAAGAGGGTGAACGATGGTTTAAGAATAAAAGCATTAGTGATGAAGCCTGGAGAATAATCTTACGAAACCAAGGTATGGACATAACTATTTTTAAAAGAGGAATTCTTGTTCATGCTTTGAAAGAGGAATGGGCTACTTTGCTGCTAGTTGTTCAAAAATTCATTACCTGTGAAGGCCGTTTTGGGTCCATGTATATGTACCATACCAGATCGCTGATGAATTTTCTAGATAATCAAACTCTCAATCTTCCATATTTTCTATTAAATAGTTTGAAGAAAATGTCTGTGACTGTTCAGAAGCATTTAGGGGATGTAGAACCACATCTATATCACCACGATCTTGTAAAAATTTTGATTGAAAAAGAGTTAAAGGAGAAGAAAGACACATGGGAACAATTTTTGATTAGAAATTTCTTTGAGGAACCTCAGGAAATTCCTGAAGGTAGCACATCAAGAAGGAGTAGGAGAAAAAGAAAAAATGATGAAACTCAAAGTAATCCTACTACTGCAATTGAAAGAACTAGTAGGGGAGAGAGATTGTCAAAAAGGAAGAAGAAAGAAACCAAGGGTAAAAAGCCAATAACACCAAAAGAGAGAAAAAGTATTGAGGCTATACATCAAACCCCTTCTTCCGAAGAAGAAGATCATCAAGTGTTATCTGAGAGATTGGTTCATCTTCAAGAACAGTTATCTATAGCCAAGAAGAAAGAGAAAGAAAAACAAAAGCAAAAGGACAGTGGTCCACAGCGTGTGAGAAGAAGTTCCAGACTTAAGGGGAAATTGAGGAAAATGCAAATGAAGGGTCCTCATTTTATTGATTTGGGAGAAGAAACATCTGAACAATCCCCAGCTGACCATAGTCCATCTCACTCTCAGTCAGTTAGTGAACCTGGTTCATTTCATTCTCAGTCAGACATTGAACATAGTCCATCCCATTCTCAGCAAGATGTTGATATGAGCCCTTCTCAGCCAGATTTTGAAGATAACTCTCCTTCACGACATTTTGGGGACAGGCCAATAAAAATGACACCTGATATAGACCCCAAGCAGCAGGAAGTATATGATTATATATAATCTTTAGAAAAAGCAGCTACAGGTCCCAGTACTTCGTCCATTCAGCCTCACACAGTACAAGATGATTTAGTCCAATCACTAAAACAAGAAGTCTTTGAGCTAGAGCTTTTAAATAGACACATCAAAAATGAAAATGAGACATTGAAGGAACAAAGTAAATTGGAAAAAATCATTCATGATAATACCATGCTACATCTGGGAATATGGCAGAAGAAGAACAAGAAATTGAAAAAGAAATGCCAGAAGTTAAGCAGAGCACTAGTGAATATCAAATTTAGATGCTTAATGAAGAAGCCTAGGATGTTGGCAGCACCAAGGAAGAAGAGGAGAGGGTTGGATGTACTGGTTGAAGTGTCAAGGCATATGAACTGAAGAAGGATTATCAAAATTTTGGTTGCATGAGGACATGCAACACCTTCACAGTGGGGGTATGTTGAGTCTCAAATCTGCATTGATCTTATACATCCTCCTAGACCTTTTTCATTCACCTGAACCTTCCCAGTTGTCAATATCATTGTATATTAATTGAAAAAGAGCATCTAAAATGGTTTTTAACTATATTTTGTGTCTGCTGTTTGATTTAGATTTTTTCTCATTTAGCTGCGGAATCTTGCCACTTTCCGCAGCTGCTGCAACTTTCCGCAGCCATTTTGTGAAAGTATATGTTACAGGTGTCCTCAGGAAAAACGAGCCACATGGGCAAGTCAGAAATGATGTGGACATGGATCATGTCCTATTGGCTCGAGCAAATTCACTTAAGGAAGCTGCGGTCAAAGGTGGCCAAGTGGAAGTCAACCGTAGAGTTCCACGGTGACAGGACTCGGTTTCTCGTCACGTGAAGATTCATATGGTCGTTTCTGAGTTGCGGGAGACACATCAACACCTGTACACAGCTCCATAGCCGAATCCAACATCCACTCTGCATAGATTTACCCCTCAACGCGGCCATGATCCTAGATCTTTGGACGTAATGGTTTACGTGTTCTCCATCAACACAAACTTTAGGGAATTAGTTATATTTCCTTTGTTATAAATAATGCATTTGCATACGCATATTAGTTAGTCTCCATTAGCTTCTAGATAGCTCTGTAATGTAATTACATTGCCACTGTGTCGTAATATCACCTTTCTGTTATGACTGCATTTTAATATATAAGAAGACTCTGTTTCCAAGCGTAATTCGTACTTGAAGTCTGTTGCCAAGGCTGGTGTAGAGGGCCCCTGTACACGCTGAGGTTTTTTGCATTATTGTATAGTTCTTGTTTTATTTCTTTAAGCTCATTGTGCCATAATTCATTCACATGTTTATACATTGCATCTTTCATGGTATATATGCTTCATTTCTGTTTATAATCCTTCATGTTTTACATCTTGCTTCTGTCCATAATCTTTCATGTTTTATGTTATTGTTAACTGATCAGTGTTCTTGTTTCAGGTTATAAATAGGCAGCCCGGGCATTTGCATAACTTTTTGACTAATGACATGGAATTAGTATTGTTTTGCTGCTAATTTACTTTTCTTAGTTTCTGTTTAATTTCAGTACTGCTTTGTTTATTTCAGTCTTGCACATTTGTTTCAGTAGTTAAATTTAGATATATCAAATTGTTCATGTCATTTTCAGTTACCTCCGAAAGCCACAACTGGACTAATGGTGAGGGATTGAATTATGAATGTATAGTTTGATATTAGTTTACTTTCTGCAAGTTAGATATATTAAATTTCTCATGACATCTTCAGTTACCTCCGAAAGCCACAACTGGACTGATGGTGAGGGATTGAATTATGAATGTGTAGTTTGATATTAGTTTACTTTCTGCAAGTTAGAAATATTAAATTGCTCATGACATCTTCAGTTACCTCCGAAAGCCACAGCTAGACTGATGGTGAGGGATTGAATTATGAATGTGTAGTTTGATACTAGTTTACTTTTTGCAAGTTAGATATCAGGTTACTCAAGTTGTTTATGGTTACCTCCGAAAATCATAGCTGGACTAATGATGAGGGATCAGAAGATAAGTTGATGTAATTTGATTTAGATTTACTTTGTTGCAACTTTTGGATTTCTTTCAACATAGTTTCTTTTGTGTTTGAACAGCAGCAAGAATAATGAGTTTCATGATCAGTAGTTCATTGTTTGTTTGACTAGAGTAGTGATGCAATTTCATTTTCTTTAATTTCATTTTCTTTGAAGAATTGATTTTGTCATTGTGTGTTTTTAAAATTCTTTTGAAGTTTGGAAAATCATTAGAAAGACATTGTTGTCTTGAATATTTGTCTCCATACTTGTCTTTTAGAATTTCACAAAAATCCAAAAACAACAAAAAAATAAGAGATAGGTTATCTTGCACATATAGTGCGCCACACTTCGTCAGCTTACGAATCTTGGATTGACAAATTAAATGTAGCAATTTAGGACACACTAAATTGACCAAACATGGAGACAAGAATTCTTCAGGAATGAAATGCCATACATTGAAAGTAAGAGAGGAATTCGTGAAGAAGGCATTCTCAGGAAGTGAGGGGCAATCTCTGATAGAGAACAAGAGATAATGCAAAAGGCAGTAGAGAAAGAAGCTCGAGGAAAAATACAAAAGGAAAGAAATCCTTAGGGGGAGGTTCGTAGAAGTATTTCCGCATTAAGAAAACACAAGTGTAGAAGGAGAAGAACACATATCTCTATGTCACTACTAGAAGGCAAGGAGCAGATAAAATATTCAGTTGAGCATTGGGAGGTGGAAGAATATCTCTAGGTGAGGAAAATAGTCTCTATATTCCCAGTAATCCTAGAGGGTGGAGATGGTTTTCTCTAGATTCCCTTAATAGATTTGGTGGAGGCTTATTCCTTGGATTTCATTAAGGAGAGTTATTTAGCCCCCTCTACTTGTTTTATGGCTTTTATAGTGGATTATGGATTCCCGAGATTGGATGGAACTGTTGAAAGAAGTAACTATTGAGGGTGGTTGTTAAGCCTCTATATTCCCTCATTCGGTTAGGGTGGAGGTGGTGAGGCTCTGGATTCCTTGTTCCAACCTGTATTGGTAGAGACATTGTTCTTATTGGAGTAGCTGAAGGGTGGAGGTGGTGTAACTTTGGATTCCATATGAGATATGGACTGCATGAAGTTGTTGGTTGGTGGAGGTGGATGGTTCTCTAGAGTCCCTATTTGAGCTGGTAGAAATAATGTAATCCCTTAAGAAATCATCCTCAAGCTCTTCGATCTAGCTCGAGGTTGAATATTGTAAGAAATACTTGGTTGCAATTTGTCTAAGGTTGGGTGGAGAGTTTTAGTCCCAATCTCGGTTTCTTGGATACGTTTATCAAAGATAAGTGTTTTTCGATGTCTCTTATGTGGTAAATGCTTCATGTTTGTTTAATGTATGTTTTTATCATCGCTTATAATGTTGGGTAGTGTGGTGCTCTTTCTTGAATGAGAATTTTTGTTTAAAGGAATGGATATGGAATGGTTTAAGTCCATGTGTTGGCCCAAGGCCTATACTGATATGTATTCAATGCGATGGTTCAATGTGCATATATATATATATATATATTTCCTAAGTAAATGAAAGGGATTCATATATGTGCCTGTGGGCATGTTTTATGTTTTTTATTGGTCGAGATCCTTGTAGCTTGGTGAGCCATGATGATATCAAAAAATAATCTAAAGGGCCATAATGAAAATGAATGAGTAGATATTTGTATATGAGTTATGAAACTGGAAAGAATGGGTTATCATGCTCTGTTTTAATTATTATTAAACTTAGGAGGAACGACATGAGATATCTCCTTATACATACATACATACATATATATATATACATATATATATATATATATATTTCATGGTTTAGACTTAATCCATGTTGAAAGCTCATTAGGGATATAAATTATACCTGTTTGTGTGTGTGTGTGTGTGTGTAACTAGCTACGTATTCACAGCCTGGGAAAGTCCTTGGTAAGCTCAGGAGGGATAGTCAGTGGGGCTGCTATATACCCTATATTTACTAATTATGTGTTGGAGTGTGGGGCAAAGGCTCCTTAAAAATTTATCAGCAGTTAAGTTTCAAAATAGGAATTGTTTACACTACTTTTTATGTCGCAGGGCCAAGAGTTAGAACCCTGACATGTGTGAAGTAACTCTCACATAAGCGCCATATGGCTAGGGGCCACACCCATTGGAGAAAACAGAGAGATCATATTCATCAAATGATGCAAACATTAGAACCATCCATCTGGCTCGGAACCTTATCCCCAAATATTTTGAAGGAATCCAAAAGGGAAATTCTAAGCATTTTATTCCCCGGGTGACATGGCAATGGGGTCTGAACTCAAATGTTCCCTGTGCACTTTGGCAAAGGATTTTCCTAATCACATGTGATGAAAGGGCTTGAAAATGGAAGGGAAAAAAGGTTGTGTGGGGACCTAGTCCACTTATAGAAACTGGCGGAGTTTGATGTCACCCTGGCACTTAGGTCTGGTAACATCACCTCGGACCCAGCGGTTTTGAAAGGAGTAAGGTAGAAAATTGTACAGGCATTATCCTCGAGCTTATGTGGCAGGACGGAGCCCATCGATATAAGAGGGAAAGAGCGGGACCACTTGGTTGGATGAGCCATGTTGTGGAGTCATTCGGCGTGGAAAGACCCACATAATTTGTTGTGGCTCATTTACAATATCCTTTATTTTAATTTTTCGAAAATACAAAAAAAATGGAAAAATATATAAAATATGTGTTAAAGTAGAGCTTCCTCATACTTTAACTAAATTTTTAATGTTTTTGTAAATTTAAAGTTCAACACTTTGAAGGATCTACGAAGGTGGGTCCTAATGTTTCGGATAAGGTTTGAGCAAGTAATCGAGCGGGATCCGAGGATTTTCTTGTCAGAGGATAAAGGTGGCAACCCGCAGGCACATTCAATACACGGGTTAACGGGGAGGGTGCCTCTGCAGTTGACCCCATTGACTGACCAGCCGATCTTGATCGACAGTCTACATTCACTGTAGGGGCAAGGCCCCGATGAGCGCTTCGTACCCCAGAGGCCTCCTGCAATGACGTAAGTTGCTAGTTGATGACAGCTTTCAGCCACGTCACAGTATCGTTTAACAGTCTCTTGTGCATCAAATTAACATTTAATTTCAAGACCCCGCACCATCTATTTAAACTTATTTTTATTTTCACAAGTTAAATCTTATTCCTCTGTATTTTTCAACCCTGATTGCACCAGTGTTTTCCATCGTTGTTCGTCACCTTGTCGTTGTTCGCCACCCTGAATAGTATCATGGCTAAACGTTCATCCCTTTCTGGCTCATCCAGTCATATTCCTCTCATGGACACTGAGAGGGATATCCGAGATACTATTTTCTCTCTTGAACACCTCCCATTTTATCAACAGGTCTATCTGAATGACAAAGAATGTCCTATTTTCTCTGCCGTGGTCAATTCAAGCATACTGTCTGCATGTATCCCTAGGACTCACCTTTTTCCTGAGTTTGTGCACTGGTTGGTATCTTTTATGTATCCTGGTAAATGTTTTGTAATGAATTGTCTAGGACATAATGTCTTACAAGTCTTATCCCAGTTAATTCGTCAAGCCTTATGTTACCTAGAGTCTGAATCTTATGTTCAATTCACTGACGAGTCATTGGCAACGCATTATGATAGTCTTGCAGGACAATAATTCACCCAGTTTGCCCTCTTTCTAAGGCCAGACAGGAAGCATTTTGCACCATATAGTAAAGAGTTCTCCATAGAAGGTTTTGATGCAAAATTTCGGCCAGTGTTGAGGTGTATATTAAAGATACTGGGAAAAGAAGATGAAAGCTTAATTGATAAATCAATACTGGGACTATTTGCGTTGATGATGAAGCCAGGAGTAGTGCTAGATATTCCTTATTACTGGCAGGAGGTCATTAATACTAAACTCATGAGTTTATCACTCACTGCATCATTCAGGTTCCCTTCTATTATCATTTATCTCTTTTCATATCAAAATGTGGAAGAATTCTTGCATTTGGGGTTAAACATCATGGATATAAATAAAAAGAGGCAGTCAGTAGCGTTTTGGACTGATGTAGTAAGAGAGGAAGAAAATGAGGAGGGTTTGTTTCATTTTTTAAATCATTTCATGTCTACTGCCTATAAGATTATGAATGGGGTTTCTCCCCCATGTTTTTTGCCAAAGGCCCAAGAATTTCTTCAGTTGGGTACAAATTGTAAATTTGGAGATTGGTGTGTTTATGAAGATTACTCATAGATCAGACTTTATGGGGCTGGGATAGAACAATATAGACTTCCCACATTTGTTCCTATGAGATTATTTTCCTTAGAATTCATTAGGCATAGTTTGAATGTTGACCAAATACATTTTGTACCTATGAAAAAGGGTCACATGTTTAAATTACCTATGCCTGTGGGTCCATTTATAGTCAACATGAAACAAGCAGCTGATGAGTTTAATAAGATGTTATATGGTATGCACTTGTTGTTAGGAGATAAATGGGCTTATGACCCTCATAAATTAATTTCAAACAAAAGAGTTGAAAATGGTTACTCAGCGTTTGTTCATGACAGTAGACCTGAAATAGAGAAGTTATCCAATAAGGGTTTTGCAGGTTCTGCTAATTCTAATATATAGACTCCTATCATATTTGAGAAATCAAGCAAGAGTATTAAAGAGGCATTTATATATTCTGAAGATGAGGATCAAAGAGCCGAAAGAGAACAAAATTCAATGAAGACATAGCAAGTGCTCAGCCTGGTTTTCTGCTTCAACTAGGAGATGAACAGAATTTTCTATCCTCACCAAGAATACCTGGAGATGCTCAGGAGAAAATAACTTTGATTAAACAATTATTTGCTCAAATTACTGAAAGGAATCAAAATATGAAGGCTAGCATGGAGGCACATGCCGAATATCAAGTAACTCTGGACCAAACAAGATTGTTGATTGCCATGGATCTAGAAAAAGATTAGTTTAAGATTGCTCTCTCTCACCCTTCTGATATGACTATAGGGTCATCAAGTAATTTCAATACTGTAAATTTAACTATTGATGTGAGAAATATTCCATTGCTTGATAAAGTCAATTTACACATGAAAACAGGTCAATTAATAGTGAATGATTTGACCAAAACTAATGAAATGGCTCTTAAGGCAGAGAATATGCTAGGGAAGGTGATCAAGCAAACGAAATTGGAGAAATCCAACTCCAGGGCTTTAACAACCCAAAATCAAGAACTCAAGAAGATAATTGTGAATATTGGAGTAGATCCAAATGATAGTTATGTTGTGCAGAAATTACTACAAAGTGCAAAATCAGAGATTTATGTATTGAAGAAAAAGTTGAACTTACCTACAGGGGAGAATTCAATGGCAGCAGAGGTGGCAGAAGTGGAAAGTGAAAAATAAAGCCTTCTTTAGCAACTCTTACAGAAAGAAGAAGAAATTTCTAAGTTGAAGTAAATTGTACCGAAACTGCAAAACCAGATTGATTCCCATTCCTGTACCATCATTTTGCAATCTAGAAATGATGATACAGTAGCACAGTCATCTCAATTAAACATTGAACTAAAAATGGCAGAGAAATATCTCAAAAAGGAACAAAATGATCTGGAAACAGTAACAAAAATAATGCAAGCCAAGGATGGAGAAATTGATAAGTACAGGACAGATTGTCAAACAGCTAATGCTGAAATCAAGAGTCTGAAAGAGAAATTGAAGGGAAATATAAATTTGATACAGGCTAAAGATATCATATGGAATTAAATCATTGGAGAAATGAAAGCAGCGTGGGGATCTTTGACTATTGTATCAAAAGAGAAAATCATTGTCAAATATTTTGAGGAGAAAGTTATGGCAGATAAGAAGAAGACCATTAACAGAGCCATATGGGAAAAGAATTTTATTGATTTCATTGATTCAAAGACTGATCAGGAGTTAGAGGAAAATGATATTAAAATAAGGATCCTATATGTTGTAGATATTAACAAAGTGATTGTTAAAAATACTTGCAGGAAGACCACTGAAAAGAAGTTGACAGAGATTAAAAAAGTAATGAACAGATTTGATAATCTATATGATAAAAGAGCCAGGGCAGGATTGTCATCATGCTAGGACCTTAAAGGTAGTCTTTTATCATGGTACTTCTATGAACCATTATTGGTATTGGAAAAAAGTAAGGTGGATAACACTCATGAGAAGACTCGGATCCTGAAAGGAACAACAGTTATTAATTTTCTTCAGAGGCATTTTCAGCTATTATGGATTGTGAAGACTTTATTTACAGAGAAACCAACATTTAACAGGATCACTGCCTTTAGGCTGGAGTACCACAAGCTGATCAACTCCCCTAAGACAAAAATTGAAGTGTGGAAGAAATGCAAAGCTTGAATGGTTGTTCTACCTAATGATCCCTCGTCTTCTAAAAAGGACAAGTCAGATAATCAGGGAAATGTAGCAGTAGTAGTGAAAATTCATATTCAGCAGATAGATTAGAGTTTTAGTTTTATTTTATCTTCATTAAGAGAGTTCAATTGTAATGAGATATTTCGATGATATGTAATAGGTAGTTTAAGCAGTTTCAAGTAGTTTGAGCAGTTAATATTAGTTTCAGCAGTTACAAAATGCTTTACATTGTATTTAAAGAGAAAGAGAAGAAAGGAAAGGGTTCTGAGTTTTGGACCTTTGGACTACTGCAAATTTTGTACTCAATTTTCTGATGATTAATGAATGAAGATCAAGTTTTTTGCATCTGTTGTTGTTGATATGTTTTCCAGTATCCATTCTGTCTTTTTCCTTCTAAGAATAAAATGAAGTAATGTAGATGCAGGTCTCTTTTTACCTATGTGAATAAGAGTTAAATATCCCTAATGGGAGCTCCTTCATTTTAACTATTCCACTTTCATAAAATTCTTCTAAAGTTTGAAGTGATAGATCATGTTTATCAGCATATCAGTTTGAGCTTCCTTCATGTTCTTCTTATCACTCCAATTAATATTAGCAAATAATGGCATTGTGAAGAATTTATTGCATCAGATTTTTGAGGGTTTTAATAATTAATTTCTAAAGGTGATTAAGCAAAGACCATCTGATATCATATTTTTGTGACATATATATATAAATGTCTTGAGCATTGATTCCTTACCACAGCCAAGGGATTGTTTCTTAAGATACAACATAATCTTAGAAGGATTGTCCCTAGAAGGAACGATGAGGGGTGGCAAGACTTATTTCCATGGAGAGTGATTCTAAGGTGGCATTGTCTTTGAAAGTTATACACCCATAATACTTCTCATATTTCACATGTGTTATGAGCTAGGTCATGCCCACATTATAGTGGGTATTACATGACGAGTATGACCGGATCGACAATTATGGCAATACTGCCATGTGGTAGAGAGAGGTTGAATGGGACTACCATGTGGGCGCCACATGGGGTCCACGTAGGCGCCACGTTGAAATTTGGTGAGGTGGTAGTAATTAAATTACTAATATTTGGATGGCCATGTCCTTGGATCTGGGAGTCGGATTAGAGAAAAATTTATATCGTTGGAATCACCTCGAAAATATGAACACAATGGTATCATTCATTTTGATTTTCTTGAGAGTAAAAGAAAGCGAAAATTTTGGACCCCATTTCCATAATTGGACCATGGAGATCGAGTCATATTGGTAACATTGTAACACCCTCATCCCACATCTACCTAATTAACCATCCAACTGGGGTAAATATGCAACGAAAGGCCACTATAATGGGATTCCACCTCCTAGGTGACCTTAAGGAAGTGGAATCGACATAAACACACCACACATACTTTCCACGTCAGCAAAAAAACTCCCAGGAGCCATCCCAACCACTCAGGTAGCTAGCCCCTAGGTCCCACCGAGTTTTAGACCATTAAATCCCCATACTCTCCCTTGATATGGGCAAGGGTGCGTCTGGGAGGCTCTCGACGCTCCCATAGCATGGGTATTCATGCACTGGGGACCTTTTTCCTAGGAATTGTGCCAGTGTCCCCATGATTTAAGCCACCTTTTCACGCTCAAGTTATTGCCCAAACTCAATGACAGGTTCTTAAATGAATTATAACAGCGGAACAGTGATACGTATGCAAAAAAATTGACAAGGTCTAGACTAGACCCCTACTAGCCATGACAGGCATTTCATCAAATATGTAACAAATATGTAATCTACAAGTTTAAACAATAGATATGAGCATAGGGTTCTCATACTTATCTGAAAATCACTAAGAAGCATTGTTCCGTTATATAATTAGTTGCATTATCATCTATTAGGTCATAGATACATTGTTCATTAATTTACAAATAAAAACATGATGGTATCCATACATCATCAACTTCATAATACATGCTTATAATCAGCATAATAACAACAGAAATATCAAGGATACACTAGCCATAGAATCCACATATAAACCAAAACATTTATACATAATATGTCAAGGAAATAAACTCCTATTATTGAATGAAAAAACCAAACCGAGATGGGACTACCACGTTCCACCCAACTATAGATTGGATGAGCCAAATCTCTCTTCACCCAATCACCCTTGTTCCATATTCCAAGCATGAATGTGGGACTCAAACCAAAAAACCAACCAGGGCATCCCAAGGCTAAACCATCTAACCCTCATCAATAAAAACCAAGCTTTACCGCAATTCATCCTAGATCACAAGGCCATAAAAAAAGTATAAATTCCATCTGATTTATCCACCTATACCATGAGGAATTTTCTTGTCTCCTAGTCTCTCAGGATTTACCGCAATCCACACCATATCACTAGGCCCTCAACTGAGACACCACCCTCTAGGCTTTATCGTATATGTCACCATTCACTGGAAAGGATTCCTAGGCCTAATCAAGGGCAACCACCTCTAGGCTTTACCGTATATCCCACAATTAACCAGTCAAGGATTCCTAGGCCCGTTGAAGCACACAATACTTGGCTTTACTGCAACCCATAGTCCGGTTCAGGGGTCACTAGGCCAATGGCTTTGTCGCAATCCACATTCTAGTTCAGGGATCACTAGGCCATATGTTCTTCCTTTCAGAGATACACCTCACTGAGCTTTGAATCCATTCAACAATCCATCTCAACCAAATCATGAGAACCCCATCACACCATGGTTATCTGGAAATGGAAAGGCTGGGTTGAAAACACTGTCATACCTGGAAAAACCTATGTCATGACAGCAAAGAACCACATGCAATACCATACAGGCCAAATCTAGCAAGGAAATCATGCATGCAAATTGATACCTGCAAAGAATCTTGTTGTAGTTGCTTGATCTTGTTCTTCCTTGCTTGCTCCTTCCTTCCTCTTGCCTTATTTACCTTTATTGATCCAATGCCAAAAGTGCTCCAAGAAAAACTCTAAGTGTCCAAGAGTGAGAGAGAGAGAGAGAGAATAATGAGAGAGCTCCAAAACTGAACTGAAAAAAGGTACCAACTTATCCTCATAAGAATTTTTATCAATTAGGCCTCTCTTTTTTTTCATTTTCCATTATTTTCCTTCAAATTCCTCCTCACATGCAACATGTGACATTTCACCTTCCTTTTCTCCTATTTTCCATTATTTTCATAAATAAATGTGCCAATAAATTCTATTTTACCTTTCCAAATCCTTTCCCATTTCCTTTTCCAATTTCCTTAGCCGTAATAAACCAATGAACACCCTCATTAGGATTTTTTTCCCAACATTCATCTTGGAATAAGTGTCCCATCAACCGTGGCTATTATTTTTCCTTTATTAAATTTTATTACATGGAATTTTCACTAGGGTTGTTACAAAACCCTCCCCCTTGGGCGACACTATCCTCGGTGTTCAACCACACCTACACCTCCGCAAAAACCGCTAAAAAGAAAACATACTTCCCTTGGATATTTATAACATATCTCGATGCAGTATTTACAATGATCACCCTCCTGAAAATCAAACCAACATTACAACTATAATGACACGACACCCATACCGCTTATTGGAACTTTTTAACATAACTTATGGAAATATTTACATCCATAGAAATATGTACATATATCAAAACATAACACCAAAACCTATGCCAAAACATATACCAAACATCATACCAAAATTTCTTTGCCTCAACCGGCAAACAATGAAGGATACATAGCCCACATTCGATTTGCTATCTCCCATGTATCTTCATCGGGCCCAAACTACTTCCATTGCACTTTAACATGCTCAGTTGCTCGGTTTTGGAGCATGATCACCTTTCTCTACAAAATACATGGACGTTCTGGTTGGAATTATCCATAGGGTTGCACCTGCAATATAGACTAGTCAATCACATGATCAACATCTTTAACATACTTCTTAAGCAATTATATATAGAAAACATCATGGACTTTCACTATCACGGATAGTGCAAGTCGATAGGCTACTAGCCTAATCCTCTCAAGAATATTGAAAGTTCCACAAAACCATGGTGCCAACTTGGCACATGATCCAATCCGCATGGAGTTATTCTTGGTCTTAATGCGGAATTAGGAATGTTCCCTAACCTAAAACTCCATAAACAACCTGTATTGATCTACATAGATCTTTTTCCTATCCTATACTGCTTTTAGATTCCTCTTGATAACCTGCATTTCTTGTTCCTTCTCTGCTAACATATATGGTCCAATCAATACCCTGTTCACCAGATCACTCCAACTAATGGGAGTACTACAACTCTGCCCATACAATGCCTCAAATGGACTCATTTTCAAGGATTTATGATAACTTTTGTTGTAGGAAAACTCAACCAGTGGAATATACTCTTCCCACTTCCGTTTCTGATGAATCACATACATCCTTAACATCTCCTCCAAGATCTTGTTGACCCTCTCAGTCTGTCCATGTGTTTTTGGATGATAAGTTGTACTGAAGGCCAACTCAGTACCTAATCCTATAAATAAATCCTTCCAAAACTTGGAAGTGAATTTTTTATCCACGTATGACACAATCTTCTTTGGAACACCATGCATTCTGACCATATATTTAATGAGCACACGTGCTACATCGCTAGCTGAGAATGTATACTTCACTGGAATGAAGTGTGCTACATTTGAGACCATGTCCAAAACAACCATGATGTAATTGTGTTGTCTCATTGTCCTCGGAAAACTTGTGATAAATTCCATGGAAATTGCCTCCCATTTCCATTCTGGAATTGCAAACGGTTGTAGCAGTCCACCTAGATTCTTACACTCTGCCTTCACCTGTTGACAATCCAAACACCGAGCCATAAACTCTACTACATCCTTCTTCAGATTTTGCAAATAATAAAACTTCTTCATTGCGGTCATTGTCTTCTAATAACCTTAGTGACTTGAATATTTTTTCACATGAAACTCCCTCAATATCACCTTCTTGACCTCACTATTGTCTGGCACATATGTCCTTTCTCTAAACCTCACCAATCCATCTGTCGTGAGATGTTAGTCCACATCTTGTACACCTGCACTCGTACATGTATGTGTACTCTATTGTAACCTATGCACAATCTCCATATACCTATCATCTTGTTGTCCTGCCTGCAAGATCCTATCTTGTTAATTTGTCCTATAGGAGCTCATAGATGCTATGTGATTTACTTGTATCTACATGCTAAGAGCATCTACGACCCTACTCTCCTTCCCTTTGATGTACCTAATCTCAATTTCAAACTCACTGATCGTGGCCAACCAACTAGCTTGCCTATCGTTCAAATTCAATTGGTCAAATAGATACCTCAATCCACTATGGTCACTCATCAATACAAACCTCCTGCCAAAAAGATAATGTCTCCACATCTTTAATGCATGTATGATTTTTGCTAGCTAAATATCGTGCATCGAATAGTTTTGGTCTTCCTCATTCAATTTTCGTGACGTATGGAATACCACTTGTCCAACCTGCATAAGGACTCCACCAAGTCCTCTCTTGCAAGCATTTGTACATACTACAAACTCTTTGTCCAAATCTACGATCTCTAAAACTGGAGCATGTGTCAACAACTTCTTAAGTTTCTCAAAATTGGCCTCACACTCCTATGTCCATTCAAACATCTTACCTTTCCTCTGCAATGATGTAATAGGATAAGAAATATGTAATAAGTTCTTGGAGAAAATCCTGTAACAACCTACCAATCCCATGAAGGATCTCACCTCATCTACATTTCTAGGAACTGCTCACTCCATGATATCTCTTGCCTTTTCTAGATCCATTACTATTCCCTCCTTGGAGACAACATGTCCCAAGTAATGTACCTCAGTATGAAATATACTTCACTTTTTGAGCTTCGCATACAACTGATTCTATCTCAACAATCTCAACACTGATGCCAAATGCTCGACATGCTCTTCCTCATTTTTAGAATATACCAATATGTCATCAATGAACACAATAACAAACTTGTCAAAACAAGGACGCAACACACTATTCATCAAACACATAAAGGTATTTGGAGCATTAGTCAAACATAATGGAACTACAACAAACTCATAATGACCATACCTGGTCCACAAAATTGTCTCGTAAATGTCCTATTCCTTATTGCGTACCTGATGATATCCAGATCTCAAATCAATATTTGAGAACACTGATGCTCCCTTCAGTTGATGACTAAAGTCATTAGTCCTCAGCAATGGATACATGTTCCTGATTGTCACTTTGTTCAACTACCTATAGTAAATGCACAATTTGAGAGTACCATCCTTCTTCTTTAAAAACAATACTAGTGTGCCCCATGGCAATACACTTGGCCTAATGTATCCTTTGTCAAGCATCTCTTCCAGCTTCAAATTTAACTCTACCAACTCAGGTGTGCTCATCGTGTAAGGTAATTTTGATGTTGGAGTTCCCCCTAGTACCAACTCAATCGAAAACTATACTTCCCTGTGAGGTGGAAACTCTGAAATATCTGCAGGAAATACATCCTAAAACCATTATAGAACTGGTTACTTTCTCAAAAAAAATCATCCTCAAATCCTTACCTTTGTCACTAGAGATATGTATTGCAAATAACACACACCCCTTTCTGTGACTATGCTTGGCCTGCATAGTTTTTATCGTCCTAACTGATGTGGCTTTCTTCTTTTCCTGTAAGACTCTTGGTTCCCCATTTTCATCCAAGCACTCAATGGATTTTTCATAAAAATCCACCTTGGTCCTGTGAAGGTATAGCCAATCCATGCCCAATAGCATATTATATGATCCTAATGGAAATATGTTCAAGTGTGTTGTTGTAGACATGCCATTCAACTGAAATGCACAAGTTCTTACCCAATGATGAACTCTTTTCTTTGTACCTTTAGCTAACTGCACTAATCAATATTTTGCAAGCACTTCTTTATTCAAACCACACGTATCCACCAAGTCAGGACTAACATAACTATAATTATATCCAGGGTCAATAAAAATAGAACAACTTGATCACAAAGCTCACCATCCATCTCAATGGTAGATGCCTGATGGTCAACCTGCCTATTATTCAATGCTACATAGATATGAGGAATGCTCTAACCAACATCCCCAACAATCTACGCCCCATGTTCACTATATATCTGAGGCCTACCACCTTGATTCTGTGGACAAACTCTCTTAAGGTGTTCCTTACCACATGTCCAACACTCCAACCATCCAGTACCATCACCTTTACGTTGTTGTTGTGATCCATGTCCTTGTTTATCTATATTAAACTTAATTTGTGGTGCCAACATAGAATCCACATATAAACCAGTACACTTACACACAATATGGTAATGAAAGAACCTCTTATTAATGAATGCAAAAACCAACCCAGGATCGGACTACCACATTCCACCCAACCATAGATTGTTTGAGCCAAATCTCTCTTCAGTGAATCACCCCTATGCCATATTCCAAGCATGGATGTGGGACTCAAACCAAAAAACCAAACAGGGCATCCTGAGGCTAAACCACCTCACCCTCATCAATAGAAACCAGGATTTACCGCAATCCATCCTGAATCACTAGGCCATAAAATAAGCATGAATGCCACCATATTTCCCCATCTACACCATGAGTAATTTTCATGTCTCCTAGTCTCTTAGGATTTATCGCAATCCACATTGGATCACTAGGCCCTAAACCAAGACTCCACCCTCTAGGGTTTACCATATATCCCTCCATTCATCAACAAGGATTCCTAGGCCTAATCAATGGCAACCACCTCTAGGATTTACCATATATCTCTTCATTAACCGACCAAGGATTCCTAGTTCCACTGAGGCGCACAATACATGGCTTTACCGCAACCCACATTCTGGTTCAGGGGTCACTAGGGCAGTGGATTTACTGCAATCCATGGTCTAGTTCAGGCATTAGTAGGCCATGTGCTCTTCCTTTCAGAGATCCACCTCACTGAGCTTTGAATCCATCTGAAAATCCAACTCAACCAAAACATGAGAACCCCATCACACCATGGCTATCTGGAAATGGCAAGGCTAGGCTATAAACACTATCACACCTAGAAAAATTCATGCCATGGCAGCAAATAACTACATGCAATACCATGCATGCCAAATCTAGCAAGGAAATCACACATGCAAATCGATACCTACAAAGAATCATGTTGTAGTTGATTGATCCTGCTCTTATTTGCTTGCTCCTTCCTTCCTCTTGCCTTATTTTCCTTTATTGATCCAATGCCAAAGTGCTCCAAGAAAAACTCTAAGTGTCCAAGTGAGACAGAGAGAGAATAATGAGAGAGCTCCAAAACTAAACTGAAAAAAGGTACCAATTGATCCTCATAAGAATTTTTGTCAATTAGGCCTCTATTTTCTTCATTTTCTATTATTTTCCTTCATTTTCCTCCTCACAAGCAACCTGTGACCTTTCACCTTCCTTTTCTCCTATTTTCTATTATTTTCATAAATAGATGTGCCAATAAAGTTTTTCCTTTCCAAATACTTTTCCATTGCCTTTTCCAATTTCCTTACCCATAATAAATCAATGAACACCCTCACTAGGATGTTTTACCCAACATTCAGCTTGGAATAAGTGTCCCATCAACCATGGTTATCAGTTTGCCTTTGTTAACTTTTATTATATGGAATTTTCACCAAGGCTATTACATAACCGTCCCCCTTGGGGGACATTATCCTCGGTGTTAAACTGCACCTATACCTCAGCAAAAACCATTGAAAAGAAAACATGTTTCCCTTGGAGCTTTATAACATAGCTCGAAGTAGTATTTACAATGATCACCTAGTTGAAAAGCAAATCAACATGACAACTATAATTACATGACACCCATATCGCTTATTGGATTTTTATAACATAGCTCATGGCAGTATTTAAATCCATATACTTATGTACATATATCAAAACATCACACCAAAATATATGCCAAAACATATACCAAACATCATACCAAAACTAATTTTCCTCAACTGCCAAACAATGAAGGATACATAGCCCGCATCTGATCCGACATCTCCCATGTAGCTTCATCGAGCCATAATTTCTTCCATTGCATTTTAACCTACTCGATTGCTCGGTTCTAGAGCATGAGCACATTTATATACAATATAAACTAAGATTCCAACTAGATTCTCCATCTGGATCCACTTGCAATACAGACCATTCAATCACATGATTAGCATCTTTAACATACTTCTTAAGCAATGATATATGGAAAACATCATGGACTTTGTTAGGTCCCTATATTACTAGTATAGTCCCTTATTTTTGTTAGTGTAACCCCCTTATTGTTATTGTTGTACCCCTGTAACCCCGATATTGTTATTATTGTGCCCTTCAATTATTATTGTTAGGTCGGCTAGGATTACATTGTGGCCCCATGGACTCCTATACATAGAAAGGAAGTTTTGTCATTTGCATCATCCAAAAACATTTCATTCATGTAATTTATTGGAGGTTTCCCCCTTGAAGTGGCTTATTTATAAGGCATTGATATCTCTTTTGTTCTATTTTTGGATCTGGTTTCACAACATTTGGTATCAGAGCTTTGGATTCTAGGGTTTCGCTGCTCCAAACAGGTCATCGTGGAATTTTCGCTATAACTTTGTTTCTACGAAGTTTTAGAAGCTGAAATTTTTAGAGTGCGAAGCAGAAATCCTAAGAAACATTGTTGCAAAATTAGCTTGGTTTGCAATATTTTCGGCTATATGGTCTATGGACGTTAGGTATTTTGCAGGCTCCCAAATTTCATCTCAAAGAGGTGATAGTGGGAAAATATTCATAAATCTCTCTCTGAGCATCGGATTGGAATTCTCTAAAAAGTGGCCACAAGTACATGGACTTTAGTTTCATATCTATCAATTTCAGAGCCGAAGGAGGAAACAGTGACATGTGGAAAGTCGTACAAGTTCGCTCTACTGAACTAGTCCATAATTAGGTCATCGTAGCAGATTGGGCACAACTTTGTCTTCAAGAATCCAAATCAGGTCAAACCTATGGCATTCAAAAGAGACTTCAGAGGGCTACCTCAGTGCCAAATTTCATATATTGAAGATCTGAAACCACAGAGATAATTCAGTTTCAATATCAAGCTCTTCAAAAGCAAGAAAAAGGCGTGTATTTTTTTTCAAATTGCATAAGTCTTGTGTAAAAAAAATCAGTTTGAAGTGATTCCAAGGGCCTATTGAGCATATAATTCAGTATTGGGTTCTGAAATGCCTCCTAAAAAGAATTCAACACCCGTTAAGCCCTCAGAGTACTCTACTATGACTCATGAAGATGAAAAATTGCAACATCATCTATCAAAATTACAAGAGCAAGTGCACCAAATTTCGCTCTCGCAAAGAGCAACAAAAAATGAAATGGAAGTTTTGAAGAAAGGCATGGAAGCGAAGATGGATGGTTTGAAGAATAATATGGATGGTTTGAAGAAAGGTGTGGAAGCTAAGATGGATGGCATGGAAGGCGGCATGGGCTTCAGATGGATGACATGGAAGAAAAATGAAAGACAACATGGAAAACGTGCTATTAGATACGAAACGGACATGGAACTCTTAACCTTGACAAAGTTGATACAAGAAATGTTTCCTAATGGCAAAAAGATGGTAGAGGAAACTCATGATGAGAACAAAATAAATGTTAATCATGATTTCATAAACTCTAATGTTGGATGGAAGAACCACCATATTCCAAAGATGGATATGAGGAAGTTTGATGGCAAGGATCCCGTAACATGGATACTACAGATGGAGCAATATTTTGATCTCAATAATGTGAAAAACATACAAAAGGTACGCATTGCAACTTTACATTTAGAACAAAGTACATTTGTATGGTATCGATGGCTTTGCTCTCGTAAAAAAATTGTCACTTGGTCAATTTTTACGGAGGAAATGATAGCACATTATGAGGATACAAAGAGCAACACCTTCTTTAGCCAATTGATAAATCTCAAACAAAAGGGTTCAGTGCCAGAGCACATTGAGGACTTCCAAAAATTGAATATAAGGGTAACTGATATTCCAGACGAACACAGGATTGATGTCTTCATAGGGACTTTAAAGGATAACATCCAACATGAAGTCCGTGTTTGGGAACCTAATTCATTGGAGAAGGCATTCAGGTTGGCAAGAAAAATTGAATGTCAAATTATGGCGACAAGGAAGCCTACCACTCACATCTATAAATATGGAAGTGTTGCTACTCCTAGACTTCCACAACCTATAAGGTTGACACCACAAAAATTGGAAGAAAAAAGAGAAAAAGGGCTTTGCTACAGTTGTGATAGAAAATACACTAAAGGTCATAAGTGTGCTGAGAAGAAATTATTTTACATAGATTGTGAAGAGGAAGAATAAAATGAACAAGAAGAGGATATACACTAGGAACCAGCCCTAGAAGAGGAATAAATGAGTTTGACCATATCGTGTAATGCATTGGCGGGAATTACCACTCCTCAAACTCTCAAGATAGAAGGACATATCAAGAATAAAAAGGTAATAGTGTTGATTGATTCAGGTAGCACCCATAATTTTATTCATTGTAAGGTAGCCAAGGAATTGAATTGTTTCCTATACCTAGCACCAGAATGTCAAGTGATGGTTGTAAATGGAGGAACTATAAATTGCTCTGGAAAATGCCATAATATCAAGCTAACCATGGGGGAATATGTATTGACTAGTCCAATGCTTTCCATTCCTATGGGAGGTGCTGATGTTGTACTAGGAGTACGATGGTTACAATCTTTGGGGACGGTAGCTTTTAATTTTCAAGAACTTTTCTTGAAATTTTTTTCAGAAGGAAAGGAAGTCGAATTACGGGGTATTGCGGGGAAGCCAGGAAGGATAATAAGCTCTAATGTCATGACAAAGCTTCTAAAGAAAGAACAGCGAGGCGTAATTGCACAATTATGCTCAATAGAAGTTCCAACATCAAAATCATCTATTTCTGCAGATCTCCAACAAGTCTTGGACAATCATTCCAAGGTGTTTGAAACTCCCAAAGGACTCCCACCTATTCGTGATCATGATCATGCTATTCATTTGATTCCAGGAAGTGTTCCTCCAAAAATCAAGCCTTATAGATATCCTTACTTCCAAAAGAGCGAAATTGAACGTATGATTGCAGAAATGTTAGAGGCGGGTATAATTCAACCTAGTGAAAGTTCTTTCTCTGCTCCTGTAGTATTGGTACACAAGAAGGATGGATCATGGCGAATGTGTCCGGATTATAGGGAGCTCAATAAGCTCACCATTAAAGATAAATTTCCCATTTCTGTGATTGATGAATTATTGGATGAATTACATGGAGCAATTTATTTTACCAAGTTGGATCTTCGTTCGGGATATCATCAAATTAGAATGAAGACTGAAGATATTCCAAAAACAGCATTTTGAACTCATGAGGGTCATTATGAATTTTTGGTCATGCCTTTTGGCCTTACCAATACACCTTCTACATTTCAAGGGTTGATGAATTCCATTTTCAAACCCTTCCTTAGAAAATTTGTGCTAGTATTTTTTGATGATATACTAATCTACAGCAAGTCTTGGAAGGATCATGTTGAACATGTTGAAAAGGTGCTCAAACTATTGTAGGAGAAACAATTATATGCAAAAACATCCAAATGTTTCTTTGGAGTACAAGAGGTGGAATATCTGGGTCATATTGTATCTCATGAGGGTGTTAAGGTAGACCCTAACAAAATTAAAGCCATTAAGGAATGGAAAGTCCCCACAACCATAAAGCAGTTGCACGGATTTATTGGGTTAACAGGGTATTATCGCAAGTTTGTTAAGAATTATGGGAGAATAGCAGCACCTCTAACAACATTATTGAAGAAAGATGCATTTTCATGGACTCTTGAAGAAACTAAGGCCTTTGAACATTTTAAAGAGGCAATGTGCCTAGCACTAGTCTTAGCTACGCCAGACTTCACAAAAACCTTTATTGTGGAATGTGATGCCTCAGGAAATGGAATTGGTGTTGTTTTAATGCAAGAAGGAAGACCCATTGCTTTTGAAAGTCATTCAATCAAAGGAAAGTATTTACAAAAGGCTATTTATGAGAAGGAAATGTTGGCAATACTACATGCACTAAAGAAATGGAGACCTTACCTAATGGGAAGACACTTCAAGGTAAAAACTAATCATGATAGTCTTAAAAAAAAATTGGAACAAAGATTGTCTTCAGAAGAGCAGAAAAAATGGGTCACAAAGATGTTGAGTTATGACTTTGAAATCGTCTACAAAAAAAGGAAGCTAAATGTTGTTGTAGATGCACTCTCAAGAAAGGATGAAGAGGTGGAAGCATTGCTTTGTTCCATTTCAATTATCCAACCAGATTGGATAACCGAAGCAAGGGATGACTAGAAGAAGGACAAAGAAGTGTGGACTCTCATTCAAAAGTTGCGGCAAGTGATCCAGGTGGATATTGGTGGTCACCCGCCTATTCCACTTGGGCCTCCACCATTGTCTATTTCATTTTTTCAGTTTCGGCACAGTTTACTATTTTTAGCAGTTTTTCGGGTCCTAAACTTCCGGAGCCGTTTTGAGGCCCTAAACGACGTTTTTTGGGAAAACGGAGAGCAACATGGGTCCATGGAATGATGTCGCTCATTCCAAATTTGTAGTCCTCAGATAGATCTTTCTAATGAGGTATGGTACGCGTCAAACGGAGATCGTATGCCAAAGTTACGCCCCTGGGAAGTTGAAAAACCAATTTACCCAAACGGGGCCCATAGTTTTGGCGCTTCATCTCCTAGGGTTAGGGTTTTGGCTGTTTAGGATTTCCCATTGTTTCTAAATAATAAATAGGCCCTCGAGCCTCATTGGTAGTATGGACTAGAGGGCACATGGCATACATATCTTCTCGAGAGATAGCTACCGGCACCACAGCTAGTTTTATTTCCCGTGTCTGTAAGCAAATTTCGGTTCTATGGGCGCTGCGATGCAGAGAATGATGAAATCAAGAGGCAGATTCAGGAGCTGTTGCAGAAAGGTCACATCAGACCAAGTTCATCGCCCTGTGGGAGCCCGATCGTGTTGGTACGGAAGAAGGATGGGACGTGGAGACTCTGTATTGACTATCGGGCGCTGAACAAGATCACTGTCCGGAATAGGTACCCAATCCCACGGATTGATGACCTTCTGGACCAACTCAAAGGTGAAAAATATTTTAGCAAGATTGACCTGAAGTCTGGGTATCACCAGGTACCAATTGAACCCTCTGATGTGTGGAAGACTGCCTTCAAAGCCAAGGAAGGCCTTTTCGAATGGCTGGTCATGCCTTCCACCTTCATGAGGATGATGGATGACATCTTGCGGCCATTCACCAACTCATTTGTAGTGGTGTACTTGGATGACATTCTGATCTTCAGCCAGACTTGGGAAGAGCACCTTCACCACATCCGGCAAGTCCTCCAAACACTGCGGCAACACAAGTTGTGTGCCAATTTGGAGAAGTGCACTTTTGGCATGACCCAGGTTCAATATCTGGGATACATTATTGATGAAAGGGGGGTGCATGTGGATCCAGCTAAGATCCAAGTCATTCGGGATTGGCCAGCCCCAACCACTATAACAGAGCTTCGCAGCTTTCTGGGTCTTGCTAATTTCTATCGGAGGTTCGTGTTGGGATTCTCTCATATCACTTGGCCCTTGAGTCAAGTCACCAAGGGAGGAGCGAGAGCAAAAAAATTTTGGTTGGAACCTCAAGAGAAGGCATTCACAGAACTGAAAAATCGCCTCTGTTCTGCCCCAGTGCTCACTTTACTAGACTTGCAACAGCCCTTTGAGATCGAGACAGATGCCTCTGACTATGCTATTGGGGCAGTTCTTACTCAACAGGGACATCCAATGGCATTTCACAGTGAGACATTGTCTGACACAGTTCGCAAGTACCCCACATATGACAAAGAAATGTACTCCATTGTGCAAGCGTGTCGACAATGGAAGCATTACATTTTGGGGAAGGAAACAATCATCCACACAGACCACAGGCCCCTGCAGTTCATACAGACACAAGGGAAGTTGCAGAATGATCGCCATCAGAAGTGGTCTACATATCTGCAACAGTTTCACTTGAACATCAAGTATAAGAAGGGTAGCACCAATCATGTTGCAGACTGCCTCAGCCGACCACCGATCGTGGCGCTCACCACTGTACTCAACGCCTGTGGGCACGAGACTTCTGATTGGCCGCTTCTCTATGAGAGTGACCCAGAATTCGGCCAAACTTACAAGGCACTTCTGGGGGGTACGCAAGTTCCAAATTTTCACCTCCAAGATGCACTTTTATGTCACATGGGACACCTTTGTGTTCCTTCAAGCGAGCGTGCCAAGATGATATGGGAAGCACACTACAGTCGAGTCGCTAGGCATTTCGGGGTCGAAAAAACAGTAGCAATCCTGCAGAAGTATTTCTATTGGCCGAACCTTCGAAAGGATGTCGAGAAGCACATCAGATCTTGCACTACTTGTGCCATTGCCAAACCGACCATCAAGAAGCAAGGCCTATATACTCCTCTACCTACCCCTAGTCGACCTTGGGAATCCATCTCCATGGATTACATGTCGGGCCCGCCTTCTACTAAGCAGGGAAATGACTGTGTTTTCGTGGTCATCGACAGATTCTCGAAGATGGCCATTATGGCGGCCTGCAAGAAGAATATCACAGCAGAAGCCACTGCTAAACTCTTCTTTGAACGAGTGTGGGTGCACTTTGGGATCCCACAGTCTATCATATCATATTGGGATAGCAGGTTCCTCAGCACATTTTGGTCCAGCCTCTGGTCGATGTTGGATACCAAGCTCACCAAGTCCACAGCTTTCCATCCCCAAACATATGGCCAGACAGAGGTCGTCAACAGAATGATTGTACACATTCTGCGCATGTACAATTCAAAGCATCCACGCACATGGGACGAGAGCCTCCCTTATGTACAACATAGTTATAATCGGGCTCTCCACAGTTCAATCGGCCATAGCCCTTTTCAGGTGGGCTTGGGATTCCAGCCACTATGTCCCATTGACGTAGCCATGCCATTTGCAGCTGCTCAGGCCAATTCAGCTCATGTCCAGTCTGAAGTTGACAAAGAAAGTAGCTTCATCGAGCGCATTCAACACATCCGCCAACAGGTTCATGATATATTAGACAGAGCCAATGCCAAGTACAAGCAATGCCATGATCAACACCGGGTGCCACACAACTTCCAGGTGGGCGACAAAGTATGGCTACATTTGCAGAAGGAGCGCCTCACTGGACCCCACCGCAAGCTTCGCCCGCTCCGATACGGGCCGTACACCATCACCAAGGCTATAGGGAACAATGCATTCGAGCTCAATATTCCACCATTCCTTGGTCTGCACCCAGTCTTCAATGTGGATCGCCTTCGTCCTTACTTCCCACCTCTACTGGACACCTCGGACATTGCAGAACAACTCACACCAACCGAGTTAAATCCAGACTGCATGGAACAGGCCACCACAGATTGCATCATGGACATGCAAATCAAGAACACTCGCCAGCAGAAGATCCAACTATATCAGGTTGTCAAAGCTGGCCAACTCCTGCACCAAGGAAAGTGGTTCACCAGGGACCAAGTTCAGCAGAAATTTCCTCATCTCATGGAGGAACTTAACGCAATGGGGACCATTGCTTCCAAAGGGGGGAGGAATGATCCAGGTGGATATTGGTGGTCACCCGCCTATTCCACTTGGGGCTCCACCATTGTCTATTTCAGTTTTTCAGTTTCGGCACAGTTTACTATTTTTAGCAGCTTTTCGGGTCCTAAACTTCCGGAGCCGTTTTGAGGCCCTAAACGACGTTTTTTGGGAAAACGGAGAGCAACATGGGTCCATGAACCGATGTTGCTCATTCCAAATTTGTAGTCCTCGGATAGATCTTTCTAACGAGGTATGGTACGCATCAAACGGAGATCGTATGCCAAAGTTACGCCCCTGGGAAGTTGAAACACCAATTTACCCAAACGGGGCCCATAGTTTTGGCGCTTCATCTCCTAGGGTTAGGGTTTTGGCCGTTTAGGATTTCCCATTGTTTCTAAATGATAAATAGGCCCTCGAGCCTCATTGTAACACAGTTCAGAGGCCTGTAGCCGCCACATCTCTTCTCAGAGATAGCTACCAGCGCCCTAGCTAGTTTTATTTCCATTCTGTCTGTAAGCAAATTTCAGTTCTTTGATATTAATGAAATGAAGTGTTATTTCCGATGCATCTCTGTATTTATGTTTATATGTTTATTCTGTTACGTTCCTGCATAAATCCGGATCAGCAAGATCCTAGTACATATAATACATTTAGTTGGAAAAATGATTCCTTATGGTACAAAGATCGCTTATATATTTGCAAGAATTCCCAACTAAAACAAAAGATTCTTTTGGAATTGCACACTTCTCCTTTAGGAAGACACTCAGGATTTTTAAAAACTTACCACAGGGTGAAGAAAGAATTTTTTTGGGATGGCCTTAAATATGATATTCAAAATTTTGTGGCGGAATTTTTAGTTTGCCAGCAAAATAAAGTTGAGACAATTAAGACCCCGGGTCTTCTACAACCTTTATCCATTCCAAGTCAACGTTGGGAGGAGATTTCAATCGATTTTATCACAAGTTTACCTAAGTCCGAAGGAAGTAGTGTCATCATGGTGGTAGTTAATAGACTTACCAAGTATGCACACTTTTGTGCATTATCTCATCTATTTAAAGCAAGTACAGTTGCTACTGCATTTGTGGAAACAATTCAAAAGCTACATGGAAACCCGAAGATTATTGTAAGTGACAGAGATCCCATTTTTACAGGAAATTTTTGGACAGAATTATTTTCTTGTTTGGGTACTCAACTAGCTCATAGCTCATCTTATCATCCTCAATCTAATGGTCAAACAGAGATGGTGCATAAATGTTTGGAAGGATATATTCGTTGTTTTGTATCTGATAAGCAAGCACAATGGGTCAAGTGTTTACCTCTCGCTGAATGGTTGTATAACACTTCCTTCCATACTACAGCAAAAATGACCCCATTTATGGCACTTTATGGACATCATCCACCATCCATCACATCTTCTTTAAGGGAAAATGCTAGTGTTCAATAAATGGAGTATCACATCGAGCATCAATAAGAAGTTCTCCAACTCTTAAAGGTTAACCTAAATTTGGCACAAAATCGAATGAAACAACAGGCAGATCAACATCGCAGTGAGAGAAGTTTTTATGTGGGAGTCTGGGTATTTTTACGGCTACAACCATACAAACAAATGTCCCTCAAGCAAGCTAAGAAGGATAATAAATTATTGCCAAATTATTATGGTCCTTACAAGGTTTTGCAAAAGATTGGTACTATGGCATACAAATTGGAGCTTCCTGCTTCTTCGCGAGTGCATCCAGTTTTCTATGTTTCATGCTTAAAAAAGGTTATAAGGGAAAAACTTCCAATTCAAACAATATTGCCAGAACTTGATGAGGAAGGAAAAACCATATTGGAACCTGAAGTAGTCACGGAAACAAGAACTCGACAACTACGAAATCGATCAATTTCAGAGTATCTCATCAAATGGAAGAACTTACCCACTGAAGATTCTACATGGGAGGATGAGAATTTCATACAAAAGCACCCGAAGCTACTCAAGCATTGAGGACAACACTTTTTTGAAGTAGAGGAGCATTTTAGGTCCCTATATTACTAGTATAGTCCCTTATTGTTGTTAGTGTAACCCCCTTATTGTTATTGTTGTACCATTGTAACCCCGATATTGTTATTATTGTGCCCTTCAATTATTATTGTTAGGTCGGCTAGGATTACATTGTGGCCCCACTAGGATTACATTGTGGCCCCATGGACTCCTATGTATATAAAGGAGGTTTTTTCATTTGTATCATCCAATAATTGTTCATTCATGTAATGTATTAGAGGTTTCCCCCTCGAAGTGGCTTATTTATAAGGTGTTGATATCTCTTTTATTCTTTTTTGGAGCTGGTTTCACGACAGACTTTCATTATCGGAGGCAGTGAAAGTCAATAGGCTACTGGCCCAATCCTCTGAAGAATCTTGAAATGTCCACAAAAACGTGGTGCCAGCTTGGCACATGCTTCAATCCTCAAGGAGCTCTTCTTGGACTTGATGCGCAAGTACACATGCTCCCTAACCTAAAACTCCCTAAACAACCTATTCTGATCTACATAGCTCTTCTGACTATCATGTACTACTTTCATATTCCTCTTGATAACCTACATTTCTTGTTCCATCTTTGCTCACATATCTGGTCCAATCAATACCATGTTCGCCGAATCACTCCAACTAATGGGATTATTACAACTCCACCCATAGAATGCCTCAAATAGACTCATCTTCAAGTATTTTTTAAACCTATTGTTGTTGGAAAACTCTACTAGTGGAAGATACTCTTCCCACTTCCATTGTTGATGCATCACATACATCCTTAACATGTCCCCCAAGATCCTATTGACCCTCTCATTCTGTCCATCTATTTGTGGATGATAAGTTGTATTGAAGGCAAACTTTGTACCTAATCCTGCAAATAACTCCTTCCAAAACTTGGAAGTGAATTTTTCATCCTTGTCTAACACAATCTTCTTTGGAGCACAATGCAATCTGACCACATCTCTAATGAACATGTGTGCTACATCGCTAGCTAAGAATGTAAAATTCACTGGAATGAAGTGCTACCTTTGTCAACCTGTCCACAAAAACCATGATGGAATCATGTTGTCTCATTGTCCTCGGAAAACCTATGATAAAGTCCATATAAATGACCTCCCATTTCCATTCTGGAATCGCAATCGACTGTAGCAGTCCACCTAGATTCTTACACTCTTCCTTCACCTGTTGACAATCCAAACACCTAGCCACAAACTATATTACATCCTTATTCATATTCATCCAATAAAAATCCCCTTCATTATGGTCAATGTCTTCTGATAACTTGGGTGACCTAAATATGGTTTCACATGAAACTCCCTCAAGATCACCTTCTTGAGCTTACTACTATATGGAACATATATCATGTCTCTAAACCTGACCAATCCATATGTCATGAGATGATAGTCCTCATCCTATACACCTACACCTACATCTATATTCTACTGAAACATGTGCAAAATCTCCATATACCTGTCATCTTGTTGTTCTGCCTGCAAGATCCTATCATGTAAATATGTCCCATAGGAGCTCATAGTTTCTATGTGATTCACCTGTGTCTACCTGCTAAGAGCATCTGCGACCATGTTCTCCCTTCCTTTGATGTACCTAATATCGAAGTCAAACTCATTGATCATGGCCAACCATCTAGCTTTCCTGGCGTTCAGATTCGGTTTCTCAAATAGATACCTCAATACACTATGATCACTCATCAATAGAAACCTCCTGCCAAGAAGATAGTGCCTCCACATCTTCAATGCATGTATGATTTCTGCTAGCTCAAGATCATGCATCGGATAGTTCTACTCGTGCTTATTCAGTTTCCATGACTCATAGCATACCACACGTCCATCCTGCATAATAACTCCATCAAGTCCTCTCTTGTGAGCATATGTACATATTACAAACTCTTTGTGTGTATCTGATATCTTTAACACTAGAGCATGTGTCAACAACTACTTAAGTTGCTCAAAATTGGCCTCACAATCCTTTTTCCATTCAAACTTTTTACCTTTCCTCTGTAATTATTCAATAGGGTAAGCAATCTATGAGAAGTTCTTGATGAACCTCCTGTAATAACCTGCCAATCCCATGAAGGATCTCACCTCATCTACATAGCTAGCAACTACCCACTCCAAGATAGCTCTTAACTTTTCTAGATCCACTACTATGCCCTTTTTGGAGGCAACATATCCCAAGTAATGTACCTCAGTCTGAAAGAAACTGCATTTGTTGAGCTTAGCATACAATTGATACTCTCTCAACATTCTCAACATTGCTGCCAAATTCTTGGCATTCTCTTCATCATTTTTAGAATATACCAATATGTCATCAATGAACACAATAACAAACTTGTCCAAATAAGGACACAACACACTATTCATCAAACAAATAAAGGAAGTTGGAGCATTAGTCAAATTGAATGGAACTACAACAAACTCACAATGCCCATACCTGGTCTGAAAAGTTGTCTTGTAAATTTCCTCTTCCTTAATGTGTACCTCATGATATATGGATCTCAAATCAATCTTCGAGAACATTGTTTATCCCGTCAACTGATTAAACAAGACATAAATCCTTGGAAATGGATACCTGTTCTTGATGTTCAATTTGTTCGACTTCCTATATTCAATGCACAATTTGAGAGTACCATCCTTCTTCTTTAAAATAATATTGGTGTGCCCCATGGTGATACACTTGGCCTAATGTATCCTTTGTCAAGCATTTGTTTTAGTTGCAACCTTAACTCTACCAAATCAGGTGTGCTCTGTTATCACAAATAAAATTTCATTTTTTTATTGATAGGTTCATAGCATAGATTTCATTTGTCTCATAAAATTGGTTCATGAAATTGATGAAAACTCATGAATTTGTTATTATCCTAAGTTTTGAAAGTCCATTTTTCATGTCCATTGTGGTCAAATCTATCAAAATACACCAAAGCTCTACATGCATTAGTTTAAAATTAGGTAGTGGCCACCTGTTTGTTTTTTCCTGAGTCTGCAACGAATATAACTACAAACAAGTTGTTTTCGCTACGGACTCACCTGACCAGTCCATAGCGAATCTGATAGATCTATAATTGAAAACATTGTGGAATCATGTTTCTCTGCACCAATAAAGGGTATGATGAGGTGTCTAATTTTTAGAGGTTTAAGGTAAATATGAGGTCACCCGATCGGTTATTAGATTCATCCAAACATGCGTAATCATAAGTGGCATTCATCATTACACTTAACTCCTCCCATTTGTCGTTATCCCTCCCATATTGGAAATTCACATTTTAAATTCACCTCCAAAGCTACGCTTTGTCATCCTTCCTTCATCCTTGAAAGGTCCAACTTCGTTGCAAGTTGCTTGATGTTTAATTTATATGTTGCAGGTGTCACATCATCAAGAAGGCAACGTAGTATTAAGGAACATGGCCATGAAGAAGAAAACAAATAAAGGAGGCTCCTGTGTAAGATATCAGCCCATGGATCTCAAGTTACTCAATGAAAACCCTGGCTTTGCATAGGCTTTCAACAATGTTGGATGCATGAGATTCTGCCAAAAACTACAAGTTTTTCATGCCCGGGTCTCAAAATATTTTGCAGTGAATTTCGTAGGTACAGCTTCGAAGTTGGGGGTGCTAATTTTTTTAGTGTCACCTGAGACAATTGCTCAAGCCACAGAGATACCGAGGATGGGTGAAAAGTGTTTCAAAGCCACTAAGTTCAATATGCAGAACTGTGATGAATTTATAAAACCTGAACACATTGGAGAAGACATGACATCTGGAATCCCAAGGAGCAATAGAACTACTCCAAATTGCTGCTTGTAATTCAAAAATACTTCACTTGTGAGGAGAGGTTCCATATGGTCTATCAGTACCATTTAAAACTCTTGTTGCACTTCACTGGTAAGCAGTCTCTAGATCATCCATTTTTCTTGTTTAGGAGCCTAGGCAAGATGTCAGACAAGGTTCAAGCTAGGCCAGAAAGTAGTGAGACCTCAATTTTCCATCATGGGTTGATCAAAATTTTGGTGTTGGAGGAGTTGAAAAAACTAAATAGATATTGGGCCACATTTCTTTTTCTCAGTGGCTATGATGTAGATACATTAACACCCAAGAAAACTCCAAAGTCAAAATCCACTCCTTCAAGCAAGAGTGACAAACCTGTAGCTGAAAATGAGGGTGTGAATGAGGAGGAGATGGAGCCCATTATAGAGCCCATGGATATTAAAGTAGAGACTACACAAGAGACAGAAATTCCACAACCTACACCTGCAAGTATCAAACCAAAGAGCAGCAAGAAAAGCCATGGAAGGATAACCAAAAGCCAAACAATTGGGAAAGGCAACCTTGAAGATATTATTCAAGCCATAGACATTGAGGAGACTCTAGTGGTCAGAGCTGAAGGTTTTAAATGGAATAAGAAGAAAAAGACGGTTATAATTGCTAAAAATCTTGATTTCTAAGGGGAAGATGCAGGATTTATGTTTCAGCCAAGAAAACCACTCACCAGATTGTAGCTTGCCAAAGGTGTCATGGCAAGTAAAAGGATAGAGGTTACTGAGAAAGGCAAGCAACCTATGACAGAGGATATCATTGATTTGTCTCCAGCAAAATAGGAGACCATTGTGCAGAGGAAGGGTAAAGAGAAAGTTGTTGAGAAAACTGAAGTACAATTGTTAAAGGAACGGCTAAGAGAAGCTAGAGAGGAGATTATTGAAACCAAATTGGAATTGCAGGAAGCCAAGATAGACAGGAAAATGGTGGAATAATTCAAAGAGAAGGTTAATGAGCAAATCAGTCAATATGATGAGTCATTGACCAATTCCGAGAAACTATTGAAAAGGAAACTTCCTCTACGAAGGGTAATGAAGCATACAAGAAAGAGGAATATATGGTTGCAAGTTGAAAGAAAGAAACTCAAAAGATAAGTCAAAGAACTAGAAAGAGCAGATGGAGATGATACAGTTAGAGTTAAAGAAGAAAGAGCTTAAAATCATAGTCATAAGTGAACCTGAAGAGATTTAAGCTGCTACTGCCAAAGGTGAAGCTTCTAAAGCTTGAAGAGAGGACAAACTACCTTTTTGAAATTTTTGCATCATTCAGAATCAACAATTGCAGATCCATAGGCAAAATTTTGACGAAGAAAGGACAATTTTTTATTTTACTGCCAACTAGGCAAGTTCGTAGCGAATCTTAGGCTTGAAGCCCAGATTTCGCTACGAACTCATTATATGTGTCATTTTGTTTAAAATCACAGATATAGTCAAAATCAAGGCGGGTAAAAAATTTTATTTAGCTCTTTTGACTTAACAAACAGTTCCAAATCAGCACGGAGAGCTAACGAGTGGCAGAGATAGGTGAAATAAATTTTCTACAGACTTCCGCTATGAACTTGCCTTAACTCCCCTGTTTCTACAGCGAGCAAGTTTTTGTAGCATTTTTTAGTTTGGATGGTCTATTAGAGGTAAGCCAGCCATGTGGAAAGCCTAAAGGGTATTGGGGGAATATTTTGGTAGAGGCATGGTCTTCGACAAGGTTGTCCAGTTCACCATCTCATCATGAAGACACTAATCATTTATCATGACACCACCTCCTTAAAAGTAGGAAGATAAGTCTCCAAAATTGGTGGGGGAAATTATGGTTTGGTCATGATCAGTGCCACCCAAGCACATGACTGTCCTCGATGTAAATATGCAGTCTTTTCAGTTAGTTGATGTAATAAATAGGTTTTAGAGTCCTATTAGGTCTCTAAGTCCTAAAGTTAGTAGTCGTTAGTTTTATTTCCATGTAATTTTCTTATTGTTAGAATAGGTGTCAGCAAAGGGACTCGATGATCTATACATGTAGGTAGATTCAATGGAAAGAGGTTGAAGCCTATTAATAGGAAAAATATCAAAGAAAGAAGGGTTGAATGATGTAACTATAGAAATACTATTGTAAATAGTTTCTTATCAGTAATACACAGTGGTTGTTGGCTCTTTCTTCACCTGAGATTCATCTGATGTTCTCATGAGCACTTATCTTATGTATCTTTCTATTTTGTCTTCAGTAATTTGATGTTTGATTACTTAGAATTCATGTACAACATTCTCTAACTTCCTTCAAGCATTAGACTACTTTGTATCTATGTGTGTTTCCTTTTCATAAAAACATCTATATGCCTTAGCTTCCATAAGAAGAACCATGTCACTAAGTTTCTTAACACTAACTCCATAAGCCCAATGGTAGTGATTTTTATACATCTTTCACCTGCATACAAACATAATTAAAACACTTTTGTCAAAGTTAGCCATCTTTGAGCTTCATTTACGTAATATTATCAATATCTTTAACACAGCCCTCTCAGGCTAAAAAGGCTAATTTTCAACTAGAAGTTGGTTTGAAAGAGATACTCTAGGTTTTCTGGTGGAGCAGCCCATCTGTACCAACTTAGTGATAACATGCTCATCCTGTAAGGTGCTTTTGATGTTGGAGTTGCCCCTAGTAACACCTCAATAGAAAATTGTACTTTTGTGTGAGGTGTCAACTCTTCTTGAGGAAATACATCCCGAAACAGTTGTAGAATTGGGTACCTACTCAAAACATATGCGTCCTCAACTTCCTTACCTTTGTCACTAGAGATATGTATTGAAAAATACACACACTCCTTCCTGCGACTACGATTGGCATGCATAGTTGTCACCATCCTAACTGATGTTGTTTTCTTATTTCCCTATGAGACTCTTGGTTCCCCATTGTCATCCAATCACTCAATGGATTTTTCATAACAATGCACCTTGGTCCTTTGAAGGTATAACCAATCCATATCAAATAGCATACTATATGATCCCAATGGAAATACGTTTAAGTGTGTTGTTGTATACATGTCATTCAACTCAAATGCACAAGCTCTTACCTAATGAGGAACTATTTTCTTTGTACTTGTAGACAACTGCACTAACAAAGATTCTACATGCACTTCTTTATTCAAACCACACTTATCCACCAAGTCAGAACTAACATAACTATAATTAGATCCAGGGTCAATCAAAATAGAAACAACTTGATCACAACGCTCACAGTCCATCTCAATGATAGATGCATGATGGTCTTCCTTCATATTATCCAGTGTTGCATAGATATGAGGAACACTCTGACCAACATCCTCAACAGTCTACACCTCATGTGCACTATATAGTTGAGGCATACCACCCTGATTCTATAGAAAATATCTCTTAAGGTGTTCCTTACCGCATGTCCAACACTCCAATCATCCAGTACCATCACCTCTATGTTTTATTTTTATCCATGTCCTTGTCTAGTTGTATTGAACTTCTTTTGTAGTGCCACATTTTCGGTTTTGGCTGCCATTTACCGTTACCTTTATCTTTCCCTTTCCATACTTGTTGAGATCCATTCTTACACTTTGAATTTTCATAACAATGCTTCAATTTCCAAATAACTTCCTCAAGTGACCGAGCCTCATCATACTCAATATGATCTTTAAATTCTAATGGTAATCCACTAACAAATATTCGTAATTTAGCGTTTTCATATTTAAGATATGGTACATACCTCAATATCTCCAGGAACTTAGCCATGTACTCTTCATTTGTCATTGATCCCATCTTTAGCTCATATAATTATTTAGCCTTACTATCGTAATACCTCTATGACAAGTACTTCTTCCTGAAGAGACTCTTGTACTCATGCCAACTGAGGTCCTTCATCTTGATATCTCTGACCAACTTCACATCTTCCCACCAGATATATGATTTACCTTTCAAGCTAAAGATAACAATTCTGGCATCCATGTTTTATGTGTACTCATGCAACTCAAAGAACTTGTTCATCCGAAGTATCCAAGCCTCTGCATCTTCTATTTTCTTCAAGTCTTCATCAAAATTAGGTGGCTTTGCTTTCTTAAATTCATCTGGAAATTATCCCCTATCACTCCTCTTGTAAGGATGATAACGATGACAATCATAATTCCTATCATAACCATAACTAGAGTAGTACTTGTGTCCATCACCTCTCCTATTCGGAGTATCCAACAGCGTACCATCTCTCACTATGTCATATTTATCCGACCTGTGTTCGCCAAGAGACCTACTACCATATGCCCCATTATTTTTTTCCTCATGCCCATGGCTAATACAAAGTGTCCCTTGTCGCTGCAATTTTGATAAACTCTAAAGGATTAATGCATTAACCTCTACTTGTTTATCTTGTCTGTGCGTGATTTTGTCATTGTTTGCCTTACAACTCCTTATTTCTTCCTTCAAGCTTTTCAATGTGTCTGTTAAATTAGAAGAGTGCCCAACACCACATTGTTCATCTCATTCATAGGGAGAATCTTTGTAGTCTACCATCTTGATGGTCATTTTTATAACTTTCCTATAAGGGATACTATGTCAGCTAAACCAACTCATAATCAACAAACGTACCTTAGCATAATTAGAGGAGGATATATAATCTGCAAGATCATCCAAATCATCGTAATACATGTACAAACATAATCATAATAGCATATAGACATATAACAAATAATTGTACCAACACATAAACATCATTCTAGCTAGAGTCCAGTCATCAATGCATGACCATATCAACTACACATACCATGACCTCACACATGACAAAAACAAGCATACCAATGCACATTTGACAACATGTAAGCAGTGACACACATAGAAATGCATAACAAATCATACACTCATGATTACACACTTCACAACAACAACATCCTCTTTCACATGGTGACATCACTACAAAAATGACTGACACCGTGCATATGCAACAAGCATATAGATCACAAGGATGATTAACAAACGTGCAACCGACATGAATGCATGACCAACACACACCGCCCATCCAATCCAAGGGGTGAACCATGCTCTGATACCACTCTGTAACATGACAAATATAACATCATAATAACAACAAAAATATCAAGGATACACCAGACATAAAATCCACATATAAACTAGTACATTTACACATAATATGTCAATGAAAGAATCTCTTATTAATGAATGCAAAAACCAACCAGGGGTGGGCCTGCCATTTTCCGCCCTACCATAGATTGGCTAAGCCAAATTTCTCTTTATCAAACCACCCTTGTGCCATATTCCAAGCATGAATGTTGGACTCAAACCAAAAAACCAACCAAAGCATCCTGAGGCTAAACAACCTCACCCTCATCAATAAAAACCAGGATTTACTGCAATCCATCCCAGATCACTAGGACATAAAACAAGCATGAATTCCACTGGATTGCTCCACCTACACCGTGAGGAATTTTCTTTTCTCCTAGTCTCTCAGGCTTTACCGCAATCCACACCGGATCACTAGGCCCTAAATCAAGACTCCATCCTCTAGGATTTATCGTATATCCCACCATTCACTAGCAAGGATTCCTAGGCCTAATCAAGGGAAACCACCTCTAGGATTTACTGTATGTCCCGCCATTCACTGGCAAGGATTCCTAGGCCTAATAAAGGGAAACCACCTCTAGGATTTACCGTATATCCCTCCATTAATCGATGAAGGATTATTATGCCTACCGAGGCACACAATACCTGGCTTTGCCACAACCCACAATCTCGTTCAAGGATCACTAGGCCAGTATATTTTCCACAATCCACAGTCTGGTCCAGGGATCACTAGGCCATGTGTTATTATTTTCATACATCCACCTCACTCATCTTTGAATCCATCCAAAAATACAGCTCAACCAAAACATGAGAACCACATCACACCATGGCTATCCGAAATGGAAAGGTTATGTTAAAAACATTGCCACACCTAGAAAAACCCATGCCATGACAACAATACCATGTAATACCATGCATGCCAAATCTAGCAAGGAATTTAGACATGAAAATCGATACCTGCAAAGAAACTTGTTGTAGCTACTTGATCCTGCTCTTCCTTGCTTGATACTTCCTTCCTCTTTCCTTCTTTTCCTTTCTTGATCCAATGCCAAAGTGCTCCAAGAAAAACTCTAAGTGTCCAAGAGTGAGAGAGAGAGAGAGATAATAATGAGAGAGCTCCAAAATTGAACTGAAAAAAGGTATCAAATGATCCTTAAAATCATTTTTATCAATTCGGCCTCTATTTTCTTCATTTTCCTCCTCACATGCAACATGTGACCTTTCACCTTTCTTTTCTCCTATTTTCCATTATTTTCATAAATAAATGTTCCAATAAATGCCATTTTTCCTTTCCAAATCATTTGCCAATTTCCTTAGCCATAATAAACCAATGAACACCCTCACTAGGATTTTTTTCCCAACATTCAACTTGGAATAAGTTTCCCATCAACCGTGGTTATTATTTTTCCTTTATTAAATTTTATTACATGGAATTTTCACCAAGGTTGTTACAAACTTCCTCTTACTAACCTTAGTTGGGGCTAAGTATAGTAGGGGGTATGTTGTATCAATGGATCTTTGTGTTGCTTGGGACACCTTTATGTTCCTTCCAGCAAGTGTGCCACGCTGATTTGGGAAGCATATTACAGTCGAGTCATAGGGTACTTTAGTGTGGAGAAGACATTGGCAATATTGCAGAAGTATTTGTATTAGTCAAAACTCTGACATGATGTTGGCAAGTATATTAGATCATGCATTGTTTGCGTCAACCCCCAAAAAAACATTAAGAGACAAGGCCTATACACCCCTCTTCCTACTCCTAAATTACCTTGGGAATCCATTTTGATGGACTCTATGTCTGGCCTCCCTTCTACCAGGCATGGTAATGACTATGTATTTTTGCTCGTTGACCGATTTTCTAAGATGGTAATTCTCACTACCTGCAAGAAGAGTATCACAGCAAAAGCCACTGCCAAGCTCTTCTTCGAATGAGTGTGGGTACATTTCGGGATCCCGCAAACCATCATATTAGACTAGGATATAATATTCCTAAGTGCATTTTGCTCGAGCCTTTGGTCATTGTTGGACACCAAGCTCACCAATTTGATTGCCTCTCACCCCCAGACTGATGGCCAAACATAGGTCATCAACATGATGATCATGCACATATTACGGATGTACAACACCAAGAATCCATGAACATGGGATTAGATTCTTCCCTATGTCCAACACAGTTATAACAGAGGTCTTCATAGCTCAACTAGTCACAGCCCCTTTTAGGTGGGCTGGGGATTTCAACCATTGTGTCCCATTGATCTTACATTACCCCTTGCAACTACCTAGGTAGTATATTCATATGTTCAATATGAAGCCAATAAAGCTACCAAGTTTATTGAACAAATTCAACGCATCCCCCACCAGGTCCATGATATATTGCAAAAATTCAATGCTAAGTACAAATAGCGCCATGATCAACACTGGATGCCACACAAGTTTCAGGTGGGAGATAAATTTTGGTTACATTTGCAGAAGGAATGCCTTGCAGGGGCCCATCGAAAGCTTTGGTGACTCCGCTATGGTCCTTACACAATAACCAAGGAGTTCGATGACAATGTTTTTGAGCTTAGTATCTCCCCATTCCTTGGCTTGTACCCAGTGTATAATGTGGATTGCCTTCGACCCTACTTTCATTGTTGGACACATCAAAAATTGAAAAACAACTAACACTGATAGAGCTCAACCCAGATTACATTGAATTGGATGCAATTGATCAGATCATGGACACACAAATTAATAACACTCATGAATAGAGGATCCAACTGTATCTGGTTGTCAAAGCAGACCAGCTCCTACACCAAGGCAAGTGGCTCACCATGGACCAAATTTAGTAGAATTTTCCCCATCTTATGGAGGCACTCAATGTGATGGGGACCATTTCTTCCTAAGGGGGAAGAACTTATCTAGGTATATATTGGTGGCCACCCACCTTTTCACATGCCACTGCCGACATTTACCTGTTTTTACAAGCCCTCTCGCTAAATGTGAAGCAGATTGCTACTATGACATGACCCGACCTCCAAGTTCCAGTTATGGAAGTGGGGTCGCCAAACCAATAACTTTACTGACACCCCTCTGAGACCCAAAACCACTCAAACAGATGCAGACCAACCCAAATGGTCAATCCCAGAGCTAGACCCATTTTCATTAACTTAACACCCCAACCACACGCACAACAAGGAAAGGGTGTGGTTATAGGCCTCCAATCGCACGAATAGGCTTGCATCCATGCCATTATGACCTAAATTCCTCAGTTCGGTACCTGTAATTTTGAGCCACTTTTCTAGGCTAGCTTCCAGACAACTGCCCATAACTTCTTGTAGCTTTCTGTAATCACATTTGACATAGAAAAAATGCTAAAACTTCAAACTTGAATAAGAAACTTGACCTAGACTACCTAGAACACACTAGACATTTCGTCAAACATATGGTAAACATGTAAGCTACAGGTCATGAATGCATATCTGAGTGTAAATCTATGTACTTTAGCTGACAATCCCTGAGAACGTCTAATGCCCTGTCAAGTAGTTGCAACAACACTAGTTATTCCATGCATTCATCAACCATTCGATAACTTATCAAAGCAGAACAAGTGCCATAACTAGAGCACATCATAAATCATGCTTATAACCAACATATAACCAGAATATTAACCATGATAGAACAACCATAAAATCATCATAATAACAAGTACAAGTACTCATAAATCACAATAGGAAAATAATTATTATTAACTTATGCAAAAGCCAACCAAGTCAGGGACTTCCACCCACCACTTGACCATAGATTGGGTTGAACCAAATATTTCTTTCATCCAATCACCCATGTGCCATATTCCAAGCATGAATGTGGGATCTCATGGGATAAACCAATACATAAACAACCAAGGGAATCCGGACGTTAAACCACCTCCACCCTCAAACTATCATGATCTCACCTAAATCGGTCCTGAGATCACAAAACCAAACCAAATTTGGATGACTCATAATTTGTTCACCATACCTTGAGGAATTTTCTTGTCTCCACCCACTTGTCGAGGGATTCCCGAAGAAAACAATCTCCACCCCCAACCCTTGGGAATTTTCCTGAGACCTTCTCACTTGGTTCCAAAACCTTCCAGTAATCCAAATCTCAACCAAGCAATGAATCCCTGTTATTTTTTGTAGCATCGGATGTGTTCTAGCCATGAAATTTGGTGGAGAGGCTAGAATACATGAGATATCCAAAACCCAGAAATCATTTCTGGAAATTCCACCTAGGGATTACTTAATTATATTATTAGTCGATTTTTTTAAATATTTCCTAAGTCTAGTCTTAGGGAATATGGCTAATTAATCATAATAAATTAAGTCAATGTGTGAATCATCTAGAAACTCACATGGATAAACTCCAAGATTATCCTAGCCATTGATTACGTTTTAATCTAGGTTGTTGGTGATCCAACAATGGATGATAAGAGGAGGTCGATGGAAACTTGGAGAAGACACACCAGAAATTTGATTTCTTTGGAAGATCGATTTCCAGAGAGCAACAACAATTGGCGAAGAGCCAGAGATCAAAGTAGTGAGTGAGGGGCAGGGACAGTGATTTCAGAGAATATTTTCTAGATCTGGATAGTTAGCCATAGGATGGTCGAGTTTCCTCAGTGAAGCAACGCAGAAGCTTCAGAGGCAGAGTCGATTTGGCCAAACAGAGGGTCAATTCAGTTGCTGGAGATGGGGAATATTTTCGGAAGGGGCCAGTGAAACATTCTCATAGGTTGGATTGGGAAGACACTTTGATTAGTTGCAATTCCAGGAAAATATTTCCAGTGGTTTCACAGGCTTGACGCAAAGGCTGACCCAGGGGTTTCGTGGAACCCATACAGAGCTAGTTTTGGAGCTGGATCAGTGTTGGGTGAGACAAAATTTGTCTCACTAATTTTTGTGGCCAGTTCATCCTGTTGTGGATTGCTAGTTTGTGCATCCATATTGTACTCAGATTTTCATTGTTGCATAATAATAAAAACCCTCAATTTTGTACCGGTTTTCCCAAGTTGGGTTTTTCTAGGGAAATTTGTCCAAAAATAACGATGTCATTTTTTTGTGTGTGTACTAGTATTTTCTCAGTTTCCAATGCTATTTTATTACATAATTTATTTGTGAAAATCGCAGTGTGAATTATTTAGTATTTGTCGTAGCAAACTACAAAAAAAATATTAAATAAATTAAAAAATAGGAAAATAATTTCCAGTCGTTGTGATAGATGAAATTTTCACATGGTATCAGAGCATAATTGATAAGTCTGGAAGCTCAGAAGTGGAAGAGATAATTTCACTGCTCGGAGAGAGCATCAAGCTGAATTACTTGATCTGAAATCTCGATCGAAATTGATATTGGTTTATTAAATTCTTAAAAATTGTTCGCATGTAATAAAATCGTCACTAAAAAGAGCTCAATTTAAAATATATGGAAACTTGAAAGAAAACTGCAGCAAATAAACAAACAACACAAGAGACAATAACACCAACATGTTGATAACAAATTTCAGCTATCTTCAAGCCTACGTCTTCGGGTCTGGTCTTTAGTGGGGAGGCCTCTTTATTAAAATGCTCAAAATGATTGTACATCAAAATATAATCGCCATATTGCCAAAATAATGCAATCAGAGCGTTCATAATGCATCAAAACCCCTATTTCGACTCTTTCCATGCTCAAAACTGTCTTTGAATGGCTAAAATAATCCAAAAACTCTCACTGTTGCAAGTTAAAAGGAAATAACACTGAACAATTTTCAACACATGATCTTGTAGCTCAATGGTAGAGTGTGTTGGTTATATTACCCAAAATACAATGTATATTAATGTTAATGACCCTCGGCCTTATCCAACATATATGCATGCTCCATAAACTATTTCACCGCTAAACAATGTTTCATGGATGACTGTGGGATATGGCGAAGCCGCCAGATATGGAGGGCTCTTGCCATATTCTTTCCCCATATGTGGCTCTTCTAACTTTAAAAATCATGTCTTCACAACACTTAACAAGAATTGTTGATAGCGTAGTGGTAAGGCATGAGATTTTTTTCCAAGAGGTCAAATTTTCAAATCTCATTGAGTCGTTGGTCAATCATAACAAATTTTTGACCCATCCTATGAGGCCATATGTCGCCCTCTAATAGAGCCACGTTTCACCTCAGGATTGGCTCAAAATCAACCAACTAGATTACACCACTTGTCGCAACTTGGAGATGCCACATGGCGGCCGGAACTGTGAGCTTGGAACCTTGACCACTGGAACCCTACGTTGACCTTTGACCTATGGAACCTTGACCACTATAACCCTGTGTTGACCTTTGACCTGTGGAACCTTGGCCACTAGAACCATGCGTTGACCTTTGACCTATGGAACCTTGACCACTGGAACCTTGCGTTGACATTTGACATGTGGAACCTTGAACATTGACTTTGACCAGTTGACCTTTGACTTTTTTCCCAACTTGGACCCGAACTTTGACCTTGAATAAATTATTCATACGAAGTCAGATTTCAGCGATTTAAGTTGTGTTGGATTCAAAACAATGAAATCTACGCAATGAAGAAAGTTTCAAAAACATTTGAAAACTATGATTTCGAGCATTTTCTGGAATTTTGAGCATATTTTGGATCCTCCATATCACTCCTTGATCATTTCTGATCATTCCTCCCCAGTAAGACCTTTTGCACCACCAAAAGGTTGTCTACATTATTTGAAGGCGAGAACAATGTCTCTCCACCTGCCTAGTGTCTTTGGGCCAATTTTTTCTGATTTTGTACATGTTACTCATCCACACTATCATTAATACAACATAAAAATTACAAAGCACATTGTTCCATTTTCCATTCATATCTACATCCATGTTTGTTGTTATAACCCACATACTGTTAAAAAGAAGCAAGCTGAATAACAACATTGAACATACTGACATAAATGAAATTGTACCCTGCTGACTCTTCATAACTGGAATACAACTCAAATTATTATGCATCAATACCTGTTGTACAATTTTAGATTCCTTAAGCACGTTTTTCTTATTTGTTTTAGTTGTTTAATGCTTAAGTATTGTTGATGGTACAAACATAGTTTTACTTGCATAAGATTCCCTCTTTAACTGTTCCATTGTTTGAAAATATTTTGTTGCCTTTATAGGATGAGAATGCACAATATATTCAATTCCCCTTTTAAACAAGTGATATTGATTTTATTCCCTGTAGAATATTTCTTTATGATCATATAAATATGGACTACTTAAGACCATTCTACATGCATCTAGTGGTACTACATCACATATTACCTTATCCACAAATTTAGATGTAATTGAAAATTTTAACACACACTGTTTAGTTACTTGCAACTTATGAATTTTACTCATCCAATTCAACGTGTAAGGTTTATGATGCATTTTAATTTTTAATCGCACTTACTTACCATTTCCTTACAAATTAAGTTAACTTGAGATCCACTATCAATCAAAGTGTCGATCTTAGTTTTCTTCATAATGACCCTTAAATGAAATAACTTACATCTCTTCTTATCACAAGAACTATCAAAATCAATACCGTCATCAGATTTACCTGCCAAAACTACTGCAATTTGAGCCTCATCGCCTGATTCTAAAACCAAATATGTTAGCGTTATTGTTGTTGCAACTTTTTGCTTACCCTTGTTTCCTTTAAACCACTTTGGACGCTTGTCAAGGTGTAGTTTCCAACAATGTTCTTACAATGCTTGCAAGAGAGCTTATCCTCTTCCATGTTAATGGAATTTGTCCTCTTGGATTTCCCCTTTCCTTTGTCCTCTTTTTTGGATCAAACTCTATATTTTCTTGCTTCAATGTAAGTTGCTTAAACAACCACTTCATCCAAGTTAGTAGGATTAAACATAAATACAATGTTATGAATGTATTTAGGTAATCCTCCTATATATTTCATTATATTTTCTTGTGTGTGTAATGGAATATCAAGCATTAATGCCTTCTTGCGAAATTCATTTGTGTATTCTTGCATTGATTGTCCTTTTTTAACTTTAAGACTTTGCCATTATATTAAGCCTTTCTCCTTATATCCTAATGGGTAGAATTTATTTCTAAGTGCAGAAACAAAATCACTCCATGATGTAAAAATCTTACCGATCTGTTGAGTCCTATGTTGTAACTTACTCTACCACCAGATGAGTGTCGTGCCTTCTAGACGAAGCCAAGCCAATCGAATCTCGACCACATCATCAGAAATTTGTTGCACACTACAATGCACCTCCATCTGTCTAATCTAGTTATCAAGTTTCTCAGCATTGATTTCACTGTTATACATCAGTAAGTCAAATTTCACATCCAATTTAAGAAAAAAATTTAGAGAAGATGGTTCAGGTTGACCACCAAAAAGAGAAAAAAAGTGATATTTTTTATCATCGTCAATTTCTATCCTTTTACCTCAATCAGATGGTCCTTCATATTTATGGCCTTTTGCTTCTTCACCTTTGGGATTATCCCCCTCTTTTTCCTTCTAGTACTCACGGTACATCTCCCCAGCCATGGCTCTCAATGTCATGAAAGCATCCACAAAGCCTGCATTAGATCTGAAAGGATGATCACCTCTTCCTTCTTCACCCATCTCTTCTCCTCGAGTTGTCCTTCTTCTTGAGCCAACTTCTGGATCTCCTTCAACAAGTGTTCCTTCACCACATCTCTATTTTATCCTGGTGATCATGCACACTTAAACTAAACTATCAATAACTCACTCTAATAATTTATAGGAAATCTCGATCGAAATTGATACTGGTTAATTAAATTATTAAAAAATGTTCACATGTAATAAAGTCACCATTAAAAAGAGTTCAATTTAAAATACATGGAAACTTGAAATAAAATTTCAACAAATAAACAAACCATACAAGAGAAAATAGCACCAGCACGTTGATAATGGATTTCGGCTATCTTCAAGCCTACGCCTCTAGGCTTGGTCTTTAGTGGGGAGGCCTCTTTATTAAATGCTCATAATGCTTGTACATCACAATATAAGCTCTACATCATTAAAATAATGCCACCAGAGCATTTAGAAGGCATCAAAATCCCTATTTTGTCTCTTTTAGTGCTCCAAACGGTCTCTAAATGGCTAAAATAAGCCAAAAACTCTCACTACTGCAAGTTAAAAGGAACTAGCACTGAAATATTTTCAACACATTAGTTTGTTGCTCAATGGTAGAGCATGTTGGTTATATTGGAGGATGTTTGTTGTTCCATCATTATTAAGCGCAATCTTTTTTGAGATATGAGGGCGATTGTAATACATATTTGGCATACATTTATTTTTTTATAAGAAATGGTGGCGAGGTCAATGGATCCGCCACCCCACACCATACCCAAAATACAATGTATATTAATGCTAATGTCTCTCGACCTTATCCAACACATATTCTTGCTCCATAAACTATGTCGCCACTAAACAATGGTTCATGGATGACTGTGGGATATGAGGGGGGTTGTAATACTTATTTGACATACATTTATTTTTTACAAGGTATGGTAGCGGGGTCAATGGACCTGCCACCCCACACCATGCCCAAAATACAATGTATATTAATGTTAATGGCCCTCGGCCTAATCCAACACATATTCTTTCTCCATAAACTATGTCACCGCTAAACAATGGTTCATGGATGACTGTGGGATATGGCGGGCTCCTGCCATATTCTTTCCCCATATGTGGCTCTTGTTATTGCCTAAATCCACCTCGGGATGAAGGAAGGAGGGATTCGGGGTAACACCAAACCACGCTCAATCTGGTAGCTAGCCCTACCAGAACAGGAGAGGGCTCTAGTATGTCTTTTGGAAGCCAGTGTGTTGATCTATTCAAAAATCAAAGGGACAAAACCGATCTATTTCAGCCTATCAAATTTTAGACTCAATCGCCCAAAAGTCCAGAACGATGTAATATACTGGGGTAATTCACAAGTCAAATGTCACGTTCACAAGCTAAACCGGAGATTGACTGAAGCAGCGTTTATCTACTTCCACTAATGCAAAGAAAAAGCGTTTCGAAAGCTACCTGGCGTAACTTCAGGATCTGTCTGTAACTTATGAAACAAATAACACCAACAAGCAAACCATTTTTTTCCCCAGTATGGTCGCCACTATGTTATTTCCCAAATCCACCTCAGGCTGAAGGAAGGGGGGATTCAGGGTAACACCAAACCACGCTCAGTCTGGTAGCTAGCCCTACCAGAACAGGAGAGGGCTCTCTCCAGGTCAATCTCAGGAAAAATGTATCGATAGGCTTTGAGATGACTAAAATGAGTGCTAATTTTAGGCTAGGTATATGAATCAAGGAGTTTGAAATGATTTTTTAAGGGTTTTTGTTGGAAAAAGGGAAAGGCAGTTTTGGGCTTGGGGATGAGGCCAAATTCTTGCAGATTTCAAGTTGGGGCAGGGAAGGAAATGGCTTTGATGTCTTAGATTCAATGAATGGATGAAAAGAATATTGAGGAGTTGAATAGGGCAAGAATTTGCAAGGATCCTCTTCAAACGGAGGAAAACATATAAAACTAAACAAAAGTTTAAGGCAGAGCACCAACAAATTAATGAATTCTACCTTAGTTACTCATTTGTTTAATTCAGAAGAAAAGAGAAGGGAAATGGCATAAATAAACATTAATGAAACTTAAAGATACATGGATAAAAACATCATCAAAACTCAAAGCCACAAGGATCCCAACAAGTGCTGCAAAACCCTGGTCTTTCCTTTGCCAAAAATCTGAAATGAATATACAATGAGGTGCCAAACTATTCCAAAAAGTCCAATCCTAAAAATGTCTCAGAAAATACAATATATAGACCATCCTAACCCCTTCCCATGCCTCTAGGTGTCTAGCTCATCCTTCTAGGAGCTGTTTCAACCAATTCTAAACAAGGAACTAAAATCTAGGCAATCAAACAACTTGCCTCTATATGCGAGGAAACTGATCGATTCACTTAATTTTCACTTTTTAGTGAATGAATCCTCTAGAACAAGTAAATATGAGCCAAAATTAAATCATAGCCATAAAATTAGATCAAGATAGATCAATAATTACATCACAAAGTGAAACTAGTCAAACTGGCCGAATTTCTGAGCTGAAAAGTAAAAATTGGACCAAAATCCTCTATGCGCCGCGCCAGAAAACTCAATGCGCCGCGCCACTTTGAGCCTATTTTTGGGGCACTTCCTGAAGTCCAAATTGAGCTCATGATAGCTCGTTGGAAATCCCTATCTGTCTGCTATCCAACCCAAGTGGAATTTTTTGATTTGGATGTCATTTTCCCCTCCAAAACTGAAATCTCCCAGGACTAGTTCCTACTAGTGCAAAAAGTGGCAGAAAGGCCATTTTTGGAGTGTTTTTGACCTTTAAGACCACCCAGAACTTGATGAAATCTCTCAGCCATTCCTGAGCATGCATAATTTACCATAAAAAATCCAAAAATGTAAATTTTTCCTCCAGAATATCTCTCAAACGTAAGCGCACGTCGAGTGGCGCGACGCGTCGAGCAAAAAAACCTGTTTTGCAACCAAAATTTCAAAAATGACAAAATTTACTCCAAATTTGTTGAAATTTCGAGTGAATTCCTCCCATCATGTCCCATGCTCAGCCAAGGAAGCTTCGGCCAAGATTTGGAGTGGATCAGGCCTTTTTCGCCGTTTCAGTGCTCTTCTCAACCTCGCCTTCAGGATCTTCATCCTAGCTCTGCAAACGTGTGTGCGGGCCCAATAGTGGTTCTTCATATGTCTGAGCATGTCTTTGTCCATATTGACCTTCACCAAGAGCTTCTCCAGATGAATTTTGACTCTCGTAAGGCAAGTCTCCCGCTCAAATGGTGTCATGTCACCTGGTTTTTTTCGGGCCAATTCACGGTCTTCACGGATTTGCCGCAACTCTATGAGTGTCTGCTGATCCTCCAATTGTTTATTCCGCTGCTCCAAGTAATTTATAACCCACTGAGCTCTCTGCAATTTCTTGTTCAATGTGTCAATCTCAGATTTCTGCTCCTCGATGATTTCTTTCAGCTTTGAGCTGGGAGAGCTCGAATCAACATCGATCAATATAAAATCAGTATCTTGGCCTCCTGAGGGGCCCTCATCCTGCATAGGATTCTTGCCTCTAACTTGTACCTATGATGATGTAGAAGGCGAGACCCCTTCCACGCCATGTGGAGATAGTACTCGCGCTTCTGTCGAAGGTAACAAGACCCCTTCCACCCCGGGTGGAGATAGTACTCGTCGTGCTGCTGCAAATAAGGCTTTGGTACCTCTCTGATAGGTAACACACACTGGAAGACTGATAGGCTCTGTCTTATGAACCTAAAACTGATGTGAAGGCTCACCTACATCGTGAACAATCTCTGGAGGAGGCTGAGGGGCTGTAAAGAAGTCACGGGAAATGAACTCCTCCCATGCAACGCCCTACAATCCAAGCTGATGTACCACAATCATCTTGATGAGCGCATAATGATAAATGTTGTTATGTTCCTGCTCTGGAGTCTTCTTCTGCACAAGGGTAGTCATCCGCTCTATGTTTCGGCACATGAATTATGGAATATTCATCAGTCTCACTCTCATGAAATGCATCAACAGTCTGATGTGGTATGCATAAAGGCATGAGAATATACCCTCGCAACTGAAGTATCTAATGATGAGCTTCATTAATGGCGCATAGGACTCCTTCAATAATCTGAAAGGAAACACCCTGCTGAGCTGCCTCATATAACCAGCCCTGATGTAAGGTTCATAATATGCTTTATCCAGCTGTTGTCTCTTGTTCCACTCTTCACCTATGTTTGGTATCTCGGTTGCCTGAGAAATGGTTTCTGGTGTTAAGGTGAAGTTCACTCCAGCAAGGTTTACATGACCATCACGCAAATGTAGGACAAATAAGCGAACCAACTCCTGATGATGCTGAATCTGAGCAATCATCTCACAATACTGAAAACATGAATGTTGCTGAAAGCATGCCATTGCAAGCGGGCAAGCCTGCAATTGAGTCAAGGAAGTGGGCTCTTCTCTGATGTGCCTACCACTTTTATGAGACCTCCTCAGTACATTTAACTCTGCGGTTGAGTCACTGTCTTGCTCATATTCTTGCTCATATGATGAATTTGTCTCTGACATGGTGCTTTGCAATGTGTATAACAAATGTATGCTGATAGATATGTGGTGAAAACAAGAGTTTTTCTTTCAATACCAAATATGTACCAAGTATGAAATGAGAGACTGTGGTAAGTATGATCAGTGGGAAAAGTGGGAGCTTGTCAAGTGAAATTAATGCAAAAACAGTCACTTGACAGTTGGGAATTGGGGATTTTATAAGTGATATGGGAGGGGGAGGGCTAATAGGGTTTAGTGATAGGGAAAATGGGTACAAGGGATATGATTGTTTTGGGACAGAGGGAATAGGAGAGGACTGTGATAACAGTATGACAGTGATGGGAACATGAATGAACAATGGAGTGGGAGTGTTTAGCACCAATAGTCAAAATTCAACACTTCATTTCAAACCCTAAGGGAGTAGATTTTGATATGGATATAGGGTTTGTTTTTCAAAAACCAAAACTCTAATGTCTTTGCCTCCAAACAACACCACACATGACTAAAATCACTGAACAAGCGTTGTCAAAATTACTTGGAGCAAATGAGTTGAATCGATTTGTTTTTTTATGGAGCCGTGATGAACTTGTGTCTTTAAGGCTCTGTGTGCCACGCACAAGCCCAGTGTGCCGCGCCCCGTGGATGCACCGCGCCAATGGAGAAAAGCATTGTGGCAAGGGGCCCAGTGCATCACGCAACCTGTGTGCGCCGCGCTCTTACCCAATGCACCGCGCACACTCTAAGCACAGTCTTGGCTTGAAAATTTACAAGTTTTGCCCTCTCTCCACTAAACTTCGACTTCAATCGACCTCTTGAATGCAAATGGCATTGATAAGTACAGAAATATCTATATAAAGTTATGGCTTTGATTTTTGCTTTGTAAAGACCCATTTTTTAATGTTTCAAAATTGGCATTTCTTCACTTTTAATACAACTCTGTCTTTTTGTTTCCTCTTTGATTTTTGGCTGAATTGATGGCTTTCTTGGTTGATTTTTTGCAGGGATGGTGGCATTGGATTTCGGCAAAGGATGACCAGGGCTGCATGTGAAATACTTCATGGCGAAAAACTTTAAAAATACATATGTATTACAAACAATTAATTTGATGATTTCTTCCTCAAAACAGAGTTTTGAAGAAGAAACATCTTTAAGCATTATTGATGATGAAAATTTTGGAATGAAAACTTATTGAAGACATCCTTATGGCCTGCGGGCATTATTTGACATTCTGAAGACCAAAGCCTAGACCTAATGACTGAAAGACTCTTTTTTGACCACAAGACCATCTATGACTGTAAATGAATGAAATCAACTTTAATGAAATTTTGATAAATTTTGACCAACCCAGCGGGTACAAACATGAGGGAGAATGAGAGAACACGATCCCTTCCGTCAGATAATGGCATGCCCCTAACAGAACGCAGATGAATGAGCGAAATGAGACACCTAAAAATGAAATGCAATAAGATAAATGATCTCTAACGGAGGGATGTAAAGACCGACTCTAACAGCTCTAATAACTTTAAATAGCATATCTCCGCTACACTTAATAAGAATCGTTGATAGTGTAGTGGTAAGGCATGAGATTTGTTTCCAAGAGGTTGGATGTTAAAATCCCGTTGAGTTCATTGGTCAATCATAACAAATTTTTGAACCATCCTATGAGGCCACGTGTCGCCCTCCGATAGGGCCACGTGTCACCTAAGGATTGGCCTAAAATCAACCAACCAAATTACACCACTTGTTGCAACTTGGATATGCCACGTGGCGGTCAGAACCGTGACCTTGGAACCTTAACCGCATGAACCTTGACCGCAGGAACCCTGCGTTGAACTTTGATCTATGGAACCTTAAGAGTCGACCTTGACTTTGACCAGTTGACCTTTGACTTTTTTCCCAACTTGGACCCGAACTTTGACCTTGAATAAATTCTTCATACGAAGTCATATTTCGGCCATTCAAGTTGTGTTGGATTCAAAACGATGAAATCTACACAATGAATTTTGTTTCAAAAACATTTAACAACTTTGATTTTCGAGCATTTTTCGGAACTTTGAGCATATTTTGGATCCTCCAGATCACCCCTTGATAATTTTGGATCATTCCTAATCATTTTTGGAGCAGCAGTTTGATTTTCAGTAGCAGGGTGGCAGAAAAATCAAGTTACCCAGATTAGTGATTCCAGAAGTTAGAGGGAGTAGCCACAACTCATATTTTCACTGAGTAGATTCATTGGTTGGATGTAGATGATTTTTCAGTTGTAGAATCAGCGTAGGGTGGAAAGCACACACACACAGGGAAATTTCTCTCAGATGGTTTCTAGCCAAGAAATCTAATTGTCCCATTTGTAGATTAGCAGTAGCAGCGAGCATGACAACGCATTCTAGGATGGAGTGTGAGTAGCAGAGTAGTAGTCGAGCAGAGGAAAAGGAAGTTTCTAGACCAAATCATAGATGGACACAAGTGGGCTCAGGGACCAAGACAGAATGGAGGGTGCCTCCAACTATGTCATGTGGAAGGCAAGGATATTATTCCTTCTGGATAGATTTGGTATGAAGCCCTATGTAGAGAGTGTGGTAGCAGTACCCCAGTATTCTGATCAACAGAAGGAGTACATAAAGGAAATGGCAAAGGTTAAGATGTTGATTTTGGATGGAGTTCAAGATCATCTCGTCTCACGTGTGGCAGAGAAGGGAATGGCCAAGGAGATGTTGAATGCTTTGTCTGAGTTGTTTCAGAGTTCTTCCGAGCAGCAGAAGATATATCTCCAAGAGAAGTTAAGGAACATGAGGATGTAGAAGGGCGAGAGAAAGGATTCCTTTCTAACTCAGATTCTGGAATTCCAAGATCAGTTGTCAGCTTTTGGGTCAGCACCTCAACGTACATAGATTTTACGATTGGAACTAAATAGTGTCTTAGAGGATTTCTTGGTATTGGTCTAGAGTATCTTGGGCAAAGATACCTTGCGAAGGTGGGACAGGATGTGGTCTGATCTTGAGAAGGAAGAGTTGAGGTGAGCTTTGTTAAAGAGAACCATCAATGGTAGCAGCAGTAAGGGTGTGAATAGTGATGAGGAGAATGTGGCTCTTACATCCAAGGGTCTTAATCAGGCACAAGGGGAGTAGCATAAGAAGAATAAGGACCCATATAAGGTCAAGTTCTTCAGGTGTGGCGATTTTGGCCTCTACAGTAACTAGTGTCCTCTCAAAAATAAGGACAAGCAGGAGAAATAGGACCAAACAACAACTCATGTTGAGATAGATATGTTGGAGGAATACTTCGCTATGATGGATGCCATACCTCAAGGAGTGAGGTGGGTTGACTTGGAATTGTAGCCTTGGAGATCTAAAAATTTGGGTAGTGTCCACTGAGGAGTCTACCTTATGGATCATTACCTGGCTAGGAGGTCCACAGTATTCAGTAGTAGGATGGATCAGTGGCAATTGATGTTGTCAAAACTAGAGTGATAGTTGCATACTAGTTGTAGTCAGATGTTGGGGTGATTCCAAAAGTTAGAGGGAGTAGCTACAACTCATATTTTCACTGAGTATATTCATTGGTTGGATGTAGATGATTTTTCAGTTGTAGAATCAGCATAGGGTGGAAAGCACACACACAGAGGGAAATTTCTCTCAGATGGTTTCCAGCCAAGAAATATAATTTTCCCATTTGTAGATTGGCAGTAGCAACGAGCATGAAAATGCATTTTAGGATGGAGTGTTAGTAGCAAAGTAGCAGTCAAGCAAAGGAAAAGGAATTTTCTAGACCAGATCATAGATGGACACAAGTGGGCTCAGGGACCAAGACAGAATGGAGGGTGCCTCCAACTATGTCATGTGGAAGGCAAGGATATTATTCCTTCAGGATGAATTTGGTATGAAGCCCTACATAGAGAGTGTGGTAGCAGTACCCCAGTATTCCGATCAACAGAAGGAGTACATAAAGGAAATGGCGAAGGCCAAGATGTTGATTTTGGATGGAGTTTAAGATCATCTCGTCTCACGTGTGGCAGAGAAGGGAATGGCCAAGGAGATGTTGGATGCCTTTTCTGAGTTGTTTCAGATTTCTTCCGAGCAGCAAAAGATATATCTCCAAGAGAAGTCAAGGAACACGAGGATGCAAAAGGTCGAGAGCAAGGATTCCTTTCTAACTCAGATTCTAGAATTCCAAGATCAATTGTCAGCTTTTGGGTCAGTGCCTCAACATACATAGCTTTTACGATTGGAACTAAATAGTTTCTTAGAGGATTTCTTGGTATTGGTCTAGAGTATCTTGGGAAAAGATACCTTGCGAAGGTGGGATGGGATGTGGTCTGATCTCGAGCAGGAAGAGTTGAGGCAAGCTTTGTTAAAGAGAACCATCAATGGTAACAGCAGTAAGGGTGTGAATAGTGATGAGGAGAATGTGGCTTTTACATCCAAGGGTCTTAATCAGGCACAAGGGGAGTAGCATAAGAAGAATAAGGACCCATATAAGGTCAATTTCTTCAGGTGTGGTGATTTTGGCCTCTACAGTACCCAGTGTCCTCTCAAAAATAAGGACAAGTAGGAGAAACAGGACCAAACAACAACTCATGTTGAGATAGATATGTTGGAGGAATACTTCGCTATGATGGATGCCATACCTCAAGGAGTGAGGTGGGGTGACTTGGAATTGTATCCTTTGAGTTAATTATACTTAATTAAATTAAAATTAAATTGTAATCTTATCTCATAACACTTGTAATAGTTAACTAGGTGTGATAGACTTAGTTAGCTCAATAATTTTGAGTTGAGGGTCAAAGGATAGGCATGTAGATTTATTCTATTATTACAAGGTCCAGTTGCAGTTGTAGCACTAGTGTGGTGTGAGTGTAATCAATTAACTCAAATTAATTGAGTTAAAATCAGTTTAACTAGTTCTAACTGAGTGATGAGCTAGTGAGAGGTCAAGTGAATTAAATTAGATTAAATTCACAAGTAGTGATCTATCGGATAACTGATGATTCGCTATTATTAACTGTGTGCATGTCAATTTTGATGACAACCCAGTTGAGACAAAGGCTTAATACAAGTAAACTATCAGTCGTATTTTTGGCGAACTTCCTAGGTGCAGTTATAAATTCATAGGAAGGCTCCATAGGGATTGCCCAGTCAAGGAAGGTTGATTATTCTATTTAATAGGGATTAATTTCCTAGGGAGTGCATGAACAAGGTTGGGCTAAGGAAGGGCTAAGAATTGGCTAAGTGTTGGTTTATTTTTCCTAAGAATTGCTAGACTGTTTTGAGCAGGATCAGGGTGAGACAGTCAGGATAGTGCAGGATTTTCTCAGTTTGAGAAAGAATTGTATTGTTTCATGATTCTTTGACTATGTAAAATATATGATAGAGCGGTTTTGAGCAGGTCCTTTCCCCAAGAACATCTTGTGTTGTGTGATTGATAATTTCATTTCTCTTACTTGCATGTGATTGAGTGATTTTGTTTTATATTATGTAAATATTGTAGAAGGATTTGGTGTCTTGTTTTAGTACATTACATGATCGGATTGAATCCATTGATATAATTTCTACATTTTAATATAGATGTGTTAGAGATTTTCTACATGGTATCAGAGCGCCGGGAATCACAATAGTGGAGAAGAAATTGAGTTTGTGTTGAACAGTATTCAAATTTGCAGATACTTTCTTTGGAGCTATAAGCGGATCAAGATGTCTTTCAATGGCTTGAGAATCGAATATGCACTCGAGGGCAATTCGAATTTTATTGCATGGAAGGACAGGATAGAGACAGTTTTGGAGGACAATGGGTTGAAGGAATTCATAGATAATGATATTCCCAAGCTTGCAACAGCAGGTACCCAAATTCTTGATGCATGGCAGAAGAAGGTAGCAAAGGTGAGGAGGATATTCTTGGAGGGAGTACGAGATCATATTGTCTCGAGTCTCCATGGGAAGGCGACTTCATATGCTATGTGGAAGGCCTTGACAGATCTATTTTAGAACAGCAACGACCAAAGGAATTTGGCGTTGAAGGACAAGCTCAGAAAGATCAAGAAGGATGAGGGTGAGACGGTAGCAACATACTTGGCGAAGTTCACTCAATTTCGAGATGAGCTTGGAAGTGTTGGTGTGACCATAGCCGATGATGACTTGGTGAACCTAGAACTTCTAGGCCTTCCCAAGAGCTGGCATAGTTATCAGGACTCTGTGAATGGGATGGAGAAGTTACCAGATTGGAAGCAACTATGGTCGGATTTGGTAATAGAAGAGATAAGGCGGAGCATCAGAGATGGGACCTCCATCACCAACAAAGAAGAAGATTGTGCATTAGTGGGAAAACAAAAGAAGGCCAAGGGAAATAAATCCCAAGGGGAAGAGGGCAAGAGAGACTTGTCCAAGATCATATGTTTTCACTATCACGAGCATGGGTAATATGCTTCGAAATGTCCACATAAGAAGGCAAGAAAGAAGGAGCCTGCAGTTGCAGTGGGTGAAGAATTGACTTCACATTTCGAGCTTGATTTTACTCTCATTGCATGCATGGCCAGCACTGCAATGGGATGCATGTGGTATTTAGACAATGGTGCCTCATTCCATATGACGGGGAATAGAGATCTCTTATGTGACTTGGAGGAGAAGGACCTCCAACAGAACATAGAGTTTGGAGATGATGGGAGGTATAGGACTACCATCATAGGTACAGTTACCTTTCAGAGGGAGTCTGGCTCCCCTCTCAGACTAGCAGATGTTTTGTATGTTCCAGGCCTAAGGAATAATCTTGTCTCCGTAGCGGTACTGGAAGACTGTGGTTATGAGGGGATGTTTAGAAAAGGAAAGGTGTTAGTTAAACACATAACCATGGGACAGGTGAAGCATATCAATTCACGAGTCAAGAATCTGTATGCTCTCAAGGTTGAGGATGCATGCAAGGCTTTGAGGAGAAAAGTAGTGGTTAATGACTTGGTGGTTGAGAGGGAGAAATTATCTCTCAACATGGAGCCTCAGAATCAGTCTTAGAATTTTGTGGAGCAACCAAAATTGGAGAAGCGGAGAGGAGACCGAGTGGAAGAATCCACTCAAGCAGAGACCTCTTGGAGGGGGGAAATTTCGAGCTAGATGGGCAGAGGGAGTACATGTAGTTATACCTCCGGGTGTGAGGTGGGGTGATGTGCATAATTAATCCCAAGAAGAAATTTGGGCAAGGTCCATTGAGATGGTGTGTCTCATGGATCGAACCTGGCTACGAGGAGCCCACAGCACAGCAATAGTAGGAAGGATCAGTTGGATTGATGCAGTCAATTTTCAAGAGGACATAAATCAGAGTGACAAGTGTCAGATACTAGAGCGCAAAGCAGAGTTGGCAGCAGTGAAGAGTGCATGGATGCAGATGTCAGCAGTAGTGCAAGGAGTCCAGTAGACATGTGCAGTGGCTAGCAGCAGACAGAAGACTCTAATGACAGATGCATTATACTAATTTGGTTGTTTAGAGGTTATTCATTTTTAGGAGAGTTTCATGTGCAAACAACACTATAGAAGTGTTGCCTGCAAGAACATTATAAAGGTATCAGATCGGGATAGATTGATTCCTTCTTTTTGAGATGGAGTATCGAAATTTGCAACAAGAAATAGTGAAATTCGCATCCATAAATAAAATCTAGAAAATGGCACCCAGAAATGGTTACCATGTGAGGCTTTTGATTTAATTATCCTTAGTTAAATTAAAAGTGAATTGTAATATAATCTCATAACAACTTGTAATAGTTAACTAAGTGTGGTAGACTTAGTTAGCTCAAGAATTTCGAGTTGAGGGTCAAAGGATAGGCATGTAGAGTGATTCTATTATTTACAATGTCCAGTTGCAGTTGTAGTACTAGTGTGGTGTGAGTGTAATCAATTAACTCAAATTAATTGAGTTAAAATCAGTTTAACTAGTTCTAACTGAGTGATGAGCTAGTGAGAGGTCAAGTGAATTAAATTATATGTAATTCAAAAGTAGTGATCTATCAGATAACTAATGATTCGCTATTATTAGCTGCATGCAAGTCAATTCTGATGACAACCCAATTGAGACAAAGGTTTAAGACAAGTAAACTACCAGTTGTATTTTTGGTGAACTGCCCAGGTGCAGTTATAAATTCAAAGGAAGGCTCCATAGGGATTGCGCAGTCAAGGAAGGTTGATTATCCTATTTAATAGGGATTAATTTCCTAGGGATTGCATAAGCAAGGCTAGGCTAAGGAAGGGCTGAGAATTGGCTAAGTTTTGGTCAATTTTTCCTAAGAATTGCTACACAGTTTTGAGCAGGATCAGGGTGAGACAATCAGGATAGTGCAAGATTTTCTCAGTGTAAGAAAGCATTGTATCATTTCATGATTCTTTGACTATGTACAATATATGATAGAGGGGTTTTGAGTAGGTGCTTTCCCCAAGAACATCTTTTGTTATGTGATTGATAATTTCATTTCTCTTACTTGCATGTGATTGAGTGATCGTGTTTTATATTCTGCAAATATTGTAGAAGGATTCAGTATTTTGTTTTAGTACATTGCATGATCGAATTGAATCCATTGATATAATTTCTACATGGTATTATAGCTGTGTTAGAGATTTTTTAAAGGGAATATGGCTAATTAATCAGAATTAATTGACTGTTAAGGTGTGAATCATCTAGAAACTCACACAGGTCGACTCCAAGATGATCCTAGCCATTGATTAAGTTTTAATCTTGGTCATTGGTGCTCCAAAAGTGGATTATAAAAGGAGGTCGATGGGCACTTGGAGAAGACATGCCAAAAACACCATAAGTTTGATCTCTTTGGAAAATCAACTTCTAGAGAGAAGAAACAGTTTCCGAAGAGCCAGAGATCGAAGCAGTGAGTGAGGGGCAAGGACAATGAGTCCGGAGGAGATTTTTTAGATATGGAGATTCAACTACAGGAGGGTCGATTTTCCTCAGTGAGGCAACATAGAAGCTTCAGAGGTAGAGTTCGATTTGGACAGACATAGGATTGATTCAGTTGTTGGAGGCCGGGAATATTTCCAGAACGGGCCAGTGAGTCATTCTCAGAGGTTGGATTTGGCATACAACTTGATCAGTTGCAGTTCTAGGTAGAGCGTTCCAATGGCTATGCAGGCTTGACGCAGTGGCTAACGTAGGAGTTTCATGGAGCCCACACAGAACCAATTTTGGAGTTGGATCTGTGTCAGGTGAGACAAAAAAATTATCACTAATTTTTGTGACTAGTTTGTACATCCAAATTGTACTCATATTTTCACTACAGCATAATAATAAAAACCTCACTAGTGCACCGGTTTTCCCAAGTTGGTTTTTTCCAAAGACATTTATCTAAAAATAACAGTGTCATTTTTGTGTGTGTGTGCTTGTATTTTCTCAATTTCTAGTGCTATTTTATTCTGTGGTTTATTTGCTAAAATCACAGCGTGAATTATTTGGTATTTGTCGTAGAAAACTACAAATAAATTTTTAAATAAATTAACAATTAGGAAAACAATTTACAGTTGTTGTGATAGATGAAATTTTCACAATCCCATCACACCATGGCTATCCATGAAATGGAAAGGCAAGGTTGAAACCACTATCAAAGCTAGAAAACCCATGCCAATGAGATAAAATGAACCAAATAAACAAATGCATGTACCATACATTCACACCTCGGCTAGGAAATCACATGCAACCCATTACCTACAAAATCTTCCTGTTCAAGTTGTTGATCCAACCTTCTCCTTGATTTCCTTTGCTAGTCCTTTTCCTTCCTTTGCTTGCTTGCCTACTTTCTCCTATTGGATCTCTCTCTCTCTTTCTCACTTGAACCAAGCTGAAAACAGATTAAAAGTTGTGTATTGATCCTGTGATTCCTTTTTACTATTGATGTCTCATTTTTCTTCATTCTCCTTAGTTTTCCTTCTAATTTCTTTACCATGGAAGTTTGTGTCTCTTCAACTTCATTTTCTCCTATTTTCCTTTATTTCTCATAAATAAATGGCAATTAATGCCTCTTTGCATTTTCCAATGCCTTTTCCAAATTTCATAGCCATTAATAAACCAAAATTGATGCCCATTATAGTGTTTGCCCAATATTTAGGTTGGAATACGTGTCCCATGGCCTTGGGCTTATTTTTCCTTTATTAACCTTTATTACGTGAAATTTTAACCCAAGGTTGTTACACACCTATTCCACTTGACTCACAACACAGTTTCTTATTTTTCAACATAGTTTCCTATTTTGGCAGTTTTCTATTTTTGGCAATTTTCAAGTCCTAAACTTCTAAAGCCATTTTGAGGCCCTAAATGGAATTTTTTTGGGAAACAAGCAAACACACACATTTGTAGTTGAAATCTGTTCTCCTTGGATATACCTTTATAATAGGATATTGTTTACACCAAACGGAGATCATATGTCAAAGTTATGACCTTGAGTAGTTGATGTTCCAACTTACCCTATCAAGGCTCATAAGCCTTTGGTGCTTCATCTCCTAGGGTTAGAGTTTTCAATGTTTAGGTTTCTCATTATTTATTCATGATAAAAAGGTCTATGAGCCTAATTGGAACATAGTTCAAGAAGGCACGTAGTTGTCACATCTCTTCTCAGAGATAAGCTACCACCATTCGAGTTTTCTTCTTTCATTATACATGTAAACTATTTCAGTATTTCTATTTATTAATTGAATTTCAGTTTCACTGTGTCTCTATGTTTTGATTTTAATCTATATTTAATTTTGTTCGCGTCTTAAATTTGAATCAAAGTAACTTAACTATGGGACATAATCATAAGGAAACATAAAAGAAATCACACCTTAAACAACATAATAGTACATTGGTATTTAAACAGGAAACCCACTCCTATTAGAGAATAACCCAGTAAAATATGATTAGTTTGGCTCTATATAAAGAATGCAATCACTAGGATTTCAAGTTTCATCAATAATGCACCAAGGAAAAACCAAGAGGGTCATTTACAATTTAACATCAAGCTTGAACAAACAACTTTAAAAATTGAAAATCGAACTACCAAAAATGTTTGCTACAAAAATCTTGCACATAGCCACCTTTTTTAAAAAGATATCACTACAAAAAGCCTCTAAATCACAACAATGTTTTCCTTGTCAAATTTTTCTTGCAAGGAAAATTAACACATGACTATCCCATCAAAAAGGATTCAAACTTGAACAACTTCTTTCACTCCTTGAATAATCATCTTATCCTTAAACAAAGTATCCATGCATAAATAGAATATGAACATCCTTACACCCTTGTTGCATTCTTCCTTCCCCCTCAAATGAAATCTTCAAGACATATTTATATTGCAATAATTCCTCTCATTCATTGTCCCACAAATGACAACTTGCACACTTTACTCAAAACATACCCAAATTGTTTGTGTTGTTAACCACTTGGGTGGTCCCACCTTGTTTGGATGCAACTATTTCCATAAATGTTTCCCATTAACATTCCCTAAGTGACCCAATAGACTTGTTTCCAACTCCACAAAATCTTCCCAAGACACCATTTCATTACGTGTTTCCTTGAACCATGCCTCTATGGATTTTGTCAGCACCATCCACACCTCACCCCCCTTTATTTTGTTTGTTAATGAATGCTCACTCAAGAAGCTTCCTTGTTCAACATGTCAATAAAGAATTCTTGTGTATTGCTAAGAGTGTTAAGTCCAAGTCATCTAATCCATTATCCTCAGCAATGCATCATGCACCATTAAGTTGGTCAATAATCCTTAGCCAAAGTCATGTTTAGGCTAACCATCCATTGCACATTGAAACACTAAATAACTATCCATCTCATGGGGCCCCAAGGCTCACCTATATGAGGTCATGCCCCTTATCTCATTCATAAACGCGTGTAAGTTACATTATTTTTTCAATACTCAATTTCCATGTCATGTCAATCCATAACTTGTTCAACATTCACTTCAAATAGTTATTTCCATTCAATGAGGAAGAGACCCTTATATGATCCCCTCTCTAATTTTTTCATAATCCTCAATGAACATCATTAAACTATCAGCTTACTCCCATTCTTTTGTTCCAACACAAATTTCTACATTGCAACTCTACGAGAGTCATCCAAACACACTTAAATTATCCAAGTTTCATGAATAGATCTTCCTTGTGCCAAACAAAGTTGAGTGAATAGTTCAATCATTGGGTTTTATTCATGAGGATGTGTGCTTATATATCCATCCAACACAGTTCACATGTTCCATTTGACCCATTATAGTTGTTAATGTGCTTTTTCATTAACATATCTCCACATGCATGCTTGAGTATACTATGATAGCTCCTCAAGACGCCATGAAACACAACTAGAGCATCCAAATGTCCCAATATTTCATCCCATTATAGACCACTGGAGAGTGACAAAGATAAAATTAGACTTGGATAAATCATCACATATGGGTTCTCATATGACATGATGTCCATTGTCATATGGCTTCACTGGTTTGTTAAAACTAGTGCTATGTTCTACTCATCTCCAAGGAACTCCATCTTAGTTGCATTATCTTCATTAAGGCACTATACAAATGGGAAGCTATACTAAAACCCTTTCCCCGAAAAATTATGGAACCTTTCCCATCATTACATCATCAACTTATATTTCTCATGCAAATCAATCAATCATCAACTCAACCTGCCCATGCAAGTCAACTCGATCACTAATTCATCTTGCTCAACCCTTAACTCAAATGAGTCTATCCTCAACTCATGTTGGATTCATTTCATCACAACTCATCTCATCTTCATTCCACTTGAACTTATACATGGCTCATCTTAGCTCACCTAAAATTATTCAACCATTTGTTGCAATTCCACCAATCTACCCAAGACAAATCACTTTATTGGAACAACACCTTCACCATGGACCTAATTTTTCCATTGCATCATGTTGGTTTAATATAGCACTTCAAATGGCCATCTTTAAAAGGCTGACAAGTGTGACTATCTTCCATATTAAAACTCTTCCCATAATAATTGTTGCATCCACAACTTCACTCTAAACATGCACTTGGCCCATTGCCAAGCCTTAGTTATTCCACTTGTAGTGACATACATTCCATGAGCCTATTCTTCCCTCTAACTTCTACATACTACAGTTATTCTAAGAGAATATCCAACATTTGGTTGGAACTTCATCACCAAAAATCTCAACCAATTCCTCCTCAAATTGCAACAAACCACCAACTTTGTCTTTGTTTGTAATTTTTATGCCCAAACTACTCCAACATGAGCAAATCATAAGGAATCTCTTATACTTCCAAATTCTTTGATAAAATGATCTCAAAAATGTCTACACTACCCCAATAATTCACAATGAACACCTTCACAACCTTCTCCAACTAAATTCGTGGCTTAAACTGACTTGTAATCATAGTGACAATAGTAAAGAGAAATTTCCTTAGTCTTTTTTCACTTTAAACCCGCCTATCATAGATGAAATACCACTAAAAAGCCTCATTGACACTCTTAAATCAAATTTTATGCCCCCTATCACATGAAAAAACAATACTTAATAATTTTTCTACTTCTTCTTATCTAACTTTGAGTATCAACAGTTGGTTGACTCCATCGAAGTGGCTTAACAACAATTTAAGCTACCAAACTACACCTTCACCTAGAAACTACAATGATTTCCAAATACTTGAACAAAATCTTAACCTACTTATTCATCATATATATTACTCATTCCACAACTTAACCATTATCCATTAAATCATTCGTCCAATAACTCAACTATGATGCATAAACATGAGAAAAAACAATATAAAGAACATCAACATCAACATAATGGTACATCAATATTTAAGTGGAAACCCACTCCTCTGGGGAAAAATCTCGTTGCACCATGATTTTCCAAGTTTCATATAAAGACTACAACCACCAAGGTGTAAGGCTCAACCAATAATGAACCAAGGCAAAACCAAGAGAGTCATTTACTGTAAAATAAAAAGGGAACTCTAACTCTTACAAACTAAATCGCCACAAATTATCACCATAGTGATTTTCACATAATCATTGTTCTTTAAAATAGCCCATTTCAATAAGCCTCTAAGTCACTACAAATTTTGCTTCAAACCCACAAATTCACCTTTCAAGGAAAATTGCATTGCAACCATAAGAGTCAAGCCTGAGCCACTGATTTAATTACTTACATGGTTCATCCCATCCTTGTATGAAGGCTCCATGCATAAACAAAATGTTAAAAATATTACCACCTTATTTTATTCTTCTTTCTCTCTAAAGTGAAATCTTCAAGGCCTTTTTATATAGAAGGCATCCTTCTCATATGTTTTTCCACTCATTGTCCTCAAAATGTGCCTAAGTTGGTTGTGTATCTAACTAATTGGTGGTCATGGCTTGTTTTCATGTAATTGTTTCCATTAAGGATTCCCCTTAACATGCCCAAAGTATCTCAACAATCTTGTTTCCAACTCAATAAAACTTACCTAAGAAACCATTCCACTACCCATTTCCCTGAATCATGCCTTAATGGACTTAGATAACATCATTTCCTACTTATTCCATTGGTTAAGGAATACCCACTCAAGGATCCTCCTTATCTAACACATCAAGTGGGTGTTCCCAAATATGTTGTTCAAAGTTGTAAAGGCAATAGCCAAAGCTAAGTCATCTAGTCCATTGTTTGAAAAAATGTACTATCAACTACTAATTAGGCCAATTAGACCTTATCCAATTACCCATCCTCCTATAAGGGATGAGAGTGGGTTGTACACACACACACATGGGGAGTGAGGATGCTCCTATCACATCAATGTGCACCATCACCCACCATGATCAATACTCCACACCCCCACCCCAAAGAGAAGGTTGGTTTCAAGGACGGTGGATTTCACTCACTCTTAGCGATGGGGGGTGTGGCTTACCTTCACTCCTAAAGGTTGGAGGATTTTCTTGCCCTCACTCCCAAAGGATGGAGGGGGTGAGGATATATGGGCGAGGGTATACATGTGTGTGCACTTCCTAGCCTATTTAAAATGGATGGTGTATAAATAGACACATCAAGGTGGGTGATGTTAATAGGCAAATCCTCACCCATACAAAAGGGTGGAATAATATACTTGCACACTCTCAACTTCAATGGATGCATGCATGTATTGACACGCCATCATCCTCCCATCACCCACCCTACGATGGTTAATGGTGTGCATGCATATATAAAGGGGGGGGGTCTACATGTATGTGTGTGCAACCCACCCTCACCCACCCCTTATGCATAATAACCCCTAACCTCAATCCCAAAGAAGATGGGTGGTGCCCACATGCACACCCTCATGCGCTTGGTGCACTCTGGAGTGTACACACACATAATCATACCGTCACACATTTGGTGCACTATGGATTGTGCACACGCAAAATAACACTCTCAAACCTAGATTATGCACACACACATCCTTACCCTCACAACATAAATAGGCATACCCTCAACCCTTGGGAGGGTGAATTGTGAGGGTGTGCATGTGTTTGTGTATGACTCGCCCTTACCCACCCCTTAAGACGATGGAGGTAAGGTGTGAAAACACATGTACATCCTTAAACCCCTATGAGGGTGGGTTATGGGGGATGATAATGTGCATGTACATGTGTACAATTGTAGCAGGGTGGGTGGTGCGGGATGTGAGTCTACATGAGTGTGTGTACAACCTTCAGTGTAAGTGTAAGACCTCCAACACATGAACAGAGGGCACACCTGCACAATGAGTCGGAGGATGAGTTTATTTATGGAACGAACAAAACAAATGAAATGAACGTGAGAATATTGTGCTCAGGAAGAGTGCAAGTAGCCCATGATCTCATATTGCATTTGATAATACATCCTTAGAAGTAGAAAACTTGTTGGGATCTATGCATACAAGTTGCATTCAATAATACATCTTCAATGTTTTTTCGATAATGTTTCTTTTACATAATATTTTATCCTCTACTTCCATAACATGTTCTTCTCTTCTCTTTTATGGAATGCTAATGTTTCTTTTTGGAAAAAATAGGTTACACATTAATTAAACATAAATATAGCAAGACAGGCATAGTGTCTGAGTCTAATGGTAGCATAAAGAAAATTAGGGAGTTAGGATCATAGTGGTTATTGGATTTTATTAAATATTGCAAGCATCCTAAAGTGAGTTTGCTTGCACTTGCTTTAGCCTAGAATCTAATGAAGTTATACTTATGGATGATTTTAGTCCATTAAAAGAAATTAAAAGTCTACTTGCCTTATTATAGGCCTAATAAATGTTCATGCATACATTACAATAATCATGGTGATTTAGTAGTGTTATATTCATTAGACTTATGTTGCATTTAAGACTATCATTATCAATGGTTCATGGTAGTGGCCATTATGTTGAAATATAACAGTATTGGATTCCATTACACAACATTTTATTCATGCATTCCTTCAATCACTTTCCATGCATTCCTGTAATCATTTGCCATGAGTTCTATAAACATATTGATTGTAGAATGAAAGATCAACTTATGGGGTTCTATGGTTATGCACTGCGGTTGATAATGCATGCTTGTGGTTCCTTTTTCATGACCTTTGTAATTCTAGGCAGAATTACCAAAATGTTGAGTGCAATTCAATGATAAATGTGTTTTAGTGTGTTAAGAAACCACCTCACAAAATAAGAGAAAATAGAGATCAACGCCTTAGAAATCACCCTCTTCGAGGGGACAACCTGCTTTACATGACAAAATTGAACAATTCTTGGATGATACAAATGAAAAAACCTCCTTTCTATATATAGGAGTCCATGGTGTCACAATATAATCCTAGCCGACCTGACAATAATAATCTAAGGGCACAACCTTTTATGGGCCAATAATAACAATATGGGGACTATAGGGGTACAGCAATAACAATAAGGGGGCTACACTAACAACAATAAGGGACTACACTAGTAATATAGGGACCTAACATGCCCCTCTCCTTCAAAAAAGTGTTGTCCTCAATGCTTGAGTAGTTTTGGATGCTTCTGTATAAAATTATCATTCTCCCATGTTGAATATTCAGTGGGTTAGTTCTTTCATTTGATGAGATACTCTGAAATTGATCGATTTCGTAGTTGTTGCGTTCATGTTTCCATGATTGCTTCAGGTTCCAATATGATTTTTCCTTCCTAATCAAGCTCTGGTAATATTGTTTGAATTAGAATTTTGTCACCTATAACCTTCTTTAAGCATGAAACATGGAAAACTGGGTGCACTCGGGAAGAATACGGAAGCTCCAATTTGAATGCCATAGTACCAATATTTTGCAACACCTTGTAAGGATCATAGTACTTTGGTGATAATTTATTATCCTTCTTATCTTTCATGAGGGAAATTTGTTTGTATGGTTGTAGCCATAAATATACCCAGTCTCCTACATCAAAACTTCTCTCGCTGCGATGTTAATATGCTTGTTGTTTCATTCGATTTTGTGCCAAATTTAGGATATCCTTTAAGAGTTAGAGAACTCGTTGTTGATGCTCGATGTGGTCTTCCGCTGCTTGAACCTTAGAATTTTCTCTTAAAGATGATGTGATGGACGGTGGATGATATCCATAACATGCCATAAATGGGGTCATTTTTGTTGCAGGTTGGAAGGAAGTGTTAGACCACCATTCAGCCAGAGGTAACCACTTTACCCATTGTCTTTTATTATCAGATACAAAGCAACGAAGATATCCTTCCAAAAAATTGTTCACTATCTCATTTTTCCCATCAGATTGAGGATGATAAGATGAGCTATGAGCTGTTTGAGTACCCAAACAAGAAAATAATTCCATCCAAAAAATTCCAGTGAAAATGGGATCTCTGTCGCTTACAATAATATTTGGGTTTCCATGTAGATTTTAAATTGTTTCCATAAATGCAATAGCAGTTGTATTCACTTAAAATGGACGAGATAATGCAAAAAAGTGTGCATACTTGGTAAGTCTATCAACTACCACCATGATGAAACCTCCTTCCAATGTTGACTTGGAATGGATAAAGGTTGCAGCAGACCTGGGGTCTTAATTGTATCAACTTTATTTTGTTGGCAAACCAACATTCCGCCACAAACTTTTGAATATAAGATTTAAGGCCATCCCAAAAAAAATCTGTCTTCACCCTCTGGTAAGTTTTTAAAAATCATGAGTGTCCTCCTAAGGGAGAGGTGTTCAATTCCAAAATAATATTTTGTTTCATTTTGGAATTGTTACAGAGATATAAGTGATCTTTGTACCATAAGGAATCATTTTTCCAACTAAATGTATTAGATTTATTGGGATCTTGCTGCAACTTTTGAATGAGTGTCCACACTTCTTCGTCATTCTTCCATTCCTCCCTTGCTTTGCTTGTCCAATCTGGTTGGATATTATAAATGGCACAAAGCAATGCTTCCACATCCTCATCCTTTCTTGAGAGTGCATCTGTAACAACATTTAGCTTCCCTTTTGTGTAGATGATTTCAAAATCATAACCAAAAATCTTTGTGACCCATTTTTGCTGCTCTTCTGAAGATAGTCTTTGCTCCAAAAAATATTTAAGACTATCATGATCAGTTTTTACCTTTAAGTGTCTTTCCATTAGGTAAGGTTGACATTTCTTTAGTGCATGTAGTATTTCCAACATTCCCTTCTCATAAATATCTTTCTGTAAATACATTATTTGATTGGACGGCTTTCAAAAGCAATGGGTCTTCCTTCTTGGATTAAAACAACACCAATTATATTTCTTGATTCATCACATTCCACAATAAAGGTCTTTGTGAAGTCTAGCGTAGCTAAGACCGGTGCTTGGCACATTGCCTCTTTAAGATGTTCGAAGGCCTTAGTTGCTTCAGGAGTCCATGAAAATGCATCTTTCTTCAAAAATGTTGTTAGAGGTTTTGTTATTTTCCCATAATTCTTAACAAACTTGCGATAATAACCTATTAACCCGAGAAATCCTCGAAACCTGCGTTATGGTTGTGGGGACTTTCCATTCCTTAATGGATTTAATTTTGTTAGGGTCTACCTTAACACCCTCCTGAAATACAATATGACCCAGATATTCCACCTCTTGTACTCTAAAGAAACATTTGGAGGTTTTTGCATATAATTGTTTCTCCTCCAATAGTTTGAGCACCTTGTCAACATGTTGAACATGATCCTTCCAAGACCTGTTGTAGATTAGTATATCATCAAAAAATACTAACACAAATTTTCTAAGGAAGGGTTTGAAAATGGAATATATCAACCCTAGAAATGTAGAAGTTGCATTAGTAAGGCCAAAAGGCATGACAAAAAATTCATAATGACCCTCATGAGTTCGAAATTTTGTTTTCAAAATGTCTTCAGTCTTCATTCTAATTTGATGATATCCTAAACGGAGATCCAACTTGGTGAAACAAATTGCTCCATGCAATTCATCCAATATTTCATCAATCACATGAATGGGAAATTTATCTTTAATAGTGATCTTATTGAGCTCCCTATAATCTGGAAAATGCGCCATGACCCATCCTTCTTGTGCACCAAGAGACCCCCTTGTCTTGGATATTGGAGCTTTGTAGCTCTAAGGATCCACTACAAGAGATTTAGCATTCTATCTTCTACTACTACCAGCACCAAATAAAGGGAGAGAGCTCTCCATTATTGAGTTATTAGTTTATTTTCTCGATTGAGCGTGTTCTTGTACATGTTATTTTTTTTTTATTTCTTTGTTTATGTAGCATGCTATGTTTCCATTTAAATTAGCTTATTACATGTTGAACTTGTTCCACTAATGTTTGACAAACCAATTGACATGTGACTTGCTTGTAGGAAAGCAACCTCCCTATTAAGCACAGTGTACTTCGTCTGCCCTTGCATCAATTACACTACAACAAGAATGGTGACTCCACTAGATTCTTTCTTTTGAGCTAATGGTTGTTGCTGCAGGGCCTCTCTCCTGCTCAGACTTGCGGCAAAACCAATATTGCTTCCTCTCAGCACTTTTCAGTCACCCTCAGTGAGAAATTTGGCTCAGAGAAGGAAAAAAATTTCAGTCTCTGCAATCCACGTACATTCAGTCCAGACAGATGCCCGATCTTCGCGCCTGTGTGAAGATCAGCCGTGTGGTAGGCAGTGAGCTCAATGTTAACTGTTTTTCTGAATTTTTTGCAGATGTAAGGTGTTGGAAACCCATAAGAAATTTTCCATCATTGTGCTCTAGTATTTCATGATTGGTTAGGACACTTTTTGCTGGAATTTAGCCTAGCAAGTAGCTTGTTTTAAATTTAGTTTTTTATCATTAAAAATCACACATAGTTTAAGTAGGGGGAAGTAAGTGGCCTTCAATCCACATATGCTATCTGAACAAATGATTTGTTGGTAAAAGATACTGAACACATAGATTAATTAGCATATAAGTAAGTGGCCCATACATCCACACATCTTTAGCTAATTCTTGTTTTTCAATTTTTGCATTAGATTAGTTCAATTTTTGCATTAGGATTCGGGACCAGGACCAAACTATCGAAAAGAAAGCAAGTAATATATGCCACCCTTTCACCTCACAGTGAGCCTGGGTATGCATATGAACACTTTCTTAAGATAATTTTCCATCTCCCTATAGTTCAAAACTTAGTCTAAATAGGAAAGTTGTAAGTGACCCATAATCCGCATATCGTTTATTTTATAAAGGAACAATCACACATAGCGTAATTAGAGAAGGATTGTAAAGGATCACTGCATATCCACATTTCATAACACTTTTGATTCTACACTCCAAAGCACACATGAAGCATCGGTAAGAATTGGACCAAAAGGCACCCAGTGTGTTGGTACCTTTTTCCTCTTCTTACAGTTACTTCACTAAGGCACACCCTAATAAAATTTAGACTCTCTAAAAATAACCACTAATTGAACTCACTAAATTATCCCCACAGGGGCCACATAAGAAATTTTAGTTCAGGTTAGGACCATCGTGGGTAGGCATCTAATAATTCGTTGTGGTAATTCTACATTTTGAAACATAAATGTTGACTTTTTAGGGAGATTAAAATCCATCTATCTGCCCATGGATCAAGTACCCGAGCGTTACCAGAGACCCGTTTCAAAGGGGGTTAAGTTTAGGTCCCGTGTGTGCGGTACTTTTTGGGGCTACCTGACCCATCTAGTGCTCGATACTGGTAATTGAATACCAGGAATCTCAAGACTCTAATACTCACGTGGGACAACGGCACTTTAGTGGCAAAAACTAGGGCATCCTTCCCTATAGGTGATGGTGCAGGCAACATTAGATCCTCTTACCATTACCTTGTTAGATTCTCCGGCTGCTAGAATGCATCGCTAATTCTTTCGGGACGTTACTCCCAGTACCCATCAGAAGACATATTCACAAGGCCCAGTTACATTTGAGAGTGTAAGGACGATTAGGTCTATTTAGGCTTTTGAGTATCATATGCAAAACAACCAAACAATTATTTTTTCTTGCTTGATCACATAGCATTAATATAAAGGAAAACTTACCTCTTATTTTTTCAATTTTTTTTTATGTATGTGATCTTATTTGCTTTGATAATAATCTTCCTTCTCTCAGTAAACCATAAATATTTCCAAGACTAAGCTAGTCGACACCATAATGGACCCAACGGGACCTCATTGAGCTACGAATTTTTTTTACCTCCCCCCATTACAGGGAGGAGCGCCAGGTATTTCGCCATTTAGGTGTCAAAGACAACACACTGCCACCATTATCAGTTCATCCTTTATCGGGGCATCTTTGGTTGGAAACCCCCAAGGGTCACCCAACACCACACGAGTGGAAACCCCAGCAGGGTCACCACACTCAACTCCTCCCACAACCCCCATAGGGCAGAGGAGAGCTACCCCTTCGGGGAATTAACAGAACACACAACAGGGTACGTCATAGGGTAATATTCCATAGGCACCCCCCATAAACCTTTACACTCAGAAACCTGTGTTTTCACAATACACCATGGCATTCAATACTTAGTTACCCCTTTTAGCATCATTAAACCTTTCAGATCTATCAATGCTAACTAATGACCCCATTTCACATAGCCTTAATTGGCCCCCCATGCCCACGTAGCTCCCCTCATACATACCAAAATTCGAGGGGAAGCAAGTGGAAGACCCTGGAAATCATATTATGACTTTCCACCTATGGTGTTCGTCCAATAGTATTATTGACAATACTATTCAAGTTAGACTGTTTCAGCGCACCCTAACTGGGCCTGCTGCGAAATGGTATGTTGAGTAGCCTTCTGCTTCACATGGAACCTTTAGCACCCTCGCTACCGCGTTCCTCACTTATTTTCATCTACCCATCCACCATGATTCGGGAATGGAATTGCTTACTCATTTTAAGAAAACCCATATCTCGGATCATCTCCACGAATGAAGATGACATTGTAGTTTGTGCAAAGCCAAACTCGACGATAGAGTTTTACTGGACTTGTTTTTGAAAACTCTCACAACAGATATCTCAAAATATGTGGTGACACAAGGACTTACGTATGAGGAGGACGCCATTTTCAAATCCTAGCAGCTCGAACTCATCTATACCCAGTCAGGATATATCTACAATGTTCTTCTAAACGCCCCGCACCTGCAAACTTATAGAGAATTTCTAGGCGCGTTGAATACCGCAGATGGCTTGATCGGGTCATTGACCCAAGATCACCTAGGTAGTAGTATCCAGTACCCAAGTTATTCATATGATTCTACGTAGAACATGACTCGACCTAGCTACCACCAAAGTCAATCTGCACCTTTGCAGAATATGACAAATAGGGTGTCACTTGAGGTACATTTGTTTATATGGTTGTAGCCGTAAAATACCCAATCGCCTACATCAAAACTTGTCTTGTTACGATTTTGATCTGCCTGTTGTTTCATTTGATTTTGTGTCAAATTTAGGTTATCCTTTAAGAGTTGGAGAACTCATTGTTGATGCTCGATGTGATCTTCCGCTACTTGAAACTTAGAATTTTCTCTTAAAGATGATGTGATGGACGATGGATGATATCCATAAAGTCCCAAAAATGGGGTCATTTTTGCTACAATGTGAAAGGAAGTGTTAGACCACCATTCATCCAAAGGTAACCACTTGACCCATTGTGTTTCTTTATCAAATACAAAGCAACGAAGATATCCTTCCAAAAAAAAATTCACTATCTCAATTTTCCCATCGGATTGAGGATGATAAGATTAGCTATGAGATAGTTGAGTATCCAAACAAGAAAATAATTCCATCCAAAAAATTTCAGCGAAAATGGGATCTCTGCCGCTTACAATAATCTTTGGGTTTCCATGTAGCTTTTGAATTGTTTCCATAAATGCAGTAGCAACTATACTCACTTTAAATGGATGACATAACGCACAAAAGTGTGCATACTTGGTAATTCTATCAACTACCACCATGATTAAACCTCCTCCCAACGTTGACTTAGAATGGATAGAAGTTGTAGCAGACCCGGGGTCTTAATTGTATCAACTTTATTTTGCTGGAAAACCAAACATTCCGCCACAAACTTTTGAATATCAGATTTAAGGCCATCCCAAAAAAAATCTTTCTTCACACTATGGTATTTTTAAAAAAATCTTGAGTGTCCGCCTAAGGGAGAGGTGTGCAATTCCAAAATAATATTTTGTTTTATTTGTGAATTATTACACAGATATAAGTGATCTTTGTACCATAAGGAATCATTTTCCCAACTAAATGTATCAGATGTACTGGGATCTTGTTGCAACTTTTGAAGGAGTGTCCACACTTCTTCTTCATTCTCCCATTCCTCCCTTGCTTTGGTTGTCCAATCTGGTTGGATATTAGAAATGGCACAAAGCAATGCTTCCACATCCTCATCCTTTATTGAGAGTGCATCTGCAACAACATTTAGCTTCCCTTTTTTATATATGATTTCAAAGTCATAACCCAACATCTTTGTGACCCATTTTTGTTTCCCTTCTGAAGATAGTATTTGTTCCAAAAAGTATTTAAGACTTTCATGATAATTTTTTACCTTGAAGTGTCTTCCCATTAGGTAAGGTTGCCATTTCTTTAGTGCATGTAGTATTGCCAACATTTCCTTCTCATAAATATCTTTCTGTAAATACTTTCTTTGATTGGACAGCTTCCAAAAGCAATGGGTCTTCCTTCTTGCATTAAAACAACACCAATTCTATTTCTTGATTCATCACATTCCGTAATAAAGGTCTTTGTGAAGTCTGGCATAGCTAAGACCGGTGCTTGGTACATTGCCTCTTTAAGATGTTCAAAGGCCTTATTTGCTTCAGGAGTCCATGAAAATGCATCTTTCTTCAATAATGTTGGTAGAGGTGTTGTTATTTTTTCCATAATTCTTAACAAACTAGCAATAATAACCTATTAACCTGAGAAATCCTCACAACTGTTTTATGGTTGCAGGGACTTTCCATTCCTTAATGGATTTGATTTTGTTAAGGTCTACCTTAACACACTCCTAAGATACAATATGACCCAAATATTCCACCTCTTGTACTCCAAAGAAACATTTGGAGGTTTTTGCATATAATTGTTTCCTCTCTAACAGTTTGAGCACCCTGTCAACATGTTGAACATGATCCTTCCAAGACCTGTTGTAAATTAGTATATCATCAAAAAATACTAACACAAATTTTCCAAGGAAGGGTTTGAAAATGGAATTCATCAACCCTAGAAATGTAGAAGCTGCATTGGTAAGGCCAAAGGGCATGACCAAAAATTCATAATGACCCTCATGAATTCTAAATGTTGTTTTTGGAATGTCTTCAGTCTTCATTCTAATTTGATGATATCCTAAATGGAGATCCAACTTGGTGAAACAAATTGCTCCATGTAATTCATCCAATAATTCATCAATCATAGGAATGGGAAATTTATCTTTAATAGTGAGCTTATTGAGCTCCCTATAATCCGGACACATGCATTATGACCCATCCTTCTTGTGAACCAATACCACTGGAGCAAAGAAAGAACTTTGACTAGGTTGAATTATACCAGCCTCTATCATTTTTGCAATCATACGTTCAATTTCTCTCTTTTGGACATAAGGATATCTATAAGGGTCGATGTTTGGAGGAACACTTCCTGGAATCAAATGAATATCATGATCATGATCACGAATAGGTGGGAGTCCTTTGGGAGTTTCAAACACCTTGGAATGATTGTCCAATACTTTTTGGAGATCTGGAGAAATATATGATTTTGATGTTGGAACTTCTAGTGAGCATAATTATGCAATTACACCTCGTTGTTCTTTCTTCATAAGATTTGTCATGACATTAGAGCTTATTATCTTTCCTGTCTTCCTTGCGATACCCCATAATTCAACTTCCTTTCCTTCCAAGAAAAAAAAAACGCTATTGTCCCCAAAGATTGTAACCATTGTACTCCTAGTACAACATCAGCACCACCCATCGGAATGGAAAGCATTGGACTATTCAATACATATTCCCCCATGGTTAGCTAGATATTATGGCACTTTCCAGAGAAATTTATATTTCCTCCATTTGCAACCATCACTTAACACTTTGGTGTTGGGTATAGGAAGCAATTCAATTCCTTGGCTACCTTACAATGAATAAAAATATAGGTACTACCTTAATCAATCAACATTATTACATTTTTCTTCTTCATATGTCCTTATATCTTGAGGGTTTGAGGAGTGGTAATTCATGCCAATGCATTACAAGATATGGTCAAATTCATTTCTTCTTTCTCTAGGGTTGGTTCCTGGTGTATATCCTCTTCTTTTGAAGTTTATTGTTCATTTTCTTCCTCCTCTTCACAATCTATGTAAAATAATTTCCTCTCAGCACACTTATGACCTTTAGCGTATTTGTTATCACAACTCTAGAAAATCCCTTTTGCTCTTTTTTCTTCCAATTGTTGTGGTGTCAACCTTGTAGGTTGTGGAATTCTAGGAGTAGCAACAATTCCATCTTTATAGATGTGAGTGGTAGGATTCCTTGTCGCCATAATTTTACTTTCAATTTTTCTTGCCAACCTGAATGCCTTGTCCAACGAATCAGGTTCTCAAAGGAGAACCTCATGTTGCATGTTATCCGTAAAAGGCCCTATGAAGACATCAATATTGTGTTCCTCTAGAATATTAGTTACACTTATATTAAATTTTTGGAAGTCCTCATTGTGCTCCACCATTGAACCCTTTTGTTTAAGATTTATCAATTGGCTAAAGAAGGTGTTTCTCTTTGTATCCTCATAATGTGTTATCATTTCCTTCGTAAAAATTGACCAAGTGACAATTTGTTTACGAGAGAAAAGCCATCGATACCAAACAAATGCATTTTGTTCTAAATATAAAGTTGCAATGTGTTCCTTTTGTGTGTTTTTCACATTATGGAGATCACAATATTTTTCCATCTGTAATATCCATGTTATGGAATCCTTGCCATCAAACTTCCTCATATCGATCTTTGGAATATGGTGGGTCTTCAATTCAACATTAGAGTTTATGAAATCATGATTAACATTTATTTTGTTCTCATCATGAGTTTCCTCTACTACCTTTTCCCCATTAGGAACCATTTCTTGTAGCAACTTTGTTAAACCTTCCTTCAAACCTTCCATGTCTGCTTTTATTTTTTCTTCTATACCATCAATCTCAGCTTCCATTCCATTCTTCAAATCATCCATCTTAGCTTCCACTTCATTCATCTTAGCTTCCATGTCATTCTTCAAACCATCCATCTTAGCTTCCACGCCATTCATCTTAGCTTCAATGCCATTCTTCAAACCATACATCTTAGCTTCCACGCCATTTATCTTAGCTTCCATTCCTTTCTTCAAACCATCCATTTTAGCTTCCATTTCATTTTTGGATACTTTTTGCGAGAGCGACATTTGTTTCAATTGGTCTCGTAATTTTGATACATCATGTTGCACTTCTTCCTCTTCATGCGTCATAGTAGAGATTTCTGAGGGCTTAATGGGTGTGGAATTATTTTTGGGAGACATTATAGAATTCAATACTTATATCTATGCTTCAATATTCCCTTGGAATCACTTCAAATTTCTTTTTGAAACACACGTTATGCAATTTAAAAAAAAAAACAAATACACACCTTTTCTTGCTTTTGAGGAGGTCGATATTGAACCTAAATTATCTCTGTGAGTTCAGATATTCAATATCTGAAATTTGTTCCTATAGTAGCCCTCTCAATCTTCTTTCCAATGCCACGGGTCATACCTAATTTTGATTCATCAAGACCAAGTTATGCCTGATATCCCATAGTGACCTAATTATGGGAAGGTTCAGTAGAAATAACTTGTACGAAGTGCCACATATTATGGTTTCGACCTTCAGCTCTGAAATCAATACACAAGAAACTACAGTTCGTGCAATTTTGGAGAATTTTTACATAATTCCAATCTGATGCTTGAAATAAAATTTATGATGATTTTCCCTCGATCACCTGTTTGAGATGAAATTCCAGAGCCTGCCAAAACCCTAACTTCCACATATCATATCTCCGAAAGTATTGTGCACCAAGATCTGAAATTTTTACATGACGTTCTTAAGGATTACGGCTCAAATGGGATTTTTTTTAGCTTCTGAACCTTCGTAGAAAAACATTTATATTGAAAGTTCCAAGATGACATGTTTGTTGCAGCGAAACCCTAGAATCCAAAGCTCTGATACCAAATGTTAAGAAAACAACTCACAAAATAGAAGAAAAGAGAGATCAACGCCTTAGAAATCAGCCTCTTCGAGGGGAAACCTCCTTTACATTCCATAAATGAACAATTCTTGGATGATACAAATGACAAAACCTCCTTTCTATATATTAGAGTCCATGGGGTCAAAATATAATCCTAGTTGACCTAACAATAATAATGTAAGGGCGCAAGAATAACAATAGTGGGCTTTTATGGGCCAATAATAACAATATAGGGACTACAGGGGTACAAAAATAACAAGAAGGGGGCTAGACTAACAACAATAAGGGACTACACTAGTAATATAGGGACCTAACATAGTGGTTTATATGGTGTCAAATATATGTTTTTCTCTAGAGTAGACAAATATTGGTGTTGGATAAGGTTTTTTAGGTGTGAGATAATTTAGGTCTTCAGTAGCCATGGGAATGGTCCATAGTAGCAAAAAGAGGAGAAAAAAAATAGCACAAAAGAAAGTAGTGAAAAAATGCTCAGAAATAAAATGGTGATTGAAGAATTCGATACATGGTGCTTAAAGGGGCATGAGAGGGCATAATGAGTGAAAATATCTTACAAGACAATGTAAGGAACTGTGTTATGGAATTTAGCCATCACTTGCTCTATATAAATATTTTTAATGTGGATATTTCTTATTTCAAATAATTATGAAGAGATGATGTTTTCTCCAATGTTTGAGGACCATGTGGCTTCTTCTATTCTTTTCTTTTTTTACATTTGGAGCTCCCTTGTTTATGCCTCAAGTATGCATGAGTAGTATTTAAAGGTGATAATGGTTTTCTTGAATGATATGCTTTTATGTGTGTATAGAAGTGGGATAAAGATGAAGAAAATTCAAATTATTCTTTTTTGTATTTTCAAATTTAAGGTGGGGATTTGATTAGTTTCATGAAATTAGAAAATGTATAGATCTTAAATTTAAAATCCAATAGGATAGATAATAATAAACCTTTATTATGATTATGATGTTGACAATGGGAATATGAGAAGTAGACCAAATCCATACCAATACTATTCTGAAGACTTTAAGGCCAATTGATGATAGATTGTACCTTAGTCTTTGATATTGTACTACATATGTTGTTTAACATTGAGTGCAACACACAACAAAGAGAGTCAACTCATGGGATGGAATTTGAAACCTCTTACATGAAAATCAAAGAATTCAACCACTTGAGTTAAATTCGACACCTCTACCATAAACTTGAAGAACTCAATAGCTTTAGTTAATTCATTGAACTATCCAATTTGTGTTATATATATATATATGGAAGGGTAGCATGGGAAACTGTGTAAAGAATGGCTCAAGCATATTTATCCCACTTTACTTCCTCAATGTGAATGTGTAAGTAATGGCATTAGGCATAGTTTTTTGGCTTTAGATTGATTTACTAATAATGTGTAAGCATGCTAACATTTTATAAAGTAAATTAATATTTATGGCTCAACATGTCACTTGTGGGAATTGAATTTGGGTAGGTGGGATAAAAATCAATCCTTCTCATCTCTCAAACAAGACTTAATTGATACTTTAGAATTTTTGTATGTTTTACATTTTGTAAATGTTTACATATTTAAACATGCAAAAAAATATGTTGAATATGCTACATTTATGTGTAGTTGTATTTGTATTAACTGTTAAATGTATTATAACAACATTCCATGTAAAAAATATTTAAGAACATAAATCACAAGATATGCCCCTAACATGGTCATTAATTACAAATACAAGTATAGAAAACCTTTTAAGATACTTAATTGTAAATATAATTATAGCATTGATATCTCTAACACCTAAGTGTCTTCTTCTTATTAAACTTTTCATCTTCCTTTTTTTATCTCTTCCATAATTTTTGCACAAAGCCTTCCAACACCCTTGTTTCACATGGCGCACCTTTAGATGCCACAACTCAACCTTGTGGTGATCATAAAACTTTTGTAGCTTACCAAAACTAACATAACCTCTTAATATTCTAAATGACTTGCAACCTTAGTCCCCGACCTTTGGGCTACAAGGACTATAGTAACTAGTTCACAAATTTTTCATTAGTCTTACTTGCAAATCAAGGTGCTTAACCTAAAGTTTTGACTTTGTATTTCATCAAACATTTTTTCCTATCTATCGAATACTTTAATTTAACAAAACATAAACTTTGAGGCTTTAATTGGTCTCATATCAAGGCAAAGGGACAATTTTCATGTCTAAACTCTTAGGAAAACTATTATATATTTACCCTTCATTATGGTGAGATAAATTAATATTAGAATTTATGTGAGCAGTAATTCACAAACACTAATTTTTTTTGCTTATCCCATAGTTTACGACATATTTGTGGCACAATCATCGGGCTTATTACGTGTTCAGTAATGGAGTTTGATTTCCATATAGAATTTGTGTCGAGCTATGGCAACTTAGTTCCATGCAAAATTTACTTGGAGTTTTTCCATCGATTAGTTAGTATGATACTCCTTTGTTATTGTTCATCTAAATCGACCAAACCTGATATTATTATGGATTGACATGTGCTCCACTCTATACTTGATCACTTGTTGATAGCCATTCCCATTCACTAATTTATCACTTAGTAGCGCACTCCCTATTTTGCCTACCTGTCTTGCCCATGCTTCTGCATGTTTCTTGGTCTCATTTTCCTATGCAGCTAAGTCAATTTATTGCTTTACCACTCTTACTGATTATGTTTTGTTGAAAAAAAAATTCTTGATTCTAACATGCACAAAAACATACATCTAAGTGTTGTAACTCCTAGAGACAGTCTAGAGTTGTTATAGACCAGTGCCTAGGACATCTTATGAGGTGTAAAGAGCAGGATATTTAAGACAGCGTTTCATCCCTTAACATGACAGAGCTCTTACACTACTTCCTTTGAAACAGAGAATAGACTAAAATGGAACCAGAGCTTCGGACAGTTTGAAGTATTTGGAATAACACTGAACAAATGAAATGCTAATATTCAGATACTACTGCATCAGACAATTTTAAGACAGGTCACCATAATCAGGGCCAGATTCACGATATATGGCAGAGAAGGTATATGTAAACGATTGCGGAGATGTATAGCAGGAAGGAGATATCGGCTGTCAAATAGATGATATTAAGAAGAACTTCATGGCATACATTGGGCTTAAATATCTAAGAATCCATACATACCAAGAACTCCCGTCAATAACATTTCAATACAACCAACATAGTAGAAATACGAGTGAAATGCAGGTGGAACAATATATTACTCCTGAGCCATTTAAAGTATCAAGCCGCTACTGATATAAATATCAACACGATAAGTTCATATCAAAAGACGAAAGACACTCGCATTCCAGGATGTAATACAAGAGACATGAGCATAGATGAAACGAACAATAGAGGAACACACACTACCATACAACCATGTCTAGAATCCTTACTAAGATGAAACTTCTTATTATTGAGACCCAACGGGCTCTTCCGGGCAGTATCTGAGCTTTCACAAAACATACACACAGGAAATTCTTACACAATCAATTTTTCCGAAGAAGTGGAACCTTGTTTTCTTCTTTTTCCTGTATTATATAGGATCTCTTCTGCCTTTCAGCGAGAAGATATTTTCTGAAAATATCTCTCTCGCGTGAACAAAATTGTTAACAGTCATTGTCAAAACCACAAAATGGCATGATGGGGAAAACAGCCCTTCCATCATGCGTAACAGGCCCCGGGCCAAACTTAAAACAAAAACGTAGGCCAATGTCTGATGTAAAAGTAAAAAATGCAAGAGTGGGGGGGGAAGAACCACCCACTCGGAAATTTAAACAAAACATAACTGAATGAAAGTAAAAGGCCGTTTTAGGCCGTGTCATGAGTAAACATGAGGTGTCATGAGTGCTACTGGGTTGAGGCTGTAGTAGACGCTGGAGGAGGCACATCGGTGGAGGGACTAGCATGCTGAGTCAGGAACTGTGCCAACCTCTGCTGGCTATCTAGATTCGGTTCTGGCATCTCTGAGAGTCTCTCCACCCTGGTAAATGCTTCGCCGAGGGTGTGAATGTCTGCTTTAGTTGGGAGCTGATACTTGATCATATGAAGGAGACTAAACTCCTTCCTGAGGATCGTGACGATGGTAGTGGCTTTTAGCTGAGTTGCTTTTCCCACGTGAAGATCTGACCGATCCCTTTCTGCTTCTAGGAGTGGTGTGTATTGATCGGGATGCATGAGTACAGCAGGGGCGTTTGGTTCCCAACATGAAGGGAGGCCAGCTGTGATGATTTCATCCCACACCTTGTCGAACTGTTCCACAATGTCTGCTACCTGTTGGAGAGCCCTTGAAGCTGCCAATCGAGCATCCTCTTTCTCTATAATTTTCTGACATTCGTTTATTTCCATAAACCGACTAGGAATGCCATGTTTTACCACGTCATTTGCCCTTAGTGTATAGAGAAAGGATATGTAATTTTCGGCATGTCGAGCTCTATTAGGCAGATTATCCCCCGCCTCCTGCAACCTTCGATTTAGATAGGGAAGGGTAGACTTGAGTTCTCCTATCATCGTCAGGAACTCCCACTGCTCAGTCACAGCTGTGATTATATCCGACCAGATCAGGCTTCTGGCCTCGAGCAGGGTGATATTTCCCTTCACTTTACTCTTCAACTCAGCAATGGTCTGTTGTTGTTCAGTCGTGGTCTTTTTTCCCTCCTCAACTTCTCTTTGCAGCCCTTCGATTGTTCTGACCTTTTCCGCCAGGGCACCCTCCAACTCTACCACCTTTTGCTTGGCTGTCGTTGTTTGCTTCTCCAACACTTCTATCTCAGCCATAGCTGTGGATAGTTGTGCTGTTGCTGAACCAGTCCCACTTGATGTCTCGGCTGCATGGCAACTGTGCGTATCCCACCGGGTCTGCAGCTCAGTAGCTCTGCTCTCAAGCTCTTCAATCTTTTTAGCTAGTTTTTCCTTCTCCTCTCTTTCTCTGGAAAGTCTAGCGATCAGCTCGTTTTTTTCCTCCTCCACATGCACCAGTTCATCGGTCTGTACCGGATGTGAAGCTGGTATGCCAGCCCGTTTCTTAGCCGCTGAAATGTCCTTCTCCAACTTGGCTATTAATGCAGCTTGCATTCCCTTCCCTCCTTCGTCCGAATTTTTAATCTGCTCTTTAAGGACGCGCACCTGATGTGCGTTGGCACGAAAAGCACTCTGTTCTGCGGAATAAGAGTTGCTCAGGTTGTCGTATTTCTGCTCTGTCTTCCTTAGGGCAAGGGTGATCTGCGAAAGCTTGTCTTTCATCATGTCGCAGATTGTCTGGAACAGGTCATTCAGGTCCTGTACCGGAACCTTCTTCATGTCGACAACCAATTCAAGCACCTTGTATCTAGGTATGTCTGAATTCGGGTCCAGGATAGCCTCGGTCATAGAAAGTACCAGGTCTTCGGTGTCTGCATTAACCGAGGCAGAGATTCTGGTGTGATATTTCTCCACGAAACCTCCTAGTTCGGCCCTGTATTTGTCTCGGACGGTTTTATTGGTCAGCTCCCTTTCTTTTGTCTTGGAAGGAGGAGGCTCGATGATGGCCTGAGTGACTTCAGTGTAGTCAGAGGAGGCGACGCTATCTCTTAGAACCACTATCCCTGCCTTGCCCTTATCAAACTCTCCGAATTTCGTGAGGGGCTCCAGAATTATCCCTTCACCGATGACCTCGGCTTCACTAGTGGCCACCTTTTGCCTCTTGGGTGGTGGTGCTCTGGAAGTACCAGCTTCCTGCTCATTGCCCCCTTTGTTCACTTCTTCTTCTCCTGTGGCAGACGAGTCCGTCTCCATCTGCGAAAACATAGGCCAGACCTCAAGATTAGCCCTCCACTCCAGAAATGGCCTGGATTCATGAACGTAGGGCGCAGACCTGTTTCTCTTTCTTTTATTTGAGATAATTTCCCGTGGGTCATAAGCCCAACTCTCCCCTAATTTCAGGTCCAAGTTCTGCAATATTTTCTCAACAATCGGGAGGGCATATCTAGAATTTACAACAAAGGGGCCAATATTGTCGGGAAGCTTCAGGATGTAGCCTTTCTTAGCGGGGACGAAATGAAGCTGGTCAGCCTTGAGGGCTTGCCGGATGTATTCAAGGGCGTAGACTCGTCGGACAGGAAAAGCTGGGAGCTGGTAGGGGGCTACTTCGGCTTCATAGACACGGATTTCAGTATACTCCTCTGATAGAAACCAATCGCTGGTACACTGGTACTTCCCAGCCTGTAACCAGCGCTTCATCTCTGGGAAAACCCTAGGAGAAGGTGCATCGTGAATGATGGTGTAAGAAATGGACATGAAGGTATTCACGAAACTGATGTAACCCTCCCCCTTAGGCAATTGACGAACGGAGAAATTCCAGTCGAAGACTGGCCTGGGCTGAGAATTTTCAGAATACATCCGGTCCAGCCCCAAATGATTAAACTTGTCTGCATGCTGGAACAGGAAGAGGTAGAAAACCAACGAACAAAAACGAAACTGTCGGGCCTTGGCCAGCTCCCGAAATTGGTTCCGGATGGTAAAAGACAGGAAACCTGGAATATCCAGTGTAACCCCATTCTGAGTCATAAGCCACAAGAATCGAATGCATACCCAGGAACTGTCTTCAGGGGTCCCTTCTCCCAGGAGGCCGGCAATGAGGGACAGGACTGGTCGGACCTCTTCATTAAACAGACTCAATGGGAAAGGCTCAACCGGAGGTAGGGCCGTCGCCTGATCAACGGTTATGGCAGCTATGAAGGCACGGCGGGCTTCCCTCGACAGTTTATTAAACTGTGCGAGCAAAGTTTCATCTTTGAAACTGAAGTAGGCATCACTGGAAGGGAAACGGAGAGCCTGCCTTATAATATCGGGAGAAAGGGAGAAGATTATGTTACCCTGAGGGGAAATGAAAGCATCACGATGTGAATCGTAGGAGTCTCTAAGCCAGACAATAAAATCGACACAGGAGTGGACTTGGGGGGTAATGTCGTGATAGAAGCCGGACGCGACAACTCGGAAATGATCAGCACTTTTACAGTGGCGGCCGAACAGTAGGGGCTTAATGTTCCGGATGTCGAAAGGGTATTTTGGGTCACAGATACCCGCCTGCAAGTCACGAAGGGGTTCAAAACCAGGAGGGTTTCTAGACTCATGGAGTTGGGGAGTTTCAGGTTCGTTCTTCTTGGGCGTTCCTCTCCCCATGGCAGTTATTCAACAATTCGGAAAAGAGAGAAAGGGAAAAACAATGAAAACAAAAACGGAAAATGGATTACCTGAGCAGAGGGTGACAATGCTTGGGAAAGCGACGAGGGGAACCGTGATAGTGACTTGGACAAACCCGGCGTTCTTCCCTACTTGGTATTCGCCGTAGAAAACTACCTGAAAATGATTTACCAGAGAGGAATACGAGAGTTTTTACCATTCGGGAGGACTGTTTAGGCTAAAAGGTGAAAATGTAAGAGAACAGAGGGCAAGTGTCGTAAGGACACTGACACTGAGACACGTGGCGCGTGGGGATTGGGTAATTCAGGATGTAGGTGGGCGCCTCGTGTCGGGTTAAAAGCTGGTACGGGCCTTAGTACCAGCCAGCCTAATGGACTTACCTTACCGTTGTTCCATATGTGCTATCCCATTCTTAACACGTAGGACTTCCCCTTTGCCGGACCAACACTTATCTTCCTCACCTGAGCGGGCCCACCTTAACTCCACCACGAGACAGAGTCCCACGGCCCAACCTTGTTATTCTATTTCTGCTGTGAAGTTTTACCCTGCCACGTGTCGCAGGTCCGCGGGGGTAAGGGCCTCGTCCCTTCCCCACGGCTTGACCCCCTCGGACTTACTATGTATGCCGTCATGTATAATCCGAGGCCTTTTCCCATATATGAGTTGACACATAACGCCGTATCTCCATTACCTTTGTGTTAGATGTTCATCATCGTCCCACCTTTCATCACTTAGTGCTATTTATCCATTGGTTTAAATATACGTGCGCTTCACCACCTTTTCCCTTTTCGGCCTGATTTGATTTAACACTTGCCACTTGATATACAACTTTACTGTGACCTGTTCGTCTTTAGGTACTTTCGTGGTTGTTACTAAGGGTTGAACAACATTGGCTCCACTTGGGGACGGCACGTTTGTCCTCGAACGTGTCGAGAACTACGCAGACCGCCTGTAGATCTTCTTTGGACAACACTTTTCAGTTTCTAGAGCTCTGCCCTGTACAGATCTTCATGACATATGCATAATCTATGATAAGCAAACGAAAAACAGCAACTAATATACAATATAGTACAGTCAGGCTTTTTCAGCCTTCTTCAAAATTGGAAATATGGTTTGAGAAATTGCCCGTTCACAGGGGCTTCCAGCAGATCCCCCTGTAAATTCTCCAGCTTAAATGTATTAT